>JABWTJ010000275.1:0-417500 GCA_016801875.1 Solanum sitiens | reverse complement strand
GACTTATAATCCATTTATGTTGTATTTGTACTGACTTATGTTGATTGCCTCATAGGAACGACATCTTTGTGTTCTTGCTGAGTACAAGAGCAGGGGGGCTTGGTATCAACTTGACAGCTGCTGACACTGTCATCTTCTATGAGAGTGACTGGAATCCAACTTTAGATTTACAGGCAATGGATAGAGCTCATAGGCTGGGTCAAACTAAGGATGTAGGTTTTCAACTTCTACATTTTCCTTTTTGACCACTTTACTCTATTTCTAAATATAATGATATTGTGTCATCTTTTCCTGGGCAATGTTGCTTTTGGAAGAAATTAGAAACACTGCTTAAGAACTCATGAAGAAAAAAAGATGACGAGAACTTGCTTGCATCCAAGAGAAGCCAGTTTAGCTAATCAGTTGGTTTATGCAGAAAAATGTCACAACCCAAAACGAGTTATGAGTGGCACCCACACTTAATCTCCTAGGTGGGCGAACAAAAAAATCCAAACCCCAACTTATATTAATTATCCAACTTACGAAATACAACCATAATGCGGAAGGTCAAAACTTATTAATGTGTAAACAAAATGTACTAGCGTCTATTACATTAAAATCTGGTAGTGGATGTACTTTCATTTCTTTGGTCAGACATTAAGATGAGCAATAAGAAAAATCTCCACCTATCTTTGTCTGCAAATGTGTACTTTCATGCCAATAGTGTTTCTTTTACCTTGTTTCATGAAATTCCTAATTCCAACTTTTTTTGAGTTTACATTATTACATTTTCTGGTGAAAATGATGACAAAATAATTAGCAAATGGCCTTTCTTCCCTGTGATCATTTTTCGTCTTGTGTAAAGAGGTATTATTTCACTTGCAGGTTACTGTTTATCGCTTAATCTGTAAAGAGACGGTTGAAGAGAAAATTCTGCAGAGAGCCAGTCAGAAAAACACCGTGCAGCAGCTTGTCATGACAGGTGGACATGTCCAGGGTGACCTTTTGGCTCCGGAAGATGTTGTTTCTTTGTTGATTGATGATGCACAACTGGAGCAGAAAATGAAGGAAATTCCTCTTCAGGTGGAATATAAGAATAGCGTTTGGAATCTTCTTTTGAGAATTAACTCCCCCCCCCTTTCCTTTTTCAGTGTATTCTTGTTTCTAACTGAGCAATATGGTGTTGGTTCATTTGCAGGCTAAAGAGAGACAAAAGAGGAAAGGTGGCACAAAAGGCATTCGTATTGGTGCAGATGGTGATGCATCATTAGAAGATCTTACAAATAGTGAATTTGTTGGGGATGACGCTCTTGAGCCGGAGAAAGCAAAATCAAGTAATAAAAAGGTGATCATTTTCCCACTTTCTTCTCAGAATCAAATATTGTTTTTGAATTTGACCCTTTTCACAGACTTAGGGTTGTTTAGTTACTCTTTCTGCATTAAATTACCTTCATCTGCATGATGTGGCCAAGTTTGTGTTGGATAAGCCATGGTAAACGACATTGTAGAGAAGAAATCCATGTTTGTTTCCTTAAAAAAAAGGAAATGTCAGCCTTGATGACAAATATGGCCACCAAATGTATACTTCTGTGCTCTTATTGAAATTATAATTCCTTTAGCTGTTCTTGTTGCACAACAAACAAGCTCAACTGTATAGTAAAAATTTCGATGCATGTTAGTGTGTTGACTTGATTCATAATCTTCGATGTGCAGAGGAAAGGTTCCACAGACAAGCAAACCCCAAGATCAAGGCCTCAAAAGAATCCAAAAAATCTTCAATCTGCATCACCCAACTCACTATTGGAAGATGATATAGATGGGTTTCCTCAAAACATTGGCATGCAACAACAAAGGCCAAAAAGACAGAAGAGGCCAACTAAGAGCGTAAATGAGAGCCTTGAACCAGCATTTACTGCCACCATTCCTATGAACCGAGAGGGGAACCATAACCATCCTTCGTCAGATATCAGCTCTGGTGGTGGGAGAGGAGGGGCTGAGGAAGAGGCATGGAGACATAACAATCCGTATGCTGGCTAATAACAGGACAAGTGAAATATTACATCTTTTATCAAGCTACCATTCTTTCTCCTCTTGGGGTGGGGGTTAGGGGAGATCGATTGCAGACTTGGAAGCAGAAGCCGATTACTTTCCAGTAGAACGCTGTAGTAGTATGAGAAGGAAGTGCAGAACTGTATATTAGTTGTACAGATTATTCATAGGACTCTGCGGGGCACGAGACTTCTTGGCTGCTATGCTTGAAACATAGTGATGTACAGTAGGCATTGATTTTGGTTAAATAGTGGAAATTAATGTAATCGCCAATATTTTGCAAATTTTTCTCCTGGTAGAGATTTTTGTTGACATTATGTAATCACAAAGGGATGGGTGATCTTATAGAGACATCAAAAGAAAAGATTTTGGATGATCATAGGCCATAATTGTGACCATTGGTTACTATGATTACATTAATCATCTGGCCAATGCTCTAGTCTCATGTCGATTTCTTTTTATCGCGTTGTCTTTTATTTCATGATCCTGAATTCTTGTATCACGATTCCTAAACACTAAAAAAGGAGTGTAAATTTTGTAAAGGCTATGAGTATCGTTCATTAGGTCATTACAAATGGTTCCAAAAAAAAAAGGTCATAATTCCAAATATCCATGAATTTCTGTTTTCAGACATGTATAGCTTATTTAGTCGTTTCATGAACAAATACTTGAATTTGATTACGTTTTGTGTGCATTTGTACATGTTGACTTTCCTAAATATTGACAAACTTTATTTCATCTAAAATTTAGCTCGTCACAAGATTCAAAGTCTTCTTTATACTCTTAAACTCCATATCAAGTTAAACTAGGTCATTCTTTATGAAACGGAGGGAGTAATACTTTATTCATTCAGCTTGCTCTCTTCTTAGCAAATATGGCAGCCATCTATGCCCTCTTTATTGATTGTTTGGTGTACAGGCTTGGGTCTTCTTAACGTGCGTCATTTGACGACTCAGTGCATGGATGTCATGAGTCCATTGGCATAGGCTTAGGCCATTTTTGTAAGTGGGCAGTCTTTGGCAGGCCTGAGATTCAATTAAGGGGAGCAGTCTAATAAATCGACTGTTGGTGGCATCACGCTATCTTAGATTAGGGATGATAATTCAATATATCGGAAAGACGCTAGGCAAAAAGGTTAGTAAGAATAGAAATTGTTAGATTTCCTGTATCGGAGAGAGGGAATCCACCACATGTAAACTTTCAAACAATTGAAGTTGGAATGGAATGTGAAAGTGCTTATGAGAACAAAACAATGGAATTGTCATGCGATGATAGTCGTATAAGTGGTATTTGTTTCGTCAATTTTGGTGAAACAGAAGGAAGTTGTGGATCGTTTGGCAAGGAAGTTGTGGATCGTTTGGCAAGGAAGTTGTTCAAGTGAGCAAATGTTGTTTCTCTTGTTGAAAAAGAATGTGTTGGTATTCCCTCTTTATTTTTATTCACACTGAAAAACTGATTTAAACATACCGAACTATACCGAACCGAAGTAGAAAAAACGAACCGAACCGATCTAGTTTGGTATAAACTATGGTGTGCACTTTTCTAAAACCGAATACCGAAGGACCGAACTGAAATTTGATTAAACCGAACCGAAGAATCGAACGTCCACCCTAGTACATGCTGATTTTCTTCAACATCGTTGAGCTACTCTGTTTGGGCTAGAGTTTGGTGTGCTCATCAAAATCTCATGTGATCAATATTTACCGTGTTCTCCATGATTAAGTCGTTCATTTAAGGATTTTATTGTCGTAAAACCTAAATTTATGAATTTGATTATTTAATTACTCAACATATGTATTAATTAGTACATGCTAATTTTCCTAAATATTGTAGACATACTCTATTTGAAATGAAATTTGGTGTCCATCAGAAATATCGTGATTATAAATGAGTTGAAATTCAAAACGGTAAAAAAAAAAATATTTAAATTTCCGAAAGGGTATATGATTTTTTTTTTAACCAAAACGGTAAAATCGCAACTGACGTAGCGATTTTACTGGCCTGAACTTTTATAAATCGCTGCCTTGGCAGCGATTTATTTATTTGTTATATTTTTTATTTTTTTTTTAAAAAAAAATTAAAATCGCTGCAAGTGCAGCGACTTTTGATAAAAAATATTTAATTTTTTTTTTTTTATAAATCGCTGCACCTGCAGCGTTTTTTTTTTAAAAAAAATTTAAAGTCGCTGCGATTTTTAAAAAAAAAAAATTTTTTTTTTGTCAATTATGATATTTATCTACTTTTATTTATATAGAAAATCAATTGACAAATGACAAAGACATTTATCTACTTTTATTTTTTTATTTATAATTATTCTTTGTCTATATTAATATGAGTTTTTCACTCAAAAAGAGTTCATTAGTGAAAGAGAAAAGACAAAGGAAAAACAAGATATCTTAAATAGGGGAAATTTAGTGGAGTTGAAATTCAAAACGGTAAAAAAAAATTACAAAATTTCCAAAAGGGTATATGATTTTTTTTTTTAACCAAAACGATAAAATCGCTACTGACGTAGCGATTTTACTGGCCTGAATTTTTATAAATTCCGTTTTTGTAATGGCTTTTTTCCGTTTTTGTAATGGCTTTCAGGCTAATTTTCATAAAAGAGTAATGGCTTTATAAAAGAAGCAAGCAGGGAAATTGAGATTTCCAAGATAGCCTATGAGTTATGTTTTTTTTAGCACTAATATCAAATCACCAGAAGAAGTATGTTTTAAAAACATAAGAGCCAATATATTTTGGGAGTAGTATTAAGCACCGAATTGGGGACGAGCATGAGTTCAGATAACTCATGTCTCCATAAAACCATATAACCATCGTGGATAGAAAAGGGTCATACTTTTTAGATGAACCTTTTTCATAGTAGACTAGTGGATCCATTAGGCAGTTCAGGTCCAATACCTTTGACCTGGTATAGGATGCGCTGGCAGCGTGATGCAAATCATTGTATCATCACTATAGCTCTTATGTGATGGTTGTCGATTAGAAAAACTCCCATAGCAGTTATTATATTTTTATATACATCAGTTTATTGTATTTTTATATACATTTCAGAGTTATGTTGTATCCTTATATATACATAGAGTTAAAATCATATTTTTAAACATCTTTTCATTATATTGCACTGCTTTAAACTACTTTATATTGAAATGAGTTCACTTAAGTATTCATGAGTTGAGAAGAGCCAAGGTAAGTGTTTCTTTCAGAATCTCTGTCAAGCCTATGTTGTTTAGCATTCCAACTCGCATACTCGTACATTCAATGTACTGATGTCAGTTATCCTGCATCGTATTACGATGCATACGTAGGTAACGAGGATCGGCATCCAGCGCATCGTTGATCCAGTGAGCAGCTCAGAGTCAGTTGGTGAGCCTCCTTGCCTTTTGGAAGACTCCTTTTATTACTTTCAGTCATATTTCAGTTTATTAGGATGTTGTGGGGTTTATCCGAACATCCATCTCGGTTATTAGAGACTTCATAGATAGATAGTCAGATGTTTGTTCTTTGAGTTTTTCCGCTATTATTCTATTGTTAAGACTTGGGTTGCCATTTTTGGCCAAGTTAAATACTTAAACTTAAAAACATTTTCAGTTATTTTATTATTCAGTTCAGTTTAGTGTTATTAATCTTTATAAATTTGCATATTGTCTTTCGCTGAGTTGAGTAAGCCAGGTGAGGGGTCCGCTTGGGCCCAACAATGGTCTCCGAGTGTCAGCCACGTTCGGGGTGTAAGCTCAGGGCGTGACAAAAGTGACATTTTTTTGATAGTATTATTTTTACTTCACTCAATTTTGTAAACAAATCAAACCAACAAAATTTTACAAAAAATATCACTAATAGCCTTTCCTCTCGAGGTTGTGAACATAAATAATGGACACCATTTAAGTATAATTTTTCTCTTAAATATTCATACTTTGTGCATGACGCTAAAAAGGATTACCATAAATATTTTAATATTTTATCTTTATACGTAATTTATCTTTACAAAATATTATTACTTAATTAATATTTAAGTAAGACTATCATAGAGAAGTAACTTTACACAAAAAAAAAAAAAATACTTTATGGTGAAAAATATCTCATTTCTTTAAGTTATACCTTATCTTTATAGAATGGTAGTGTTCTCCTTTCTTTCTTTCTTTTTTGTCGCATACATATCATATAGTTGTTGTCTGATGAAAGTGTCTAGTATCTTATAGATGTTGCATCGTGATATAAAATATTAAACATTTTCAATAATAAAAATTAAATGATGTCTCTTAGTGACATAACATTTTCTCAAATTAAAAAGAACATAAAATAACACGAAATTCATACTTAAAATTTTTTATACTTAATATAAAAAAAACAAAAAAACATATGGAGCAATACATAGCCAATGAAGAAGGAAGACGAAAATATATGTTTATTCTATATTTACTATAGACTATAGTATTCGATTTGATTGAAATATCTTGCCACCAACACTTCACTTTATCCGTTCATTTTTATTAACATATCTATTAAAAGAAAATCACTATTCAGGACTATATTTATCATATCATAAGTAAAAGTGAAAATCTATTTTTGAAATAGTGGATTTAAAATCAAAACTAATAATTCAGTGGACCACGTTGATGCCCGTTGTTTTAGCAAAATTAAAAAAGAACTCCTTTGTTTCTAGGTGATAGAATAAAAAATAAAAAAATAAAAAAGAAATATCTTATCCAAATCATACGACTTTTTTCACATCTGTTCATTATTATTGTCTTTCTCACAACTTTTCGTCAATGTTAACTCATAAAAATCGTAAGAAAACATACAAGGGTGAATTGATGAATGATTTGCTACAATTTGTTCACCAACTCTTTCTTATATGGTACCTCAAATTTCGTTGAATTTTGAACTTGATCAACTGTGGCAAGATTTTTAAAAAAAAAAAAAGGAATAGTAGAAAACTTTAAAAAAAATCATAGTTTAAAGTGAAGGAAAACCCTCTATTATAACTAACAAATAATAGTATGAATAAGTGTTAATTTGTGCCTTAAAACCCTTGAAATTTTTTAAAAAGAATAGTAGAAAACTTTAAAAAATCATAGTTTAAAGAGAAGGGAAACTCTCTATATATCTAACAAATAGTAGTATAAATAAATGCTACTTTGTGCCTTATCAGAAAGTTATAACATTTCGAAAGTCACTGCTCATCGAAAAAGGCACAACCATTGAAAAAATTCACAACTCATCAAAAATTCACAACCCATCAAAAAAGTCACAACCCTTTAAAAAAGTCAATAAACTCTTGAAAAAAATCACAATTGTTTAATGTGAAAAGATATCTACTTAATATTATTAAATTTTTAAATGAGGGTATTATAGAAATTCAACATTCAAGTATAAGAGTTCATGTGTTTAAGGTAGTATAAAAAAAAAAAATTTAGAACAGATATAGACGATAGATATTAGTACTGATCAAAATGGATTTACATGAGCAGTATAGCAGAAAGCCCCAAAGTTTATAACAAGAGTAACAAGAAAGGCATACATAATGTGATAGGAAACACTTTTATTTCATATTACTAAGTCTCATTAAGTACCTCAAACATTATTTATGCCAAACCAAAAGTGCACCACTAACTCGCTTAAGTTGTCGTCCCTCGTCAAGTCTCGAGAAAAGCTTCAACAGAAATGGAAGCTTAACCTAATCAAAGGTTAAGGGCTTGGGCATGATGACGAATGTGATCATCAATGAAGGTGGCAATGAAGAAGTAAGAGTGGTCATAACCGGGTTGCAGCCGCAGCAGTAGAGGAACATTAACCTTTTTACATGCCTCTTCAAACTTCTGTGGCAGCAGTTGATCTTTATAGAATTTGTCGTCCTCCCCCTATACAATAATACAATTCAAAAGCTCAAATAAATTGAGAAATACATTTGTCATATCTTCATAGGTAATATAAGGATACAATCACCTAATGATTTACTCTTTTATATATCTGCAAGCAGAAAGAAGATCATATATTGAAGGATGTTGTCCTTTTATTTCTCCTAAGGGGCCTAGATCAGGGGATACTGGTAGAAGCCTCAAAACATCTCTCAGCAATGAGCTATAGCATAACGTCCTCTATAACTGTTCAAATGAGCGTCTACTGTTAATCCAAGAGTATCAAACTTCATTTAAGGACAAGTCTAAGCTCTCAAATTGTCAACTGTGACGGGCATAGCTGTTTCTGTAATAACTATGATGAGCTACAAAGGAAAACAGAAACAGCCCGCTCTCTTTGCGGAGATCAGATTAAAGACAGAAGCTACACAAACACGGAAGAACTTTTTTTCCTTAATAGATATAAATGTGACTCTAAAAAAAGAACTAAACAGGATGCTATTCTTGGGCAAAATTGTACTCATTAAACCCTACAGCCAACTGCAGAAAGCTCATGATGCAGATAAAAAATTTTGAGTTTATGGGTTCTGGATTCTAGAAAAGGAACCTTAAATGTTCTAGATAAACTATTTATACATAATAATAAGTAGATTTATCACAAATACAGGGTTTTGTCCAAAGTTACTGAGTTCTGCCGAACCAGTAACTAGAACTCTAGATCCCCCTTGCATATCTCTTGATAACTTCATATGTAGAAGAGAGACGATTAACAACATATAACCAAAAGGGAAAATTCAACAAATTCCTTTGCCAAACAAGAGATTGAGCTGTACCTGATCGATAAGAATGGTAGCAGAGACATCATTATATTTTGATACAAGGCAAGTAGCATCATATTCCTGCACAAAGAGAAGTTAAAATATCGATAAGATGAAGAATCCTCCAAAATTTCTAGTTTTACGCAGCAGTCACTTGAAGAACATACCTCCCAATCAGCTTTATTTTCACCCAAGTAGTTTGTAAAAGCCTTAAGGCCCCAGGGACAGTTAACGGGATTTGCAATAGGAGCAAAGGCTGATACTGACTGTTAAGAATATGCAAAATAATGCTTGTGATTATTCACATGAATTCAAATGGAAAATAAAGCTCTTAATGAGCTTTAAAAGAGATGACAATGCATCAATGTTCAATATTCCAAGCTTCGGACTCGGAGCAGGCTACGTTTTAGTATATGTGTAGAGACGATGAGACACAAGTTTCATAGAGAAATACCTTATACTTATCCAGGTTTTTCAGGTAGATTGTCAGTGCTCCATGCCCACCCATAGAGTGACCAAAGATAGATGCCCGTGACGTATCAAGTTCAGGAAAGTTTTCATGAAGAAGTGTCGGCAATTCTTTGACCACATAGTCATACATCTTCCAGTTCTTCCATTTCTCTTGTGTTGCATTTAGATAGAAACCAGCACCTACCAAAAGAAAATTTTAAAAGGTGTCATATGTCGTCGAATTCTGCTTATAGGAACTTAGACAAGCATCTCAGCTAAGAGTTATCATGAACTTAGGTGGCACTGTGAATAACCCATACCTTCGGAAAAAGATTAAGTGTATGAGAAATTAAATAGTACATATTGATTCCCTGAATTTTGTTGACAGACTATGTTTGGCCTGAAATTTGGTGTGTCCACCAAAAATGGCCTGATGATGAATACTCATCATGTTTGCCATGACTAACGTTGTTCATTTAGGCATTTGAGGGTCATGTAACCCGAGTTCATGAATCTGATTACTTTTCATGTCTATTAGCACATGCTAATTGCTCTGAAATTTGGTTTGTTCATAGGAAATAGAATGGTAATCAATACCCATCATGTTTGCCATGATTAACATCGTTCATTTAGGCGTTTCAGGGTCATGACATCCAAATTCGTGAATGTGAATACTACGTGAGTTACAACATGCCAAGTTTTCTGAAATTTGTCGACGGACTCAGTTTGGCCTGAAATTTAGTGTCCTTCGAAAATGACCTGGTGATCACTACTCACCATGTTCTCCATGCACAATGCCATTCATTTAGGCGATTATGATACCCGAAATCATAAATTTGATAACTTTTCATAGGTAATAACTAATACACACTTATTTTCCCAAATACTGTTGACGAACTCCGTTTGGTGTGCCCTACAAAAATGGCCGGACATTCATCATGTTCGCCACGACAGACATCGTTCATTTAGGCGTTCAAGGGTCAGGAAACCCAAAATCATGGATTTTATTAGTTTTATGTTTGTTAGTACATGTTGATTTTCCTTAGGTTTGTTGACGAACTCCATTTGGCTTTAAATGTGGTGTATCCGTCGAAAATATCTCGGCATATTCTTCCACGGAGCTAAGGTCCAAAATATGGAAGAAGCAAGTGTTTCCACGACTCTACCACCCAGTCAATTCTGTTCCACTTAATCCCTCTTTCATGGCCACATATCTTTCTGGCTAAGGAATGGGAAATCTTTCTCCGGTTACATGAATCCAATTTTCATTTCATCTGGGAAAAGCCATCTTATCAATACTCACCATGTTCGCCATTACTATTGTTGTTTATTTAGTCTTATCAGGTTCATGAATTTAATTCTTTTCCGTCTGTATTAGTACATGCTGATTTTCATGAAATTTGTTGATAGACATCATTTGGCCTTGAAATATAGTGTCCATCGAATATTGCCTGATGATCAATATCACCATGTTCGCCAAGACTAACACCATTCATTTAGGCATTTCAGGGTCATGATTAATAGTTGGTGGACACCATTTGATTTTTTAGGAAAAGTTGATTACATTTTAGCTTATAAAACGATAGCTTTGACAGAGTACTGCCAAACAGAAATTTAACTGAGGGTGAAAAGGGTGGAGAAGGCATCTTTGCTGATGAAGTATGAAGAACTTCTGAAAGATAAGGAAGTGGCCTGCGGGAAGAGATCCAGGGCCATCTGGCTGAAGGAAAGAGACAGAAATATAAACTTTTTCCATAAAACTGCTTATTCCCACAAAAGATG
Organism: Solanum sitiens; assembly: GCA_016801875.1. NCBI lineage: Eukaryota > Viridiplantae > Streptophyta > Magnoliopsida > Solanales > Solanaceae > Solanum > Solanum sitiens. The sequence goes on along the minus strand of JABWTJ010000275.1, from coordinate 406,564 downwards.
TAACAATATTGATCACTTAGTGATAAAGGATGAATTAATTTCAGATCCTCAGAAAATCAAGAATGAGATTTTGGACTTCTACAAAAATAAACTCTCTATCGTGACTGAACAATGGAAACCAACAAGCAATTTTGGGAACTGTCCAGCAGTTTCTGAGGAAGAAAAGGATCTCTTTCAGATCAGATTGGAAGAACAAGTTTTGGGGTGTCTAAAAATGTGTGCTATAGATACTCCAGGTCTTGATGGCTTTACAATGGGATTCTTTATCAATTGTCGCGAGGTGCTCAAGGTGTACTATAACTTTCACTCTCTGATTTCTTTGAAAGGAGTCTCAAAGCAACTTACATTGCCTTGATCCCTAGAAAAATGGTGCAAAAGAATTGAGGGATTTCAAACCTATAAGTTTTATAGGCAGTATTTACAAGATCATTGCAAAGGTTCTGGTCACGAGGTTGAAAAGGGTAATGGAAAATAGGTAGATGCACAACATATGGCCGTCATAAAAGGAAGGGAAATAATGGATGTCATTCTGATATAGCTTATGAAGCAGTGAACTCAAGACAGAACCAGAAGAAGCCTGGTATTCTTTGCAAGTTAGATATTTAAAAAGCATATGAATATGATCATGTGAATTGGAATTTCTTATTAAGCATGTTACAACAAGTGGGATTTGGAGTGAAATGGATCAAGTGGATGAAATTTTATATATCTACTGTCAGATTCTCAGTAATAATTAATGGTTCCTAAGGAGGTTTCTTTCCTACTGAAAGAGAGCTCAAAGAGGTCTCAAAGAAGTCTCGGGCAGGGTGACCTTTTGTCTCCTTTCTTTTCATAATTCCCATGAAGATTTTAACATCTTGGTTAAAAATGCTAAACAATGGGTGGATTAATAGCTTTGAGGTAGCAATATGTTGATACATGTTGATCAATTGGGATGCAGAGGTGGAGCAACAGAGAATTTTGTTCTGCTGCTCTTTGAAGATGTTACTGGGCTGCATATTTGTTGGCAAAAGAGTCATATTTTCCCAATTAATGAAGTTACAAAAATGGAGGTCTTGGTAACTTTTTTTGGGGAGAGAAGTGGGGGCTCTGCCTACTTCATATCTTGGCATGTCATTGGGGGCCAAATCAAAATATCTAGGAATCTGGAACAATGTACCGGAGAAATGTGAGGAAAAACGCTCAAGAGGGAAGTTACGATACTTGTCACTGGGAGGAAGGCTCACTCAGATAAATTCAGTAATAGATTCTTTGTCAACCTATATGATGTCCTTTCTCCCCTTCCTGTGGGAGTTCTTCAAAGGTTGGACATCAAAAGAAGGAAGCTTCTGTGGCAAGACCATCTGGTGAAGTGGAAGGAGGTCATTCTCAACAGAGCTCAAGGTGGATTGGGAATTAAAAACTTAAAGAATCACAGTAAAGCACTCAAACTGAAGTGGTTTTGGAGATACTCTCAAGACCATCAAGCTTATGGAGCAAGGCGATTAAAGCTAAACATGAAGTAGAAGACTGGACAACTAAACCAGTTAATTCAGCTTATGTTGTTAGTTTGGGGATCTACCAGGGTATTAGGGCCTGCTATGATGAATCAATCAAGTCTCCATGAGAGTACAAAATGGTAGCAGGACAGCTTTTTGGGGTGATAATAAGAAAGCTGATATGACCAGGACATCTGCCCCTGCTGAGACGAGCCTTTATTGCTAGTTTCTATTAGTATTTCTTTTCTTTCTGTTGTCTTGACTTCACATAAGGAACGGAAGAATCAGAATTTGGAAGCATATAAATCATATCAGCGAGCTCTAATAGATGGCAGCTACATATAACCACCACAGATTTATCAAGGGAAAACGTATAGAGCAGACATGTAGAAACATAAAGGGAAGCCCTTAAACTCACACATGGTTCATGTGGTCGTACACATGTCAAATTCTGCATAAGTACATAGTTGATACTTCCCTAATCAATCATCAAGTTCAACATTACATAGTTCGAAGAGGCATACAGTATTTGACGTACCTACTCCAAAATCCCAGCTGTCTGACTCTCCTTCCACATTTAGGCCTCCTGTAATAAGACAAGACAATCTTCAGTTAGATTCATAGATGTGTAAAAAAATGGAACTAAAAACAAGATAATTTGATTAAAAAGTCCAGCACATATGACTACATGGAGTATACTCAATAATACCACCCCTTGGGCCAATCATATCTAATGAATGACATTACAAAATACAGCCACACAGCATTTACAGAAAACACAAAACAAAAAGATACTTACTTGGAGATGTATCTGGGACAATAAGTGCCACGCCCTCACTAGAAGCAGCACGTTGAGCACCAGATTTAGCTATAAAGTTCTCATCCGTGCACGTTAAGCCAGAGAGCCAGTAAAGCACCTAATAATTGGTGCATCCATGGCAGCATTAGTAATTCACATAGCTAACCAATATCATTACTCATGTACCATTACAAAACAAGTCCATCAAAATTTACCCAACACTGCATAAAAGATATCACAAATACTCTACTACCACTTAACAATGCAACAAAAACAACATACCCAATGTAATCCCAACAAATGGGTCTAGGGAGGGAAGTGCGTACACAAACCTTACCCCTGCCTCGTAGAGATAGAGAGGTGGTTTCCATAGACCCTCTGCTTGGAGAAAACATTTCAAATTCATCCAAGTGAAAATTCTTAAGAGCACATAAAATTATCAACAATCAATTAAATACGCGTCAATCCAAGCTAACGGGGATCGGTTAAACAAATTCCTTTATATCAATTGCACCTGTTCTGATCAATTGCATTCCAATAAAGGGCTTAAGAACAAACTAAAAAAGATTAACTTGATAAGGTAAAAAGAACAGATCATCCACATAAGTTCACTGAACCAACAAATTAACAAAGAAATCAAAAACTCAAACTCAAAAAGAAAAAAAAATAGTACTTGAAACCCATAAAACATAAAGGATAACAAAATTAATGGGTTCTATAAGAACAATTCTGAAATGGGTTCTAGAATAAACCCATAAAACCTAGAGCATAATAAATTTGAGACATTTAAGTACAATTCTAAAATGGGTTCTTGAAAAAAATGAACAAAACCCATAAAACCTAGATGATAATCAAATTAATGGATAATTTAAGCAAAACCCTGAAATGGGTTCTTGAAAAAGATGGAACTTACAGGGAATTTGTGAGAAGGGGAAGAAGAAGGAGGAAAAAAGATATGGAAATTCATTGAACATCCAAGAGTTGGGCTATAGTGTTTGTATCTCTTGTTGTAACCTCCAAACATCTTGGAAATGCTGATTTCTGTTGGCTTGATTTCCATTTTTTTGTTACAGCAACAAGGATGAAGCTCAATCAGTGAAAGTTTCTGTTGAAGATTAGCAAAACAGTAGTGAAAGTAACACTCTTTTTTTCTTATCATAGAACAAACACTAGTAATTACTAGTTAGGGTTATATAGTAGAATAATAATAGAGACACATGTCTTTATTTGGTTTCTTTCCCTATTTTTTTTATTAGGGCGGTGGGTCTTTGTGGCTGTGTATTTTGATTTTGAAGTTTATTGGTTTGTATCGACTATCGGTGTGTAGAGATATCAAATTATCTTAGAATTATTAAGATATTGACTTATTAATTATTGATTTATCGATAGTGATCGTTATCGATTTGACCGTTAAGATTTGACATAAAAAATATTAAAAATCACTTAACAAGGTGAAAAATCAAATGAATCAAATTGCATTTTTCTTAAAAGCAAACACTTTTACATAGTAGAATAACCAAGAATTTGAGACAACCTGAAATAAATGTAGGAAACTAAATCTAATTGTCAAGGAGTTTATATACAAAATAGTATAAATATAATTATGTAATTTGCTATCCGTTAACTAGTTAAGAAAAAAAAATCAAACCGTTAAGAACCGATAATCTGATAACAAAAACAATCAAAATCGTTATTCAAATTACTGAATCAATAACCCATTATTGATAAATCAATAACTTATTTCAATTCGAATTATCGATTTTAGTTTAGTTTTGAACAATCCTAATTAGTAGCTATATATCATATTAAAAAAAGTCTATTTAACTACTATATTCATTTCATATTTAAATGATATATTTTTATGAAATATGGGCCTTATTGTAGGCCCATGGGTGGAGAGCTAACATGGGCCACTAGTGCAACCCAAAACTATTGATAGTCATGGGGTAAAAGCCCATTTCAAATTTTTTTATTTTAAGAAGTGTTAATATCATTTGGTTGACGAATTCAGATTGACATAAAATTTAATGGATTTATCAAAAATGATTTGGTGATCAACACTCATTTATAAACGTTGTTTACTTTTAACGTTTTGAGCTATGAAATTCAAATTCATGAATTTGATCGTTTTTCATATGTTTTGGTGAATCTAGCAAAAAAAGTTGTGTTGATCAATATTTATTTTATCATAATTAACGTCATTAACATTTCGGTGATTATAAAAATTGAATTCATAAATTACCTCTCTTTTTTTGTGTGTGTATTTTTAAGTACATGCTAATTTTTATGAATTTATTTGACAATGCTACATTTGCACTAAAATTTGGTATATTCATCAAAGTCTAGCGTCTAATATCACCTTATTCTTCATGACTAGCGTCTTTTATTAAAGCGTGTTGGGTTATTATATTTGAATTTATGATTTGACCTCTTTTTTTTGCGTGTGTATATTAATACATGTTGATTTCTTGACTTTAATTACATATTTTAATTGATCTGACATTTGACGTGTCCATCTAAAACATCTTGCCATAATCGCAATGACTAAATTATTTAAGCATAATGCATAAACATGACCCTTAACTTGACGTCAGTTGACAACTATAACCTTTAACTTTAGGTGTGCACAAATCGACACTTAAACTTGTAAAGTTAAACAAATAGACACATTTGTCCTACATTGCACCCTACATGAAACTTTTGTATCCTATGTGTCCTACATATATTATGCCATGTAGGACATGTGTGTGTATTTATTCAATTTCATACAAGTTTAAGGGTCAACTTGTGCACACTCAAAGTTGGAGGATGTAGTTATCCGTTGAAGCCAAGTTAAAAATCATATTTATGCATGGTATAATACATAAATATGCCCTTTAACTTGGCTTCAAATCACATTTATGCCCTTCAACTTTAGATATGCACAAGCAGACACTTAAACTTGTATAAAGTTGAACAAATAGACATACATGTCCTACATGCCATCCTACATGTCATTTTTTGTCCTACGTGTATTGTGTCATGTAGGATTTATGTGTTTATTTATTTAAAGGTTGGATAGTTAAAGTGTTTGTTTGTGCATTATGAAAGTTGGAGGTCAAAGTTAAAATTTAAAACTAAATCTAGGATCCACTATATGTATTATGCCTTTATGTATTATGTCAATTATTTATTTGACATTTTTGGATTCATGAAACATGAATTGATGAACTTGATCTTCTTTCATGTGTATTAATATTATTGCTGAGTCACACGTATTTTAATCTATTCAAATTCGAATATATAATTCATCCAATCTAAACCGTCCATTTATTATACCCCTACCTCAGTCATTAATTATTTTCTTATTCTATTTTAACTATCGCAATGGTGTGTGTCAGTGAGTCTCAATATCAGATTGGGTGTCAATACCAAAGAGGCTAAGATTATAGATTGTGCAAGTGTTCTTTTTATCATGGAAAAGGGATAAATAAACTCCGATCTTGTCGTAAATAATATTCTTCTCTATTTCAAAAAAAATAATCTAATTTAACTTAGAACGGAGTTTAAAAAAAAATAATTTAATCTTGTGTTCTAAATTAAAGTTATATCAAATGTACCAAAATATCCTTTAATCTTGTGGTCTTAAACATGTCACGTGAAAAGTTAAAGTTAAAGTGTTGTCAAAAAAGAAAATAGGTCATTCTTTTTTAAACAGACTAAAAAGGAAATAGGGTCATTTTTTTTTAAACGGAGCGAGTATATAAATATTCTTCATCAAATTTTTGGGCATGGTATTTTATTATTCAAAAATTAGAGCATATATATCGTTTACTCTAGTGGAAGACTAAATAAGGACATGTGGCACAATCTTATTGGTCGATTTGATATTTAATTAATGGGGGCCGATGAATAAGATAATGACACGTGTATGTCCTTTAGTATTATATATATATATATATATATTCTAGTTTTTGGACGACATGGGCATCAATGTTCCAAAAATATGAGAGAAGATATTTGCATACCATTTACGATAGTTCGGGGTATATTCGTCTTTTTTTCTCAACCCTTTTATCATATAGTATAAGTATATTTTCCTCAGAAAAAAAAAATTTGATATACCTTCAACTTTATTATTTAAAACTGATATACCCTCAATATAACTCTATTTTTAGAAATATGACTCACGTATACTTTTCTCCTTTAATAGAAGTGAATTTTTTTTTTTACTAAAAAGAAAAACAATCTATATAGAGATATATTTGATCCTTCTCACACATGTTTTTCCTTTGGTTATTTTTATTTATTGACTAATTTGATTTATTATTTTGATGGTCGAATTTATCTTTTTCATTTGTTTTCTTATAAAATTTCTTTTAGATATTAGATACCACAATTTTTTTTTTTTACATATATAAAAACAAAATTACAACTAGCTGCAAAAAAAATAAGTTTTTAAAAACTTTTTAATCGTTTCTCATTCACATTTTTCATTTATCTTATTTTTACACTAAAGAGTAAAGAATGAAAGAAAAAAATAAAATAAGAATAGAAAACTCAAATAATAATAATTAAATGTCAAAAACTAATTTATTTGTGAAAAATATCAAATACATAATTTTTTAAAAATTAAAATTTTAAAATATTTTTATTTTTACTTTTGTGACGAAAGAGTATATGTGAGTCACTTTTGTAACGGTAAAAGTATATAAAAGTCATTATTATAACGATAAGCATATATGTGAGTTACTTTTGTAACGAGGGATATATCAGACCATTTTTTATTTTTTAAATTACCTTAATCTAGATTTTTTAAAAATTTTTTTGGTTAAAGTCATTCATGTTAAATCTATATTTTCTTTAATTCATGACTAGTCATTCACTAATTCAACTAACTAATTAAAATTCACTATATAGAAGCTTATTCAATTTTTGAAGGCAATGGAAAAAAATTTAATCAAATCATCCAAATTGGTATACATTTTCAAAGAAATCGCCTCAAATCCAATAGTATTTATGAAAATTTTAAAACTCGACACAAATCCAACAATATTTATGAAAAATTCGAACAATCGTAGCACCAAACTACATGTCCATTATTAATGGCCGCCTAGGAGGTTGGCAATAGTACTACAAAACTTTAATTCCCTTGGCACCCTCCCCTATATTACCCCCATTCAACAACTCTATCCATATCAATCAATTTTAACAACCCCTACCCCCCACCCACCTCACCTTCTACCTATATATATACACATGCATTATATGTATATATTATATATGTTGTCAAATAAAAAAGTGATCTTTAACCTTCATGGTCTCATGGAACTATTTTCATGAGTTGGGTCATCATTTTTTTGTTTCAAGATTGTACATTTTGCATACAATTCTTGTTTTTTTAAACTTAAATGTGTGTAAAAGCAACAGTTTCAGCTTAAAAATTGAATCTTTATACTGTTTGACACGTAAAGGTTTGTTCTTTTTTCAACTCTTTTCTTTATTGTTTGTCAAAAATTGTCTGTTGGGTAGATAAACCAAACTTAGGCGGACACTACAAAGCTGTCAGCAAATCAAGATTTACAAATTTAGTAGGCTTTGTCAGCTTCTTTTATTGCTTTGGAAGTGGAGAAAATGAAGAAAAATTGTGTAAAGAATTGGTGGATTTGAGTTGAAAAAGTGAGGAAAGAGAAAACTTAGTAGTTTTGATTTAGGTAAAAGATTCTACTTGTAAAAGGGTTCTCCTCTTTTTCTGGTTTATCATAGCTTGGAAGGAAGTGGAAAATTGAGGAAGTTTTCAAGAATTTAGTTAATGTGAGAGATGAGCTAAGTCAAGAAAATTATTTAATGTTTGAAATGTGCATTGCTTAATATATTACCATCTAATAAGGGGCTTTGCTCTTATTCTTAAAAGGGGTTGTTTTTCTTCAAGTTCTTCAATTAGTTTTGTTAAAAAGTGTAGTTTGTTCATTGGTTGAGACAAATTCTGCAGAGTTTGTTATCATTGGGGGTTGAAAGATTCTTCTTTTATATAATACTTTTTGAGGTGTTTAGATTGTCTTTTGTGGGGTTCTTAACTGGGGTTGTTTCTCTTCAAATTCTTGAAATAGTTTTGCTAAAAGTGTTGCTTGTTCATTGCTTGAGACAAATTCTGCAGAGTTTGTGATATTGGGGTTTAAAGATTCTCCTTTTCTCTACTTTTTGAGGTGTTTAGATTTTCAAGATTTGTGGGGTTCTACAATTGGAGTTTTTTTTTTTTTACTTAAAAGAAAATGGTTGGTAGTATTGAAGTGAAAAGTGGTAATAGTGTGTACTCAAATGGGAGTGTACACAACCACAATGGTCCAGAGGAGAAACTTGATGAGCTTAGGCATATTCTTGGTAAATCTGATGGTGATTTGTTGAGAATTGTTTGTGTTGGAGCTGGTGCTTGGGGCAGTGTTTTTGCAGCTTTGTTGCAAGATAGTTATGGTCAATTTCGCGATAAGGTTCAAATTAGGATATGGAGAAGGTCAGGGAGAGCTGTTGATAGAGCCACAGCTGAACATTTATTTGAAGTGATCAATTCAAGGGAGGATGTGTTGAGGAGGTTGATAAGGAGATGTGCATATCTCAAATACGTCGAGGCTAGATTAGGGGATCGGACATTGTATGCTGATGAAATCTTGAAAGATGGTTTCTGCTTAAACATGATTGATACACCATTTTGTCCATTGAAAGTTGTGACCAACTTGCAAGAAGCTGTGTGGGATGCTGATCTTGTGATTAACGGATTGCCCTCGACTGAAACACGTGAAGTCTTTAAGGAGATCAGCAAGTATTGGAAGGAAAGATTAACTGTACCAATCATCATTTCATTGGCAAAGGGTATAGAGGCTGAACTAGATCCAGTTCCTCATATTATTACTCCAACACAGATGATTAATCGGGCAAGTAAGGGTTTATCTTTATCTTGCTTTATATCTTGTTTCCTGCTGTTCTTTACTTGACTTACTGTTCCTAATCAGTATGGCCTTTGAACGCGTGTTTTTCATATAGTGGTTCCTAAATATGTTGAAATGAAACAGAATTTTATTCAGTATGAGCATGTGATCGTTAGTTGTAAAAGAACAACTAAAATGTATCGAAGCGTTGTTTCATCCATCAATATGTTGGTTGTAAAAGAACAAGAAGAAAGTTTAGTCTTTCAGTTTCTTAACAATATGATCTGTTCATTGCAGCTGGAGTACCAGTTGAGAATATCCTTTATCTTGGTGGACCTAATATTGCATCGGAGATTTACAACAAAGAATATGCTAATGCTAGGATTTGTGGATCAGAAAAATGGAGAAAACCACTTGCAAAGTTCCTTAGGCAACCTCATTTTATTGTATGGGACAACAGCGACCTTGTAACTCACGAAGTCATGGGAGGTTTGAAGAACGTCTACGCCATTGGAGCTGGTAAATCTTGGTCTTTCTCAATGTTTGTTTGTCTGAGGAATGTATTTAAAACCAATCCCGTCAATAAGCAACCATTTTTGTCATTTTGACTCGTCAGTTTACTATTATGTTGCGAATACTCAAAAATTGAAAAATGAGCAAGCCTAAGAGCTCTTCAGAGGCTAGTTTACTCGGCCATTCCATGTTCAAGTTTCATGGTGGCTATTTATAACAAATTATCATCTTCATCTTTAGGTATTCTCAATGAAAAAGCATCATTGGTGTTTATAGCATCTTGTGTTCCTGGTTTATGGTACATATTTCCTCCATAAAGACTCGAGTATACACTCAAAGACATTTAGCAATTCTCCACGTAACATATAACAAGTTTCAACAATTTACGGTGTTATATGCATCATTAATAGGAGAATCTTTTTTCCTGTTGTACCCTTAAATGTAAATGAGGATTTCGTAAGAGGGATCAGTAACTTGCTATTGAAACTGGAATTCTCATTAGCCATATGCCCGGCATCTGACGTCCTGAGCTAACTTTTATGCGACACCCAATTGTTTTTGTGAGAATCTTCTCATTGTTTTTGTGCTTGCCTTCTCGTTGATTCCAGGGATGGTAGCTGCACTAACAAATGAGAGTGCTACCAGCAAATCAGTATATTTTGCACATTGTACATCGGAGATGATATTCATCACGTATTTATTGACTGAAGAACCAGAAAGGCTTGCAGGGCCTCTTCTAGCTGATACATATGTTACACTGTTGAAAGGTCGTAACGCATGGTATGGTCAAATGATAGCTAAGGGAGAACTGAGTCTCGATATGGGTGATAGCATTAGTGGCAAAGGAACAATCCAGGTACTCATTTACTATTACCAATTTTCTTATAATGTCTCTCTCTGCAGAGTATACGAAACTTTAGAAGTACTCCCTCTGTTTCAATTTGTTTGTCCTACTTCCCATTTTAGTCCGTTTCAGAAAGAATGCTTTTTTTTTGGGCCTACGGTCTAAAATCCATTTGAAGCATACTTTGTATAGTGGAAATGGATACTCGATGTTTGGATTTGACACTGTTGTTAATCCTGAATTTTTCCTAGCAATTTCCTCTTTCATTTTATACTAATGCATCAAGTTACTGAGCTTGATCTCTTGCTGTAAGAACTTCTAAGATTCCGGCATCCTAAGCTGTCACGTTCGTTTTCACTTTTCCATAGGGAGTTTCTGCTGTTGAAGCATTCTATGAACTTCTAAGTCAGTCAAGTTTGAATGTGTTACATCCCGGAGATAATAAGCCGGTTGCCCCAGTTGAGCTGTGCCCCATCCTGAAGACTTTATACAAGATACTCATAGAAAGGTAAGTCCTTGCACAACACAACATATAGATGCTGCTTGTGATTTGTTGCTAAAGCGTAATCCCGTGTTATGAACTCAACAAATCAGCTGTTATAATTAGAATTTAAGAGTTTTTACACCATCAGTGTAATTTAACATGTTATAGCAGGTTGTCTACCTTAGTTTTCAAGTTACTAATTCCATTTTGTTATGAGCAAATTTTTTTACGCTGTCAGTGTACATAAGTTAAACTCTTACAATTTCGTGCATAAACAGTGAAGCACTACCATCCAAGTAAACTTGAATACGAGAACGACGATTAAGTTTCCATTTTCAAGGGCTAATTTCTTCATGTTTTTTTTTGTACTTCTAGAGAACAAGGGACAATGGCTATTCTTCAGGCACTGAGGGATGAAAACTTGAACGATCCGCGCGATCGGATTGAGATTGCACAAAGCCATGCTTTTTACAGGCCTTCACTTCTTGGACAACCTTGATCAACAATTTATGCACAACATTTTTAGTACTTAAAGCAATGAATAAGTGTATAGAGTGGTTTAAATTGGATGAATTGTTTTATGTGGTGATGAAAACATACATTTCATACTCAAATTTGTATTGATGAACATGCTTAAAACATATGGTCCTATTTTCTTGATATTCATTTGAACTTGAAGCCTATTGTATGGTTTGTTCCTTCCAAAAGCCATTTTGAATTTACTCAATGTTGTGGTCTTTTTTGAGAGCTTTGTGCATCGAGTTGTCTTTGTAAATAAAAATATATCAAGAAACTCATTAATTTTGATATTTTTCAACTTAAATGTATCTTCAAGCACAATAAAATTTTCAAATACCATTTTCTTAATGTCCACATCCCTACTAAAATCTTGAACTAAAAAAGAAAAACCATAATAATAAAAGTATTTTTTTAAAAAAAAAGATAAAAGCTAACTTTTGAGTTCTTTTAAAGATTGAGTTTCTTTTCCTTTTTTGTTTGGGTGGAAAAAGATACTTTTCAAACTAAGTACATGTTAAAAAACATCTTTAATTTGCAAATATATTTTTTCATCTGGCCATAAATTTTAAATTTCATTTTATTTGTCATAATTGTTCATTTTTTTTCCGATCTGTTTTGATATGCTTCTTGAGCCGAGAATTACAATGAGTATGCCACTGATTATTTGGAACTTACAAAATTGGAGTCGAAGATGAATTTACCACTCGATATCTAGGCCTTCAACATGCTTCTTGAACTGAGAATCTATCGGAAACTATTTTTCTACGTTACAAGATAGAAATAAGGTTTGCATGCATTTGACACTCCTCCAAATCCCACTTATTAAATTACAATGAGTATGTTATTGTTATTTGAGCTTTACGAAATTGGAGCCAAAGATGAATTTTTCACCCGATGTTCGATACCTACATTAAAAGCCGAAAAAATCTAAATCCGTGTCGAAGTCCCACAATGAGGAGTAAAGTACTTCCTAATAAAGACGACTATGTACTTGGGGTAAAACGCTTCCTAATAAATAGGGATGACAATGGAGTGGTGCGGGGCAGGGGCAGGGCGGTTAAGCTTAACCCGCGAAATTTTTAATTTGCCCCGCCCCGCCTAACATTTTTTTTCATTTTCAACCCCCCACCATCACGCTCCGCATAGACTCGCCCTGCATATGTTTTTTAAAATATTTTCTTTTCTCTAGTAAAGTTTGATTCTAAAAATGAAATTCATAAAAAGAAATTCATTTTTCATAAGTTGTATTAATTAAATAGGATAGTGACTTAAAATTTTATTTTTTAGAGTCAATTGAAAAACATGTAAGAAAATGAATTATTTTTTTATTGAACCATTTTCATTAACTATCTTGAATATTTTAGTAGCTTTTTAAACAAATTAATTATCTTAATAAATGATGCTTTATCACACTTATAAGTTATAACTTATAACATGTAAAAAATTGAAATTAAATTTGAACTACATAAAATCACATATACCCGCAACCCGCCCTGCACTGCCCCACATTTGTTTTTAAAAAAATCCACTTCAATTCGCCCCCCAAACCCCCCGGCCCCCCTATACACAGCCTTAAACCTGTCCCGCTAGGGGTGTACATGGCCGGGTTGGTTCATGTTTTTAAAATATCAAATCAAACCATTTGTGTTAGATTTTTAAATTTATAAATCAAATCAAACCAAAACTCGGATTTTTCAAGCTCGAGTTTTTTTGAATTTTTTTGGATTTTTAAAGTAAAGTATTCATACAAACATATAATTTACCTGTACTTCAAATATTTAGTCTTACCAAAATACAAATATCTAAGGCGTTTCTTAAGAAAATAACACAAAATAAGATATGATTAATGACACTAAAATGTCCAACAAAAAAAATAATGACATCGCATAAAACAAATATTGCAAATTAACAAGTCATGATTTAAAAGTACTAAATCATGCTAAAATAAATTTATTTTAATAAGTATTAGTTACATGACTAATTATTAAAGAAAATTAAAATTATATTATGTATTTTAATTATCTAAATCAATGTAAAATTAAAGAACAAATATTTAATATTATTGTCGTTCTTAGTGTTGAAATGACTTTATTTTTGCATTAGTATTAATTTGATTTTGATTTAAACTTTATTATAATTACCAATATTTGTGTACTATAATCTTTATTAAACCATTCAGAAATCTATGTTTCAATCTTGAAAGAATATACTAAACGATAAAAACTATGAAAAAGTATTAAAAAATATTTAAAAATTATATTAAAGTAAATATTTTTATGTGTAAAATAAAATTTTACAATTATATATATAATATCGGGTTGGTATGGTCTCGGGTTATTTTTTTTAAGTCAAAATTAAACCAATCCAAATATAGTCAATTTTTTCAATACCAAACCAAGTCAAGCCAAATCACTAGTCGGATTTTTTTTAGTTTGGCTCGGTTTGCAGGTTGTTCGGTTTTCGATTCGATTTTGTACACCCCTAGCACCCTGCATAGCCTTAAACCTGCCCCACCCCACATCTGCCCCATTCCATTGCCATCCTACTAATAAAGACGACTTTATACATAGGAAAACCCGGTTAGGGAGACTCAAATATGAGACCTTTGATTAAGAATGAAGTATTAGTTATCACTTCGCGACAATCTTTATTGCTATTGTTATAGAAGGAAGAGAAGGGAAGAGATTGTATGCGTCTAAAGTTTTGTTCCTGAAAAACAGCAAATAGAAAAAGAAAATAACAAGCAAACAACAATATTTGTATTTGTACCTATGCAAAGGTTACAATCTTTATAAAATATTTAATAAAAGATGTAATCCCCTGATTTTTTTCTTCACGGATGTTCTTGATGCGACAGAATACTTGCGGCTCAACACTTGAAGCGAAGACTTCTTTGTATTCCGAAGACTTGCAGATCACCACTAAAGAACAACTGCGTATTTCTATGTGTATGTATATGTGTTCTAGACTTATGAAGACCTCTTTATATAGATTTGAGGTAGGACATTAGGGGTACTTTGGTCCAAGCAATTTGACCCCTGGCTTGAAGAACATGTTAAAATTTAATTCAAATTTAATATGAATTTATTAATAAAACTTCACTGTCGGCACAACTTTTTCTTCTTTTTAAAAAAATTCCCAACTTGCACAAGAAAAAGAGGAGAAGAAAGAAAAGAAAAAGTAAAACCATATTCCATTTTGTAAAGCCGCAATATTTTCCATTGGCTAACTACGTTTCTGAAAAAGCTGATTTTCAAAGTCTCAGCGTCTTTGCTACGGCGTTTAATTCTACCAAAAAAATGGGGGATTCAAACAATTTTGAAGAATCCTTGAAACCCTTTTACCAGAGAGCTTCAGAGGCTGAGGTACTTTTTTTATACATCAATTCTTTGTTCATGTTTTCTTGTTTAATGTTCTTTTTTCTTCAAGTTTTGTGCTTTTTTAACCATCTATAGGATTTAATGATTTGTGGGGTTTGCATATTTCTTTCAATTTTGATAGATTTTGACTTCTGAGTATGTAAAAATATGTGCTTTACTGAATTTCATTGTCATTTGGATTTTAACTTGTGCTCTTAAGCTTCACTTTGAATGTGTTTTTTTTCTTCAATTAGTGTGAAAATTCTATGCTTTTTCTTTTACAGGTTTAATGATTTATCGGTTTTGCATTTTCTTTCAATCCAATGAATTGTAGCATTTATTTTCATTTATGTGCCACATAGAGCTGGTTGACGAGTTGAGTTGTCTAGATATGTATTTTAAAGTTAGACGTGTTTAGTTGCCCCAATTTAAGGTTTTTATCTATATATTATGCCTTATTTTGATCTTGATTTCAACTTGTGCTGTTAAACTTTAGTATTGAATTTCATTTTTTTCCCTGTTTGGACATTAGTGTATAGTTTCACATGTGATGATTTTGGGGGTTTGTTTTCTTTCAATATTGATAAATTCTGATCCCATACAAGTCTTTTCTTTAGTTGTAGACAATATTATTGCACTGTTAGTCTGTACATATAAACGTTGTATGAATGCTGCTTTTGTCTATGTGGCTCGGACTCTTCATAAATGACTTCAGGTGCTTGTTGCTTTTGTCTATGTTGCTCGGACAATATTATTGCACTGTTAGTCTGTTGGTTATGCGTTGAAGTATTTGGTAAATGTTGCTCAAAACTCATGTCGGATCCTTCAAAAAATGCATAGCTTTTGGAGAGTCCGAGCAGCATATTTTGGTGTTCCTCACATATCAGATTTGTGCACCTTCGATGCAATTTCATGGATCATGTTTATCAGCTAATGAAAAAATGGATTTGAAAGTTGGAACTGCAAAAAAAAAACCGTTAGTGCAGTTATTCCTGTGATTTTACCTGAAGAGTTTAGAGCAGAGTCTGATTATGTTCCTCCAATAGTTCATGAACATATGTACATACAGTGTGCAATGTATACCCTCGCGTTGCTATCATCTAAAATTTCATGGCCTCTTGTCTTACTTCCTCTTTTGAGAACCAACTCTATCATTTGCATACCTTACATGGCCCAAGCCTATTGGAAACCATGAGATTATATCCTAATAAGGTTTATGCAGTCTAAATGGCTGGTACCAACAAAAAATGCCATTAGATTAAATGTATTTACATATTTACAAACATATTTGTTCTTGTTGTTACTGCTTATCTCTTCATAAATATTGTGTTTTTCCTTTCCTTGAGCTGAGGATCTATCGGAAACAACCTCTCTTCCTGCCAAGGTAGGGGTAAGGTCTGCGTAGACTCTACCTCTCAACCCCACCTGTGGGACTATACTGGATATGTTGTTGTCCGTTGACATCCATAATTGTGGTGTGTGTGCAAAACTTTTTGTCGTTTTGTTTTATTCCAACTTTTCTACTTTTACCATCATCAGTGGATACTAATGACAGTTTCTTTAACTGAAGGAACGATTGGCAAAACTTGAAATTTCAGTTGCTAGTAAGACAGGTTAGTGATGCCTCCAATCATATCCCATGTTGCTTGGATCCTTCAAAAATCTTATTGACAACACTTCTAGTTCATAAGTTTTCTCATCTATGTAAACTCGACAAGCCTGCTGCATTTTCATGTTTATGTGCTTCAGATCATAAAAATGAGGAATTGGAGAGAACAGTTGCTGAACTCCAGTCAAAGCTGAAAGATGTCACTGCTGAGCTCGAAGCAGAACAAGAAAAGGTCGAGATTTGGATTTGATTTCTTAATCCTTTTCGCCTTTCCAGATTATGGCGTTGAAGCTAACTAAAGACCGAATTTTCGTTTGATTTCAGGGACAAAAACAGGTCGAGCAACTAACTTCAGAGAATGCAAAGCTCAAATATCGTATCACACATCTAGTTCGATCGCTAGAGGAGGTTCTTAGCAAGTTGGCATCGAAGTGAGGTAAAACATTTCATATTGCTCTACTTTTCTTACATAATCTTTGTTGATATTTAATTAAGTAACTAAAACGAACTCTCATTAAGAGTGTAAGCTTTTAGATGAGATGAGTTTAGGTCTCACCGCCTTCTATGAACAAAAAGAAAAAATCTTGTGCTTGACCAATGAAATAGAATTAGACTCGCACATGAGGATGCATTATGAACACTAATTTTAAGTAAAGAAAAGTGTACTCTTCTCTTAGAGTTTAAGTTTTTTGATAAAATGGTGACATAATTTGAACAATCTTTTCCCTTTCTCTTGTTGCAGCAAGCCAAGAAAACAAGGCATATTTGTAATTATTAATGTGACTATTTCGATTATTTCACCCGCGTAGCTTTACCACCAAGGTTAGGTTCATGAGAAGTACCCAAGATATGGCCTAAGGTCAATAAAGTGGGTTAAAACTTATGAGGTCTCGAGTTAGAATCCTAATAGAGGCAAAAATATTAGATGATTTATTTCCATTTGTCCAAGCTCGGTGGACATAGTGGAAAAAAAAAAGGCTTAGGCTATGCTTTTTTCTTACCGGAAATTGATAATTTAGCATCTCATTCTTCTTTTTTAGTATTACTCGTTTTAGTTGTCATATTGTTTTGTCGATGCTACTGTTCTCTTCATTGTTTTCAACATGACTTCTTAGCAACTGTATTTGTTTTACCTATTTATTTTTGAGTCGGAGGTCTATCGAAACATTCTCTCTTCCTTCACAAGGCAGGGTAAGGTATAAACGTACACACCACTTTCTCCAAAATCCAAACTCACTTATAGAATTACACTGATTATATTATTATTGTTATTTTTTTATTTTTTTTTAATATTATTATTGTTATTGTTGTTGATAATTTGCACATTTATGTGATCACACTAACCTCTCATGAAGTTTTCCTTTATTGCAGGTATTTTTTTCTGAAGCAGGATGATAGATAGCTCTTTTTCTTCGAATACTTAGTTGCATGTTAGCAAAGGAGTTATTTAAACTGTTAGTTCTTATGCATGAAATTTTAAGAAAAAGAGTTTAATTTGTACTCATTTCTAAAAAAAGCATTTCAAAAAATCATAATCATTGCTGCGGGCATCTCAACTAATTTCACTAGATAATTCCCATCAGCACATGTATCAGATTAATTTGTCCACCAAAGTTTAGGACAAATATTAATATTCAATGTGTGTGGACCTCAATTATTTCAAAGGCAATTGCTAGCTACTCCCGTTATATGGAGTAACTTTGTCCACCAAGGTACCGAATATGAAATCATGTAATTTTGTCTCGTTGGTATATGGAGTAACTTTGTCAACCAAGGTACCGAATATGAAATCATGTAATTTTGTCTCGTTGGTATATGAAGTAACTTTGTCCACCAAAGTACCGAATATGAAATCATGTAATTTTATCTCGTTATATAAGGAGTAACTTTGTCCACCAAGATACCGAATATGAAATCATGTAATTTTGTCTCGTTATATATGGAGTAACTTTGTCCACCAAGGTACCGAATATGAAATCATGTAATTTTGTCTCGTTATATATGGAGTAACTTTATCCACCAAGGTACCGAATATGAAATCATGTAACTTTGTCTCGTTGGGATATCTAACTTGAAACCTCGTGATTTTTCTCACTGCATAATAGACCGTAATGCCACACAACTCAAGTGCTCCAGCATCCAAATACGAGAGTTTCAGTCAGGTCAGAGTATATATGGAAACCATTCTTCAAAGAAAAGAATAAACGTAGAGAAATATAATGATTCGTCGATGCAACAAAGTTTCTGCAGAAGTATACATAGATATATATATTTGATAACCGAGGTGTCCAGACCAATTTGATTGCATCTTGGCTAATTTCACTAGGTACCTGCTACCTCCACCAAAATAGGTAACAAATAACTCTGTCAAGGCTTGTACAAATAAGGAAGAAATAACCAAGTGTTTTTGGCTCCACTGAGATCTCAACTTAAAATTTCATTGACTACTAAGTTCCACACTCTTGGGTGAGTTACTCCAGAACTATATATAGTTGCCAAGTTCTATAGACAGTAAATTTAAAGAGAAAAGCAGCTGCAATTGCCAGGCTCAATTAGGAAACTAAGCAAAAATGAAACTTACCTTTATAAAAGAGGTCCTTACCAGAGCATTGATCAACTCTGTACATAAAAAAAGGTATTATCAACAAAATTAGTAAAGCCTTCCTGGAAGTATCCAGCTACAAGACGATTCCTAGAATCAGCATTTTGCTGTATTTTTTCTCGTGTATCTGTTCTTTATAAGCAAAACTTCAACTTCTCTGTACAGTTGGTCATATGAACATGATTTGCTAGTATAGAGCTCCTTTCATAAGAACTTGTAAACATTTCTGTTATATGCCTAACTTGAGTATGTAGCGAACAAAAAGTGGTTCTAGAGATTGGTCCTTTCGTCTCATAAGAACTTGTAAACAATTCTGTTATGCCTCACTTGAGAACGCAGTGAACAAAAAGTGGTTATAGAGATTGCTTTTACGTTGACCGACCTTTAGCTAGCAGCTTGCGAAGGTGTTCTTGCAGCTCAGCTTTGCGAAATTTATATAACCCTTGCACATTATGGTGCTTTGCCACGGCCCTGAGTTGATTCATTGTCTTATACTTGAGATCTGTTATGTCCGGAATTGAAACAGTGAATGTTGGGGAATCAAGAAGTTCGTCATTCTCAACTTTAATGACTTGAAGGTTTTGATTTGATCTGTCGTATGATTTTACCAACCTATTCTGAAAATCTCTCAAATTCTCATTCTCTTGGAGGATTGGTCCTGTGGAACTTGTTATCCTTCTCTTCTTCAAGTGGATCAAAGAAGTTGAACTGATCTCTGGAAGATCACCAGTTCCTTTGGCTCCACCAAGTGGTGACAGACTCTCCTTGGTTGTTTTGTTTCTGAACTCATCACCTCCATTCTCCTTAGTACTTCCAGTCTTTAACTGCCTCTTGAGTTTTAGACCAGAAGGTGACTTGAACCCTAATTCCTCGGCAAGACAGGGCTCTTTGGCCATTTCTGTAGGTACGTTCCATTTGAGCTTCAGCCTCTGACCTTCTAGCTTTGGGGAAAATATTGATTTAGATTTGTGTATGGTGAGTACTTGACTTTTGGGGGATTGCTTCACTTGCAGTTCACCTTGGAATTTTTCCAGTTGCTTGTTTCTGTCTTTCTTTTTAGGATTTAACAAGAGCAGACCTTCTCTCTTTATTCCAGGAATTTTTTTTGCGCCAGTCTGCTTTTGAGTTACCAACTGACTTGAGGTGTGTTTTTCTCTAGTCTGACCAGCCTTTGCTCCATTCTGTGCCTGTTCATCTCCGGATTCTTTAGGTTCTTGTTTTACAGCACTTAGACGGGTCACCATAATTGCTCCAGCAGGCTGTCAAACGATATTGTCCCCCTTTTAGATGGAGAAGTCTCAAATAAGAACCAGAAAGTTTTTCATGTATAAATGAATAGATACACAGACAGTAACGAACTCCACAAGTATAAACACTGAATTTGCACACTGTACCCTTACCTACATATCTAAGTTATACATTACCCACGGCTTTTCCTCTTCTCAATATAAGCTAAACTCTGAGACATTAGTCTACTTTACCAGCATTATGAAAATTACTTCCAAACTTTAGCTTCCTAGGCTGTTTCAATATTGTGATAGCACACTAAAGCAAATGGAAGATATTTCCAAACCTTAGGTCCTTCTCCAATGCTTGTTTGCTTGACTCCTAGAGATGACTTCATGATTATGCTGTCATTAGAACTTTGTTGCATCAATTCATCGATCTTCCTCTTTGATTCTCCACAAAATTCAGCTTTGTTTCTTAGAGGCTTTGTGCTTGCACTCTTTAAAACAGCACATGCAAACTGCTCGTGTAAGAATTAGATAAGATAACCGGTTAGTTGAAATATCTAGATTGGTATGTAACCTTGTATGAATGAATGCTCAGTAAGCAAATCTATGAATGCTCAGTAAGCAAATCTATGAATGCTCAGTAAGCAAATCTATAAGTACATTGTTGAGTTGTGAAGGTTTTTCTCGTTTGCTAGCATTAATAAGCTTTCCAGGAATATCAGACTCGTTCAAATCCTTCAAAGTGGACTTGTCACTAGCATGACCAAAAGCCTTTGTACAGGAGCCTTTGGTGATTGCATGTTCATCCTGGTCATTGTTTGAGAAAGAACGAAAATGCAGTCAATTGGACAAGTTTAGATGGAAAATTGATGCAGCGAGGGAGCTGAAATGCTAGCATCCATTATGAAAAGAAATAAAAGTCCCTTAAGAGTACCAATGAACGGTCTTCAAATACTATTTAATTATAGACTCACAAACATATGAGAAGTAATCATAGAGATATTTATCTGATAAACTTATGCAATATGCCCTAAATGGCTCAAAATCCTACACATTTACTGCAGCCTCAGTAGCAGTGCTTCCGTGGTTCAAATTCTCTTGTAATTTGCAACTCTTTTAGTGCAACTACTAGAGATTATAAGCACTTACTGTTTCTTGTAGATTTCTTTCTTGAACCACAGATAATGTCTGGATCGTAACATTGGCCTGGACAGTAGATTCACCATTCGTTTCAACAGTCTCAATATCTTTTAAATTGTGGTTGTCCGTTGCTTCAGCTTTTATAAGAACAGATGCAGCTAGCTTTGAACTTCCAAGAGTAGAGTTTGCAGTCTGTTGATTATAAGGTAAAAGTCATGGAAATTCATGAGTATAGTCTCAAGTCTTAACCAACTACTTAATTTGTAGGTTCACTGATTAGCTATATAAATGTAGGGATAATTCAAAAATTATCTTCATTTAACAGCCCATTAGTTTCCTATTTATTCTTTCAATTTTAAGAATCACATCAAATTCCAAAAGTTTTCTGTCAAACAGCAAAGCACGTGTTATTCCTCAATTTTTTTTTTGGAGAGGGTCAGTAAAATGAAGGTCGTATTCACAAAAGGCAGCACTAAGATGGTGCTGAATATGTACAGCTTTAACCAAAAAGTATACTTCCTTCTATTCATAAAAGGCAGCAATGCAGATATGTTATCCAACGAGTACTAATCTCTAGCATTAACTTGAGAACATCATGTATAAGCAATCTTGCATCAGAAAGAACAATCACAGCCATCCAAGGCAACAGTAGTTAAGAACAAGTAAATGTTCTGGGACCAAACCTGCTTGTCTCGTGGAGAAGAGAAATTTCTTGGCAGTGTCTCTAATATCTCATGGGTTCTCTCTGAAGGTTTTTTATTTGTTTTTAAGTGAACACCAGAAGCTTGGACATTTTTAATTTTCAAGGCAGTTATCAAGCTACCAAGGCGAGCAATCTTTGTATTTAAAGCAGCAATGCACATGTCCAACCATTTTTCATCAGTACGGGCTAGTTGGCTTTGTAGCATCACTATATCATCTTCAAGTTCGGCAATTTCTGTATCAGCTTTTGCAATGAGTATCTCTAGCACTTGCACACAACATTTCTCATTTAAGGCATCTTCTTCTATAATGTCTGGAAGCAAATCCATACAAAAAATGAAGCCAATCAGATGCACATTATTTAAAACCTAGGTCTTTAAAAGTAAAGTATCTAATAGGCTTTTTAAGAATATATAAAAATAAGAGAGTTAATTAATAAGTTACCAAGCCTTTGACTGAAATAGAAGTTTTGAGCCAAGCTGTTTGCTGGAAAACTGTTTTCATCTGAAGAAAAACTAAATAAGTCAGTGCATTGAACTAAAGGTGATATTCCGTCCTCTTCAACACTGCTTCTACCAAACAACCGCGAAAACTAATCAGGTTAAACTAAGTAGCCAAGCCACTTATCGAGAAATAACACTACTCAATAAGTAGGCAAACCTTGAAAGTAAGGTGGACCCCAGATGAACAAATCCATCTCTTTAAGAATCTTTAAGAAATATCACCCTGTATCAGATACAAAAAAGAACGA
Organism: Solanum sitiens; assembly: GCA_016801875.1. Taxonomy (NCBI): domain Eukaryota; kingdom Viridiplantae; phylum Streptophyta; class Magnoliopsida; order Solanales; family Solanaceae; genus Solanum; species Solanum sitiens. The sequence goes on along the minus strand of JABWTJ010000275.1, from coordinate 383,627 downwards.
TTGCAATTACATCCCTAATTTTTAAGAGAATATATCACCCGCAAAGCTACACAGGAAGATACGCTGCAAGCTAACGATGATAAAGTTGCCAAATTCAGTAAAAGCTGCCTATGATCAACAATTCCAAATGCAAGAATGCCTGTTAAAAACTGGAAAATGGTATTGCAGCTTGAAGCCCCACTAACTTATACAACTAAGCATAGTCCATATAGTGCTTCATGGTCTTGGAAAGATTTGATTAATAGGTTCCCTTTGTTGGAAGAAAATGAGTAGAAATCCTGGTGGTTCTACGTCTTCTTCACCCCTTATCCCAGTCTTCTAATTCCCTCCTTTCCCCACCCACACACCCGAACTCACCAACAAATACATACCCAGTGTAATACCACAAGTGACCTATAAGTGGTGTCGGAGAGGGTAGATTGTACGTAGACCTAACACCTACTTCATCGAGGTAGAGAGTTGTTTCTAAAAGACCCTCAACCCAAACTCAAGTGCAACAAATCAAAGTAGTTATCAAAAAGCATATACAGCAGAAAAGACAGTTTTGCCACTGCATCACCCCCTAACCCAATCTTCTAGTACCCTCCTTTCCGGCATTCCCCACCCCAACTCACCACCAACAACAACATACCCATTGTAATCCCTCTATTGGGCTATAAGTGGAATGCGGGGAGGGTATATTATACATAGACCTTATCCATACCACATTGAGGTAGAGAGATTGTTTTCGAAAGACATCAACTCAAACTCAAGTGCAGCAAATCAAATTAGTTATGCAAAAAAAAAAAACGGCAGAAAGACCCTCGACCCACCACTAACTCACCACCCAAAATGTTCATGAAAACCCCATCCTTATATCATGAACATACTAGTAAAAATGCAGTTTAGTCCACTACATACAAAAAGAAGAACAATAAAAAACTACTCTTCTCACTCTTCAACATTCAATCATTTTTCAAAAAAAAATTACAGCACGAAAATCAAAACCCAAGAATATTCCACCATTTCATTAGCAGAAAAACTGTAGAAACAACAAAAAACACATAAACTTAACACTTCCAACTCAAACATGCACGAGAATGTAACAAAAAAATCTTGAAAATTAAAGCTAACAAAGCGAAATACCTGAAAATTTCTGAACCCAACAATGAAAAGAGCAAAAAGGGGTTTTGAAACCCTAAAAATTTGTAGAAAAAGTGAGCTAAGAATGTATTTTTTTTTTTTTTTTCAGAGATGAAAGCTAAGCTTAGTATATATATATATATATGTAGAGTGAGCAAGGGAAGGGTATGGTTGTAATTAAATGGCAGTTGAAGGGTAAATTATAATAGGATATTATTGCCTATTTGTGACGTGGAAGATTTAAGGAAATTGTGGGGCCTACTACTTGATTCATTTAAATAGATTTTGGACCCCACCTATGCTGACCTACTGATCTTGCTCTTTATAGTAAAAAAATAAAATAAAATCGTGTTCGATATCAGTATCAGAGTTTGAGTAGACTAACAAATTGGGTATTATAAGGCCTATCTCTTGAGTAGCTAATACGATTATTTTTATTTGTGTTTGGTACAGAGAATAATCTTATTCGTTGAAAATAATCAAAATGAATAGTGTTCAATTGAAATATAATAGCGTGACTAAATTGATTTTAGTTACTCTTCGAGGTGGAATGGAAGAAGAAGACTCGTACCTCAAAATTTTTTTATTATAGATTAGCATTAGAGTTTGAGTAAACCTAGAGCTGTCAATATGGTCTAGTCAATTCCATCCGGACTAATTCATACATACTTCGATATTTTACGGGTCAGATCGGACCTAGCCTACTTTTTGTGTGGGCCAGAATGATCGGCCAACCCACAAGTACGTGGGCTATTGGCTAGGGGTGGGCATTCGATGTTTCGGTTCGGTTTCGGGTTTTTTTTCCGGTTTTTTCGATTTTCGGTTCTTGTAAAATGTGTACCGAATACCGAACCAAAATATTTCGGTTCGGTTCGGTTTTTTAATGGACCTGCTTAGTAGGCTTTTTAAACAAACCTGATTCACTGATTGGTGGTCGACTTACTGGTCGGCTGGCCTAAGGTCGCTGGCCGCCGGTCGCCGGTCTTTGCCCGCTGAAGTCGCTGCCTGCTGCCCTGCTGGCCGTCTGAAGTCGTGGCTGCTGCTGATGAAGATTGAAGAATGAAGAATGAAGAAACTTGAAAGAATGAAGAATGAAGTATGAAGATTGAAGTTGGAAGAATGAATTGAGGAAGAGAGGAAGATGAATTGTTTTAGTAAAAGTAGTACTTTAGTAAAGTATAAAAGACAAAAAGACACAAAAAATTTACTTTTCACTTTTCAGATTTTGTTTTTTTTTTAAAAAGATATTTAACATAAATAATTAATATAATATAAATATATATTATAAATTATAATATAATATTTCGGTTTAAACCGAAATACCGAAAAATAAAAAAATACGTATCGAAAACCGAACCGAAAAATACAAAAATGTAAATCGAATACCGAACCGAAAACTGAAATACCAAAAAAATTCGGTTCGGTTCGGTGTTTCGGTTTTCTGGTGTTTATGCACACCCCTACTATTGGCTTACCGGGTCAGCCCACTTTTTTAAAAATTATATTCTAATTATTAAATTATAAATTATAATTTGAAAATATTATAATAAATATCGATAAAACAATATTACATGATGTTAATGTTACTACTTTCTAATAAAATCCACAAATAAAATTATCTTTATATTATTTGTTAATTTTTTTTTTCAATTACATCTTACTACTTTTTAATCAAATCCACAAATAAAATTATCTTTATAATATTTATTAAGTTTTTTTTCAAGTAAAAGTATAAATACTTAAATAGACATATTAATCTAATTGTTTTGAGTTTGGACGCTCTTTAATTTTTAATTTTAGTATTATATTATATTTTTTAATCAATTTTTATTAGCCCATGGACCGGCCCTATCAATATTTCTCAAGCCCACAAATCAGCAGGTTTATTCAAGCCGGGTTAAAAAACTCTTTTCTTAAATGGCCTCTAAAAATAGTAGCTCACCCCTATTAAATTCCAAATTATGCCAAGCCGGCCTAACAGATCTAGGTCATATTGACGGCTTTAAGTAAACCTGAGAATTATGCATAGTAAGCCATAAGGCCTATTTCTCTAGTAGCTAACAAGATTATTTTCAAAAAAAAAATTACCTTTCTGATTATAGATAAAAGACTTCCAATTTTAATACTTTGGAAAACACATTTTTTATTTTGAGAAAGAAGAACATTTGATAATTAAAGGACCGTTTGGCTAATTCAATTTGAAATTTGAAAAAATATATTGTAACTTGTTCCATTAACTCGTTTTCAAAGTTGCATCTAAGTATAAGTGCATTCAAACATGAAGATTGTTTCATATATTTTTTTAAAAATACTTATATAACTAAACACAATTTCATTTTTTAAGAGTTGTTTGAATTGACTTTTTAAAAGATAGATTTTAAGTCAATACTAAAAAGCAGGGGCGGACCCACATTGGATCTAGGGTGTTCGAACACCCTCGGCAAAAAAATACACGATATATATAAGGTAAATTTTCTATATTTTTTATAGATGTATATATTTTGAACCCCCTCAATAACAATTAAAATTAGATGGTTCAATGGTAAGACCCCTGAATATTAAGTTGCATGTCCCAAGTTCGAATCCCATCAACAATATTTTTATTTTTCGAACCTCCTGAACAAAAATTCTGGGTCCGCCACTGCTAAAAAGTCAAACTTTAATAATTTTTAAGTCAAAAAATAAAAAGTAAGGGGAGACTTAATTTTATTTTTTACTTATTTTAATTTTTTTTAACTTACTTTTAACCTTGTCAAACACTTCCTAATTTATTTTAAGTTATTTCTGACTTATTTTATATTATTTTTATATTTATCAAACACTTATAAAACTAAAATTAATTTAAAAATAATTTTAACCAATTTTTAAATTAATCCAAGCACCTCTTAATATTCTTCTGAAACACTTCCATGCAAAGCAATAGTAAGCTTTCACATGCACATGTTAGATGGGAAAACGCGGTGTCTCACTTTTTTAGCTCTTATTTAGATTATGAATTTTAGAGTTAAAATTTGAAATTTGAATTTTAATTAAATCTGTATTTTATTTATAGTTTTGTGAATATATCAAATTTGAAAAAATTAAGAATATTGAAAGATTAAGTTCTTAAAATCTAATCAAATTTTATGATTAATAAATATTTAAAATCATTTTTTAAAATTTAATTTACAATCTATGGTCAAACACTAGCTATATTATGTAAATATAGAATGAGTAATAAATTAAACTAAAGTGACATGTTTTTCATAAAAACAAGATTTAAATATGATGATTAATATGTAAAATATATCTAAAGTTTTGAATGACAAAACTATATGATATTTGTATTGACGAAAAAAATAATAGCTCGATAGAATAATCAAAATAGAGATGATGCTAGATATTTTAACTTATGAGTTACAAATTTTAAATCACAACCTTTTTTTTTTTTTTTTTTTTTGCATAATGTGTACAAATGAGTTTTAACACAAATCAAATTTGTGCTAAAAAATATTAGATTTTATTGAATCTACAATTATAATTTATATTACTCTTTTGCTATGTCGAAATACATACAAGTTAGCTCAAATACTATTATCAACCAAAATAGAATTAGAGAAGTTCGAAAATCACATTACAAATATATATATATATAAAGGATAACTAAGGATCTATAAAGTATATTTATTAATTTGATATCATAATAATAACATATTTAATATAGTTTTATAAGAAAATTTATAAAGAATGTTTAACGTACCAGCAAGATTAAATTAAGTAAGAGAATGTTCAAAAGCAAAATAGATATTCAAAATTCCAACTGCGTATTACTAACCCTCGCAAAATGTATTATTATTATGACAAAATGTTTCGTTTAGTTAGGAAATAAGTTATCTCAATTTTTTTTAATCACATTCTCATTATAAAATAAAAATAACCCTATAATTCTAATATAAATTATTTTATAACTTCATTCCAACTAAACGTAAAATAATTTTTTTTTTTTTTTTAATCCTTCGTACCAAACGAACCTCATGATCTAAAGGGAGAGAGGAATGAAAAGAAACACTATAACTACACACCTCCCTACAAAAGTTCCCAAACACACAAAAAAAACACAAATCAAACCAAAGCCATTCCTTTTACACACAAAATTGAATCAAGAAACACACACACAAAAATCAAAGTTTCCATGAATGAATGAATGAACCCTTTCTCTCTTCCTTAATCCAAAAATCTAACAACAACCCATTACCCCCATTTCCACCATGTCCACACCACAATCAGAAAAACAAGCTCTTTTCATTACCTCACTCATCATTTTTTGGTATTCTTCCAACATTGGTGTTCTTCTCCTCAACAAATTATTACTTTCAAATTATGGTTTCTCTTTCCCAATCTTCCTTACTATGTGTCATATGTCAGCTTGTGCTGTTCTTAGCTATGTTTCAATTGTTTTCTTAAAGATTGTACCTTTTCAAAGGATCAAATCAAGATCTCAATTTTTGAGAATTTCTACACTTAGCCTTGTATTTTGTGGGTCTGTTGTCGGTGGTAATATTTCTTTAAGGTATTTACCTGTTTCATTCAATCAAGCTGTGGGTGCTACCACGCCCTTTTTCACTGCATTGTTTGCTTATATCATCACCATGAAGAGGGAAGCTTGGCTTACCTATGGTTGTCTTGTTCCTGTGGTTGCTGGTGTTGTCATTGCAAGCGGGGTATGTTTTACTAGTTTTCAATCTTTTTATTATTCTTTGTGTTTGGGTTAATTTGTGATGTATTCATTACGTTTGTGTTTGTTTTTCTCCTTTTATAAGGTGTGGGTACACTCTATCCTCCCCAGACCCAATGTGTGTGATTTTATTGGCTATGATGTTGTTGTGATTTAGCTTTTGGGAGCTCTGAATAATTCGGATTTGTGTTGCGTAAGGCTACTTTAAGGGGTATCACTGGTTTAACATGATTTTTTCCCCTCATGAGACCTTTATTTTAATGTGGATTCTAATCTTTTACTTTAAAAAGAATTTATCTTTAATTTTGGATCAATTGTCAATTTTTTTGTTTGTTTTTGTTGGGGCTATGTTGCTTGTACTCTCCCAAAAATGGTGTTGCGCTTGTGTTGGATCCTCCAAAAATGCGTTATTTTTGAAGGACCTGACATGCACGTGCTTTCTTTTGTTTGATCTGGTTGTGACTTGTGATTTAATTTTTTCTGAAGAAAGAAATCTTTATCTTATTTTTCTGTGATTTTTAGGATATTGAGAAATCTATAGTAGTTTAACATTTGGAATAATATGAAGCTCCCTCGGGAAAGTACTACAACACACAACTACCTGCTACCCTAATCCTCGACCTTCCGACCTTTCTATCTAAGATTCATGTCCTTAGTAAGCGGTAGATGTGTCATGTATTCATTTCGCTGTAACATTGGTCAAAAAGAAAGGTTAGCTTCCTGGTGCTGCAATACAGTTTTAACAGCTAGTGGTCCAAATATGTGCCACTAGGGGAGAAGTAAAATGTCGTATAACTGTAATGGTTGCACACAAGTACTTACTCTGCTTTAGATTTTAGTCCAATTTTTTCCATTATGGTGAAGTGTTGATTTGATCTTCTAAGTCTACCTATGGTGGAAAACGAAAAATTTTCAACTGCTTTTATGAGTTAAAATCTGGAATATACCTCCTTATAAGCAACTTAAGTACATGTTCAGATTCTATTAATGATGTACTGACGAGTAGTCGATTGATGGCAGGGGGAGCCTAATTTCCACCTTTATGGATTCATTATGTGTATAGGTGCAACTGCTGCACGTGCGTTTAAGTCTGTTCTTCAAGGTGTTCTTCTTTCCTCTGAAGGGTGAGTATTTTCGTTTTCTGAACATCTATTTCAATTTTTCTCTTTGGAATAGAATTTATGAGGACAAGAGAAAGTGTGTGATGACAGGGGTTTTGTTCATTTTTCTTCTCGTATATGCCATTTGCTTGTTTCAGCACTGCCAGTTATTTTGTGTTTCCGATTGGGGTTGGTTGATAATACTAGAAATATAATCCAGCATTTGAATAATCCAATTGGGGTTGGTTGCTTCTCCAAGTTTTGACATTCTTTTGTTTCAATTGTGATGGTATTGAAGAGCCTCTAGGGCGTAGGTCTTGTGGTAAGAGTGCAGTGTGTCGTGTGTATATGTTCATTAACTAAGGTGCACGTCACAGGGAAGATCCCTGTCCTAGAAATAAGCCTGACATTTAAGTGGAGTAGAGTAGAAGAGCGAACCTATTATCCACCAACTTCAAACCGTGCACTACTGGCCCTCGGGATTTCAAAACTTCTTTCTCATTCATTTGTTTTACTGATACTTTTTAACAGCTCTTTCTAATCTGCCTTCTCTTATCAGGGAAAAATTGAACTCCATGAATCTGCTGCTTTACATGTCACCAATTGCTGTTCTAGTTTTAATGCCCGCGGCAATCATAATGGAGCCCAATGTGATAGATGTCACCGCGACACTTGCAACGGAACATAGATACCTTGGCCTACTTATTTTGGTCAATTCTGCAATGGCATATGGAGCCAATTTGTTGAACTTTTTGGTGACAAAGCATACCAGTGCTTTGACACTCCAGGTTTTACTCTCTACTTCTTCTCCTCCTCGTTCGTCCCATAAATGATACTCCCTCTGTTTCACGAAGAATAACCTGGTTTGACTTGACACGGAGTTTAAGTAAATAAGGAAGACTTTTGAATCTTGTGTTCCTAAATTAAAGTTATGTCAAATGTACAAAATTGTCCTTTAATCTTGTAGCCTTAAACATGTCACGTGGAAAGTTAAAGTGAAAATATTATCAAAAAAAGAAAGAGATCATTCTTTTTTAAACGGGGGGAGTACGATGTATTTTTTGCACTCTAGGGTGTGGCTTAGTGGTCAATGAGGTGAATTGAGAACCATGAATTCTCGGTTCAAATCCCAATGGAAACAAAAAAAAAGTACTAGGTGATATCTTCCTATATGTCCTAGCCTTGAATAAAGTTACCTAGTACCTCCTGCCAATGGAATGTGACATGTATCCCATGGAATTTGTTGAGGTGCATGCAAGTTGGTTATGAAAAATAAAAGATAAAAAGAGGAAATACATAATGACCCCATTAAACTTGTACCATGTTTTGAAGTAGACACCTAAAGTTTGCAGGGGTCCTATTACCACATTCAACTATTTCCAACAATTTTAAATACGTAATTTTTACAATATTTACAGTCTCATAATACGTGTGTGTGTTTCACTCTCCAAATAAAATAATATTTTTTTATTTTTCTTACTTGTTTAATACCACTCACATTTTAACCCATAAAACTTTTTAGAAAGAATCATGTTCATCCTTTCCAATTTCTTTTCCCAATTCTTTGGATTTACTTCACTTCAAAAGATTGTTTTTTTTGGATTTCCTTGTAAATATAAATTTATGTAAGTTTTGTGTGCTATTTTTAGTTTAGTGTTTGATTTCAATTTTTCTCCCAAAAATGAGTTTAATTTTTTTTTAGCTTTGTGGGTATTTCGAAACCAAAACTAGCTTTGAGTTCTATAATGAATTTCACATTATTTTTTTTGAATTTGTACGAGTAGATTCTTTGATACTTTTGTTCTTGAAAAACTATGTGAACATAAATGGGTTCAAATGTCTTTGTTGAAAGGTGATTAGGTGCTAAATTGACCAAGTATTATGTCGTTGTTAAGTAGATTTTTCTATTAAAAGGCCTTAAGATGGATTGCTAGAACTTGATGATAGAGAATATAGTAAAGAACTTCGCTTGGCGTAGTAAAGAACCAACTTTTGCTATTGAGAAAAGCTCTCAACAGCCATTAATGGTGGTTTGGGGAAGAAGAAACATGGGTCTCTTTTAACTTTTGTTTAACAATGCCCATGTGTCAGTTTTCCATTGGTTTGGGGCTGCAAGTTTACCCTTTCACGCGCTTTTGTAGTGTGAAATTACAATTGCTGTGAAAATGGGTCAAAATGGTGTATTTATTATGGATTTAAATTGTTTCGTGGGGTGATAGGACCCCCGCAAACTTAAGGTGTCTATTTGAAAAAAAGGTATAAGTTCCATGGGGTAATTATGTATTTCGTCATATAAAAATGATACAATGTTTTCAGTGCTAAACAGACACACATTTGTGCTTAAAATTTGAAAGAGAATACATGGTAGCATGATAAATGTATATGACAAACCTATGTTGTTCGGAATCTGTAAAAATATTGTTGCACCGGTGTCAGATCTTCCAAAAATACTCTACTTTGGAGGATCCAGCACACACCTGTCCGCAATTTTGAAGAGTCCGAGCCACTGAGCCAGCATAGATGACAAATGTGTATGACAGACAACAATTATTTGATGAACTTTATTACTAACATTCGTATACAAGGGATGATATTTTTGTATATTGTTACGTATACAATAAAATACAAGTAATATTTTTAATATTATGTCAGCCCCAGATTAATTTCTGAAATTGTTCTAACACAAGAAGCTAGTTGTTTCTAAGAAATTACTCGGGCAATTTCACATTGTATCGCGGTATCTATTGTTTTTGACTCGTTCTAAACATCTTCATACTCTGTCGAATTTTGTAGGTCCTAGGAAACGCTAAAGGTGCAGTGGCTGTTGTTATATCTATACTTCTTTTCCGAAACCCTGTAACTTTTACTGGAATTGCGGGCTATACATTGACTGTGATGGGGGTTGTTGCTTACGGAGAAGCCAAAAGAAGACACAAATGAGCTGAGATTCGGCCTTTGTTTCTTCTCCAACGAAGCCCCATACTTTTGTTTTCTTTAAGTTTAGAGACATATATTGTAGACTGAAGATAAAACGGATTTCACTGCTACATTGTAGGTTGTAGCACATAGATATACAGAGAGGAAATAGAAAAAGGGGCAGCTGATAAAAATCGTTATTTTAGATGATGAATATATAAAAAACTATTCAGTTCTAGTAGTTCAACCCGGGAAATGTTCCCGTTCATTACTTGTATTCTTTACATCGAGACGATAGGATGTATGCATCTATATCTAACTCTGATGTTGATATATTAAAAGTAATTTAATGTCTTATTCGCCATCCTTTTGCATTTGTGCTATGTTATTCTATCGATGATGAGATTTCTAGGCTTGCATTTGTGCTTTGAATGATTGAAGTAAACTTTGATGATGATGTCTTGACATGTGAACTAACCTCTTAAGACTATGTTTTTTGAGAAAGTCTCGAAAACCAGTGGTGCACAGTCTGAAACTCGGCGGAGAATGAGCCCGCATCTCTATCCTTCTCCACTTGAATATCCACATAGTTCGAACCTGTGAAGGTGTTATCAGATCAATTTTGTAAACTACATTTGTAGGTTGTGGTGCAGTGATGGACTGCTCCACCCTTAACCAGAGTTCTCAGGTTCAAACCCTGGGTGAGAAAATCATTTTGGGAGCACCACCCTAGAATGGGCTTTGCAGAGCGCGATCCGAATTTAGTCGGGGCTCCAATGCAGACTCCGAACACTAGGTGGAAAACCCAAAAAAAATAATTAAAAATTGGAAACATTTTTACTGTATGGTTTTTGGTGGGAAAACAAATGTGGATGTGAAGATAACATGCAATTTCGAAATGTATAAACATGTCTTAAACTCTACAATGACTTGATGGCAATTGAGATATCTCAGTCATCCAGAGATCTCGAATTCGAGTTATGATAAATGAATAACATTTCACTAAGGAGTGTTTTACTCCCTTCGTAGGGCCTATTTAGCATATGATTCCACATTAATTTTTCCAATAGTACCAAATATCATCTTATTGAATGAAGTTTCATGCAATATGGAGTTCAACAAAAACTAACATATATAGGGAAATGCATTCCAACCATATTTGAATCTCAAGTTATTCAAGCCTCAAGAACGGAGAAAATCAGATAGTTGAACCAAAAGAAAGAAAAAGAAGATTAAGTGGAATAACAAAGTAATAATGTATTAGAGAAAGCTTGGAGATGAACAATGAACAAGGCAAACAAAAGTTCAAATAGAGTAAAAGTTTGTGAAAATATAACAGTAAATCTATGACATATCGAAAGATCAACCAACACGAGTCTCTCAGTAAGCCAAAGGGAATTATGAGGTTCGGACATTCCTCAGATATCAGTTGTTCCATCTTGTAAACACTTGCAGAGCATTCAGTAACGAAAGCTAAAGTTTCAAAATCTGGTCTTATCAGGAATATTCTCTTCACAAACCAAAAAGAAAGAAAAAGAGCTTTTCCATCAAACACCTGTTCAGAAAGAGAGACGAGAATCGACAAAGAAATTTCAAGTCAACTTGGAGGTTAGATGGTGAAATTAGTTGTTTTTTAGTCTGCATTTTGTATTTTCTCTCCATTTGTTTTATTTTCCTTCTTACCTCAAAAAGGCCTCGTAGTAATCGAAAATGAACTTTTTTCCAAGCAAGACATTCTCTATTGCATTTGATTACCTCACTCTTAGGCAAGTTCTGGACCACCTGGGAGCAGATCATAACCATCATGGTGCTTAGGAGTTTCCTTTTCGACTGGGATCAACTTCAAAATGACAGCAACGATCAAGCTTACAGCGCCAATTGAGACACTGAGCAGCCATAGTTGCCAGCTAAGTGGTGTAGTACTGGCAAAAGTGCCTAAGAACTCAACGATGATAACTTGGAAAACAACTGTAGCAACCATGACACCTATGAAAATCCAGCTACCAAAAATGCCACGGAAAATGTTTATCTTCTCCATGTCACGGCTGTTTATTTCATTGAAAACCTGTAGGGAACCACCACCGACAAAAGAACCAACTGGTTAGTGATAGTACAGAGTACAAAGAATGAACCAAAAAGGACTTTGACTCTGTGAGAGTCGATAGGTGCATAGTTGATGCACAAAACAAAAGCTGCCAGGATAATAAACTGAATTTAAAGAAGGCATACCTGACAAAACACAAAGGTGTTGAAAATGAAAGTATTCAGAACCATTGTAGAATCTGAACCTTCAAGTCCCAAAATCTGTTTCCCCGCGAAGTTGAAGGCTAAGAGTACAGCCAGCTGGTAGATACTGTGCCCTATTATATTTCTCCACATTGTCTTTGTAATGAAACTTACATCCCTTCCAATAGGAGGCCTACTCATTAGTCCGTCATGAGGTGGTTCAGTGGCCAGTGCGAGTGCACCTAAAGTATCCATGATAAGGTTGACCCAAAGAAGCTGAACGGCAGTAAGAGGAGCAGATCCTGAAAGTTGTTGCAGAAGATAAGTATCGTCAGAGTCTAATACTCCTATTGCTATCACGACTAATGAACTCTCTCTCTCTCTCTCTTTCTGTGCGTGTTGATTCGTTGATCAAAGAGATCAGTAGCAGAATATGAATGAACTCAATCAAAGCAATAAACACCTGAGGCGCATGCAGAAATAAAATTGATCATCAAAGCCACAACATTGACAGTCAACTGGAATTGCACGAATTTTTGAATGTTTATATATACAGAACGGCCCCATTTAGCCACATTCACAATTGTGCTAAAGTTGTCATCTAGCACTATAATATCAGCACTTTCCTTCGCAACCTGCAATGTCGTTTTGACGAAAAAAAGTGAAGATTAGCTCATGCTGGAGCTGAATGGATATTATTGCTACAAACATGTAAAACTTTTTAAAGAGAAACGAAGATGCAAAAATATGTAGGGACACAGTTCCTAGAACTTCTATAGCAAATGCGATTAAACTCACCAAAACAGGAAAATGAGGTTTACTTATATGTTGGAAGTCAATGTCTTCTGAATGATATATTAAATGTTTGAGTTATTGAAAAGAAAGATGAAAAGGAATGTTCACGCGGGCAACTTCAGGCATCGACGATGCATCACAAATATTTGATATAAACTATAACGAAGACTGCAATTAGTAAGAATTTTTTTACCATATATCAGAACTGAAAAGAAAAAAACTGCCGATTGGAGCTTGCAAGAATAAAATGGTATATAAGGTCATATCAACTCAGAGCGGGAGCAAATTTACAAACCTCTGTTCCTGCTATACCCATAGCAAGTCCAATATCTGACTCATGCAAGGCAGGGGCATCATTTGTGCCATCACCAGTAACTGCAACAACTTCTTTAAACATGCCTCTCAAATTCTTTACCAGCACGTGCTTGTCAGTAGGGGATGATCGAGCCATAACCTGCATTCAATATATAAACATTTTCAGCAAAATGTATTCGAGTCACAAGGCTCTACATAGATGATATAAAGCAATCAAATGCATACCTGAATTCTAGGAATTATTTGCCTCATTTCATCAGGACTTTTGTTGCGGAATTCTGGGCCTTCAATGGCCAAACCATCATCAGTAAGTATACCACATTCCTTGGCAATGGCTTTGGCCGTATGGATATTGTCCCCTGTGACCATCCTTACAGTAATTCCCGCAGCTAAACAAGATTTAACTGCCTCTTTAACACCAGGACGAACTGGATCTTTGATTCCAACTACAGCAACCAATGTATAGCTACTGTCAGGAATATTATTTTCTTGATAACCATCTCCAACGTCCTTGAAAGCCAAGCAAAGTGTACGCAAGGCTTCATTAGCAAACTCATTGATGACATTCGTGATATTTGTAGCCTGTTCTTCCGACATATCAGCAATTTCACCGTTACAATCAATAAACTTGTCACACATTTTTAAGACTATCTCAGATGCACCCTTGCAGAATGCACGGGTGTTGCTATCAGGAAGAGCAACAAGCACTGACATTCTTTTCTTTGCTGAATTGAAAGGTTCAACCTTCAGCAATTTACAGTCCTTTTTTGTATCATCAATATCACCAAGAAGTAATCCATAATCTAATATTGCAGATTCTGTGGGTGAACCCAGAACAGATTTCTTTCCATACTTGTCTTTAACCACCTCAGCTGCTGTATTATGAAATATTGCCTGCAATAGTAAGTCCTGAGCACTTTCTGATAAATCTGTTATTGCATCTGCGGATCCGTCATTTTCTACCTTTTTAATCTTTTCGCAAATCCATATTTTATCTACTACCATATGGTTTGTTGTTAGTGTTCCTGTCTTATCGGTGCAGATGCAAGTAGCTGAACCCATTGTCTCACAAGCAGAAAGATGTCTCACCAATGCTTTATTGTCCATTAACTTTTTCATCGCAAATGCAAGGCTTAATGTGACAGCCAGAGGTAATCCTTCTGGAACTGCAACAACGATTATAGTTACAGCTGTGGCAAAGTAATTTAGAAGAGTTAATGCATCACTGGAGGACCATTGTGTGATTTGATGTTGGGTAGCTTTATTCACCAGAAATCTTACTATTAATACAAGAAATGTCACCACAGCAAATCCGAGTCCTATCTTTCCAATAATAGTGGCAACACCATTCAGTTTGACTTGCAGAGGAGTTTCATCTTCTCCTCCCTCGCTAAGAGTTTCCATCAGCTTACCCCATTCAGTTCTCATACCAACAGTGGTCACTAGCATCTTAGCTGAACCGTCTTGTACTTTGGTTCCCGATAGAAGAAAAGGTCTTTTCTCAGATATGCTTACTGGTACACTCTCACCAGACAAGCTCGATTGATCAATCAGCAAGCTGTATCCTGATATGAATATTCCATCAGCTGGAACCAGATCTCCAATAGATAAGTGAACAACATCACCAACCACCAAGTCATAAATGGAAACCTTCTGCCTTGATCCATCTCTCGTGACCTGGATAGATATTTTTTTCTTCTCCTTGTCCAAATCTCTGAACTGCAACGACTGTCTATAGTCACTAATTGCAGTAACCATGACTACCAATACTATACTGAGTAGAATTCCTAAACCATCATATGTTCCTTTCGGCCACCCTTCAGTAGCAAGTCCCACACCAATAGAAACAACAGCACAAACTATCAATATGATGAGAGTTAAATCATGCAGAGCCTCCCACACAAATGTCCAAAAACTTTTAAACGGTTTCTCAGTAAATTTGTTTGATCCATATATATTTTGTCTGACAGATACATCACTCGATTTGACTCCATCATTTGATGAGACTCTCAACTTACCTGCAAGCCCTTCAACACCTCCAAGTTTCTTTAAGGTTTTTATATCATAGGAACCAACTATAGATGCAAGTTTATCTGGGTTGATTCCAAAACCAGCTTCTCGAGCTTCTTCTGGCAAGTCTTTTGCTAGTTCAGCTCCTATATCATTACTAACCTGGTCGGATGACCTACCGTGATCACCAGCTGTAAAAAATATATATATATATATTTAAATGAGAAAAAGAAGAAAGAAGTTGGCAGTCCAATATGTTGTAATAAGTTAAAACGGAAAACTCAAGGTCTGAGCAAATTATACCATCAATAAACTTGAGTGCTGCCATATAAGTCATGAAACCAACTCGAATTTTTTCCTGGAAATTGCATGTGGTAAAAAGTGTAGCTTGACTCAGTATACAAGATTATAGAAGTTATAATAGTCGGCAACACAGTCCTCCATACTATGGTTAACAAAATCCATAATCAAACCGATGTTTTCTGGTTATATACTAGTTCCATGATGAGACAACATAACCAAAAGCAAATAAAGAAGCAGAAGACTAAAACATATTAGTGTCACAAGACGACTCTGGTTAGGGAACTCAAATATAGTATTTGAGGAGCAAATGATTCGGGTTCTAACTTTCTAGAATTAATCAAATGATCATTCAACTAACTCCCTTTTTAAATTCAAGATATTTGAGATTGAGCTAAAACACTGCATACCGGTAACAAAAAATTAACTAATGAACATGACCACAGACTTCTAACTGGCCTTGGAGACAAATTTGGAAAGTTAAGATACCTCAAGGCTTCATGCTTTACATAGCTGCTAGAAGCCACTATGTTTACACATGAAAACTTGAGAAAGAGAAATATTATCTTAGTTTCAAATTGCTGCTTATGTTGGAAGCAGTTGATACGTAGGACATCGGTTTTTACACTACACAATTACTGATCAGCTATGGAAGTAGTTGAAACAGCAACTTGTATTTTTTTTTAAAAAGAGCAACTCATATGGGGAAAAGTCAGCAGTATAGGGAAAACACCACCTAGTTTGGATAAATCTTTTTCCTTCTCTCTTTCAATTCTTTCCAAGTAAAGATATTTTTTTAGCTGTGTTATGTTGATTAAGCATTACCGCGAAGAGCATAATATTTGATTTCCCTTGTTTGTAAAGATACATGCCCTGTTTTTTGTTTCATCTCGTTGCGGGGAAGTGTAGTAGCTTTGTATGCAAAGATTTTGTATATTTTTACAAAAAAGCATAAAAGTTTACAGATATAACATGTACTTCATTGAGCATTTTCCTTAAAGCTTAAGACATTCACATGTTAGCTACTGTGTATTTTTTAAACATGACTGTCCATGATATCATAACCTACTTCTAGTTTCGACGATGTCCACACCAGGATTGGCTGCTTATATTTTAGACTAAACTCAAACAAAAGATTTTGATTTCATGATTTTAGCATTCTTTCAAGGTTTTTCCTGTAAAAGGTTTTCACTTTCCTCTTACTTTACGTTCTTGAAAAGCTTTGGTACATTGATCGATTAATGAAGATAAAGCCAAAGACTTCCCTTGGTATCAAGTGATTAGATGGTGAAGTAAAATAGTCCAGAGTCCAGACAAAGGAATATTGCACACTTCAAAGAGTACAAATTAAAGTCACAGGCAACAAGATTATTTATTTATACAAGAAGATAGAATTTTTATAAGATAAATAAGAGAAGTGGAATGGGAACTGATGTTCCATGTGGCAACCAAAGATAAGGCAACACAAACAACACACTTCTAGGTGGGACAGACAAAAAACTGCATATGGGGCCAGGCCAGATTAGTATTTGATGACAAATACCAAAAGATATTTATTTGTTGTTATCACCTGTCTATTTCTGTACTTTAGTACTATCCAAGTGTGCTAGAAGAGATGTCAGTCACAAGGAAGTTTCATGGAAATTTCGCTGCTGACGACGTGTTTATTAGTTATACTTTCACCATTATGGAGTTTGGAATTACATCAACAACCAGGTACTCCGTACTGTTTTTTGAATTCTTAAATCTCACTATTGATAACCCAACCCTCATTCAAAGATTCTTTAAGTCCTTGAGAAAGCTTATTATAATATAGTTTAAGTTTGTGTTTATGCACATAAAAACAAAGGTCTACCAGAGATGAGACATGGACTGCTTTTTTTTTTCTCCATGCAAATTGATGTTTGGTAATATGGAAAGGGCATTTTGTATTGCCACACAGTGCTTCTTATGATCTTAGAAGAAATGTCAATGTCAGATGGAAGTTTCAAGGAAATTTCCTTGATGAGTGTTCAGTAGCTAGACTTTTGCCTTTTTTGGCACAACATAAAATACATTATACTGACCCATCCCTCACCCAAAGGCTCTTTAAATCCTATAGAATATAGTTGTAGTAAAGAAATTAGCTTAGTTGCTCAGACTCTTTACTTTTGATGTTGCATCATCTCAGATTCTCCAAACGTACACTACTTTTGGCGAATCCGACACGCACCTATTGGCATTTTTGAAGAGTACAAGCATCATAGGTAATTAGTAAGCATGTGCTTGTGCACATCAAAACAGATATCTTTTGTACTCATTTGCTGACCACTTTGTACTGGTGCTATGATCATGAAGGCACCTAAAAGATCTCAATTTTGTTATGTATTAGAAACACAAATTAACATTAACCTAGGACCATTTCTACATGCAGAATGGAGATTTAAATGCTGACCACTTTGGATGCTTGCTAAATTCTTTTTTTTTTGGTTTCCCATCCGGTGTCTAGAGTGTACATTGGAGCGCCAACTAAATTCAGATCATGTGCTGCAGAGCTCGTTCGGAGGTGGCACTCCCTAAATGCTAACCACTTTGGAAGCTTGCTAAATTCCTTTTTTTTTGTTTTCCCACCCGGTGTCAGCGCGCATTAGAGCCCCAACTAAATTATACCGCGCACTACACAGCTCATTTGGAGGTGGCGCTCCCAACAAGATTTGCTCAAACCCGACACCTCTAGTTGCTAAATTATGTTCTAACTTAAATAAGCATTTGTCAAGCTAATTTAACAACTTTAAAGGAATATCAAAGCACAAACTTTAATGGAAAAAGAAAACATGAACCCCTGAAGGCAAACAGTCGAGGTAAATATGAAACAAGTCTTCTCCACAAAAACATATTCTTCTAGCAAGTGGCAACTGACATATACTTGAAACAAAACCAAAAAGAAATAGCTTTACTTATCTTTTCACTGAACTAATGTGATTCTGTAGATTTTCTAAATGGTCCCCATAAACTGCCAATAAGTTATCCTCAACAGTTGACAACACAGGTAGGAATAAATATTATAATATCATAGATTTTTTATCACATATTTTGGCTCTAGTCTACTAGATAGGGCCTCAGTCTCCTCTAAATATTCAATGCAAAAGATGTTAAACAGGAATATGTTTATAACGTCCCTAATAATAAATAAAGCAGTTAATAGTTTGTCAATAGAAAATAAATATTGTGTTTAACTTGCCGACCTAGTGGTTTTTAATGGTTGTATCATCAATTATATAGCTACGGAACTATTTTAAAATGCCACATGTTTGAATTCTTTAAATCTAATGTATTTTGAAGGATTTAATACAAATAAGATAATAGTTTTGAAAAGTCTGAATAACTTAGAAAGTAACCACAATAAACTAGTGCATTATCTAACCAGGTCTGGTTTCTAATGTTCTATAGTAACTGTTTGTAACTTCCTAATAAATGTAATTTTCAGGAAGTCATAAATAAAACTCATTCCGTCTTAATTTATATAGCATTTTTCAGATTTTGAAATTTAAATAAATTTATTTTTAGTCGTAAATTTTTCATATATCGTTTAGATATTTTTGAATTGTCAATTGTTGCCAGTTATAGTACTTACTTTTTTTACGTAATTTGTAAATGAATAAATTTCATTTTAAAAAACTTAAAAATTTTACGCGTATATTTTTTATCAAACTTAAATTGTTTGACTCTTGAAAAACGAAGACAAAGTACTATTTGTCTGATTTCAATAGGACATGTAATTTTAAAAAGTAAACAAATAAATTTTATAATCTTATACAGTCATCTAAAAAATAATTATTTTTTAAACGAACTAAAAAATAAAATAAAAGACACCATGTGGACGGTGGAGATCTGGTAAAAGACAGATAAGGAATTAAATAATATTTTCTATAAATCTATATCCATATGCTAAGCATAAATTTAACCACATGAAAGATCTAATATTTGTCTATATTTATATGAAAAAAATCATGGTCCTCCATATTAACAGCAAATGTGCAAGTGGGAAATGGTCCAGCAAAGAATCAACAAAGAAAGAGAGCCAAGAATTTTATTTTATATCTTTATCACATCTAAAAAGTCAAACAAGAAAATGTCATTGGAGGAAATAAATAAGTAATATAATAAAAACATTAAATAGGAAAGTGGTAAAGCACAAACTAATGGTGGATATCATATGATCTTTAGTTCTTTTGCCATATATATTCCCACTCAAACTTATTTATATTTTAGAAAAGGCCAACTTTTTGACAAATAAAAGTTACTCCGTCCAATAATAATTATTCATTATTAATTTTACACACTTTATAAAATAGAATTATAATTTTACTATATTATTCTTTGAAAAATGTAATAGGAGAATAACTATAATTAATGAGGATAAATTAGGAACTAAGAGTACAATTATTTATTTCATAAAATCGATAAGTAATTCCAAAATAGTATAGTGACAACGGTTATTAAATGGATAAAATAGAATTTTTTTTACTAAAATATTTAATTTTACTTGTTATGTTTGGCTTTACGAGAGTCATAAGATTAACTTTCCAAGCTATTAATTTGCAGAAAAGTACAAAGTTTCAAAACACAGAAAATGAAATTATGAAATTGAAATCATTTTCGGCTAATTTATCGGGAAAAAAATATATCTCCATATTTTCCGATGAAATGTACAAATATTGTAGCATATTGTACCAAACTGATATCGCATGACCTAATATTATTTCCATTAATGTACAACTATATCAACCTAATGTACCAGAAATTAAAGCATGAATAGAAATTGATTTCTCCGGTTATCGATGATCGGAACTCATTTTCCGGCTTAGTTTTTTTTCTGATAAAAAAAATATCAGAGGTTTTAACATTGTTATCACAGATTTCAAAAATCGGAAAAAAAGTAATACTAATTTTTTTTCACTTTTCTAGCAATTTTCCATTTCCAGCATATTTTCACGGAAAACAAAAACAGATTCCGATTCATTTTAATTTTCCAGCTTATTTTCCGGTGTATTTTTCATGGAAACAAAGAAGAAACATTAGTATATAAAAAGCAATAACATACTCTAGTTTTTTCCATGAGCTCTTTTGCCTCTTTCCGTTTCTCCAGATTCGAACCATACCGGAACCGTCGCCGGCGATTTCTAACGAACGAAACCGCATCTCTCCACCTTCTCTGAGCTTCTACAGACGGATTTTTACCTGGCAAATCGAATTCCTCTGGCTCCAATATATTCGCCATTAAACAACCTTTACGCTGCAGATTTGTAGATCAGATAGATATATAAATATATATACACATACAGTAAACAGAGAGAGAAATTATGAAAAAGAGGAAAATATTTATTTGGGGTTTTATTATTAGACTAAATTCTTTATTTTTGGTTATATATATAAATTAAAGATTTGTGGCGGAATGATAAGCGATATGTTTGATAAATGATATGGCCTTGGGAGCCTTTTACTAATATCTAAATTTAAATTAGTTTAACTCCAAAATAAAAATATAATAATAAAATTAAAGATTTATTAACGAAATGATTATTAGGCCTTATTTGTTTTTCTTAAGATTCAAACGTCTAAATTTGAATCTGAATATATATCTGAATATTAAGATATTGTTTGTTTTCAATATCTAAGTATGTATATGAAATAAAACACTATATCAATAAAATATTATATAATCCTCATTTTAGTAAAATATTTTTAAAAAAAAGAAAATAATACTTTGAATTTTTTTTATTGTAACAATGAAAATAGTTCATATAGAGTAGTAATATATTGTTTATGAAAATATTTTATTTTATAATAAATATTTGTTATTATTATCGATTAAATAATTAATATTTTCTTATTTTCTCGAAATCGTGCTAAATATTATACCATGGGAGTGCTTATCAATTCAAATATGTTGATCAATTTATAAAAGTAAAAGTTTTACATTATATAATAAGAATAAAGAAAATTATAACGATAAGCACGTAATTAACATTAACTAAATAAGAAAATAATGTGACTTTTATTACTTGTTGTGATATAATTGAATTAAAATAGGAGTCATTCATATCTATTCAGACTCATTAAGAGACTTATAAGGAAATAAAATAAATAAATTTAATATATTGAATCTTAACAATTAAGATTAGTCCACAAAAATAAATACACTTAATGAGATGAATTTGAATGATTAATATTCAGACCTTCATTAAGTGCAAATAAATAAGACCTTAATCAACATCAACTTGATCAAATATCTTGATTTTGGATCTCGAATAGTGTTTTAATTTTAAAATATAATTTTTATATATATATTTAAATTAATCAGACTTTAAAATATAATCACATTTAATTTATTTTATTGTCTTTACGAAAAATATTTTTTAGAAGACGCGTTAATTTAGTACTTGTGCTATTTGTCCCTTTTGTGCGTTTAAATTGTCAGTTTGACCTCTCTATTTTTTGACTTTTTCTATAAGGGGGAAAAGTTAGGATTATGCTCAAAAATGGCGCCTTTATTTATTTATTTATAAATAATAATAATAATAATAATAATATATTTTGTATATTGAATGTAAAATAATTTTAATATTATCATTTTATATTTTTTAACATGTGATTGTGGTTAGTAACAATTTTATAAGAGGAAAATTTAGGGTAGTCGTTTTGAAGCTTTTATAATAGAGGAAATATTCATTATGGGATATTTAGGAATTAAAGGGTGGAATTCTATGATATTATTTTGTAGTTTGACTTGTGAGAGTAAAAAAATGATATTAATGACTCTTTTTAATTAAAGATATGATGGAAAAGTAATTAATAAACATTATATATAAATTTGTAAGTGTTTTATTTACTGTAAATTTAAATAATGATTCCAAAATTGAGTATTTATAAACTTCGGCTGATATAAAGAATTTTTTAAAAATAATTTCTTTTTTATTTTCATTAAATTTTTTAGATTATTATATCACCCAAAGAATATTTAAGTTTTTTTTTAATTTATAAAATATGGCAAATTATCTACTATAAGTCTATAACAATTAAAATTTACTTTATTACTACAAATAAATATTAATAATTTAATATTGACTATGTATATATACCTTTAAGTTGTTCTCCTTTATTGAAAAAGTAGGAGTAAAAAGGAGCATGAAGAATATTATATTATGTCTAATTTATTTATATTTATATTAAAATTAAAATAGAAAAGAGTAAAATAAATAAATTGAGATTTAAGGATCTGATACTTTTGGAATTGGATATTAAAAGGTAAGAGATCTTATGATACTTTTTTGAAAAGTTCTCATAATATCTTTTTTCCTTTGTTTGGAGAATATTTCATTGGTTAATGCGCAGTACTTTACTGTTTATTGACTTTATTACTAGGGATAAAGATTCGGTTAAGTATAATTAGGTCACGTAATATTTAATAATCTTATAGATTTATGTAATGTATATTATATAATAATTTATGGTCGAGATTTATTAAATTATATACTCACTAATTATAATAATAAAAATAACAAAGTTGAAAACTTTTTTATTTTTTAAAACTATCAAATAAAGCAATTATGTGTATCCAAGCTAATATTCTCAAGAAAAAAGTTTAAGATTGACGGGAATATGCAAATTTTCTAACTTTTTACCCGCAAAACTTGTTCGGGAGTAATTTCACACATGTTTTCTCCAAATTCTGAAGTAATCTCCAAAAATAGATCAAACTTAAAAACATAATTGATCAGTTCTAAATAATAATTCAACTAAAGAACATTATAACACATTTTTTTAAAAAAAAATACTTAATTGGAGGTTTTCAAATAATTATAAAAATATATTTATTCAAATTTTTCAAAAATGTCGGATCTTTAAAATTAGTATAATATAAAAAATCCAATACAAATATGAGGTTTGGCAGGTAAAAAAGTCGAGAAGTCCACATATTTTCGCTAGTCTTATTTTTTTCTTGAAAATATTAGCTAATAAGGTACACTTAATTGTTTTATCTGATAGTATTAAAAAACAAAAATAATTGAAGATTTTATTGTTTTTATTATTAAGATGAGTATATAATTTAAATGGTTCTCGACCATAAATTATTATATAGTACACATGACATGAATCTATAAGGTCATTGACATTACTTGACCTAATTATACTTGACCGAATCTTTATCCTATTATAAGATAAAAAATAAATAAATTATCTAGATCCTTTTATTATTTTTAATTAGAGATCTGAAATTTAAAATTTTGAAATTTTAAAAAATATTTTTTTTAAAAGTGTCATTTCTAGAAATGGATCATACATTGCGCGAATATAAATGTAAAAGTTAACTATACGAACAATTCCAATAATTTTTTATTCAAATCTAGTATGAGTATTACAAACCCAATAATTTCTATTTAAATTATGTACGAGTATTAGATATTTTTCTAAGAGAAGTGCTAAACGGCGAGAAAATTTGGTCATAAAATTTTTAAAATTATAATTTTTATTTTATTTTAAAATAAATTGTTTTTTTTCCCATTTTTTAGAAAAAGGTATTAAAAATAAAAGGTTAAAAATATTTTTAAAAAGTAAAATTACGTAAAAAAAATCTTTTTCTGGCCAAATTTTCTAACCAATTTTTTTTCTTCTTCTAAATATGAACAAAATTTAAATTCAAAACTCAATTATTAACCTCTTATAAGGAATCCTATAATTTATAGAATTTAAAGTTTAGCTCCACTAAATTTGAGAGTGGATAGGTGAGGATTGTGATGGGTGAATTGTTTAGAAATAGGAAAGTAATCAACGTAAGATAACACATAAATTTATTTTCCTTTTATTATTAAAGTCTTTTTTTTTTCTTTTTGTGAAACTCTTTTTTAGAAAAGAATATATTTTGCAAATCCTACAGACCAATCAAAGAAATTAAAAAGACATTTTTTTAAAAAAAATATTCTCCTTTTATACCAAACACATCCTTTATTTTTATGTTACACCCCCTCCCCCCCTAAAAGAATTCAACATGATGACCCAATACAACCTAATAGTCAACTTCAATGTTGGAATGTACATATAACAAACAACAATTTGATGACTCAACATAGGTCAATTGATTGATAAATTACTTGTTTTTCACCATATTTAATTTTACAACAACCACAACAACAACAACTTGCAGAGTATAGTCTCATAAATGGAGTTTCGAAGATGAGATATATGTAAGGATATATTTACAATATCAAATCTTTTGTTATAAAATTACACTATATATTTAAAAGTCAAAAATATGTTTTTATGTATCTATAGATGTAAGATCACTTAAATTTTTTGTGTTTATTTTTTTAATGTTTTGAACCCCTTTCAATAATTATTTTTTATTTAAATTTTAATATACGTAGACCCCTATCTTTGTGGCATAGAGAACGATGTTTTCAATAGACACTCGACTAAAAAAAAGAAGTTTTTTTTTAAGAATAAATTTGACGCAAATGCAAGAGCAAAAAAACTATGATGAAAATATTAAAGAAAAAATGCAATTAAATATTGAAATTATGACGAATTTAAATTTCTGTTTATCATCTATTTATTATTCCTTTTATATATAAGAAGAAGAAAAAAACTTTATTTATTTAAATGGTGGTTTTTTATTATTCAATTAAAAGCAATAAATTAAATGGTGGTTTGGCAAACCTTCCGTTCTACCAAAAAACCAACTGGACACATTTGGTAAAACAGACTTAAATATTAGTATAAGAAGCTTATGTCATGTTTGGTAATTTCGGTAAACGGGGAAAATTTAAAATATTTAATTACTCGAGGAGTATATTGAGGAGTATATTGAGATGATCGAGGTTGAATAACTAAAAAAATTAGTGATCTTTTTCCTTTTAGTGGACATATTCGGTGATAATAACTAAATTTATTAGACCAATAGGATACATTCAAGTTTGGTAATGAGAAACTTCTTGACAAGGAAAGTTATACCCTCCTAATGATAGTATTTGATATGAATTTGAACTAATCGAATCATTATGCATGCCGTCTTGATTATAAGACTGCTAAAATGATGAAAAAATTATTTAGATAGGTATCTTTTAATAAATAATTATTAATTTTAGCGATAATTTTTATTTATTATCATTTATAACAATATTATGTTAAATTTGTAATATGTATTAAAAGTGAATTAAGTATGCAATATATATGTGTTATAATTGTTTTAAAAAATATTTTATGTTTGTTTGGTAAGAAGTTGACACATAGTATTATAAGTGTACTAAAATGTTTGATAAACTGTATTATCCATCAATAAAATTTGTATTATATGTGAATAATAAATTATTTTTTATAATATAAATTAAAAGTATATTATATATGTATTAAAAATGATCAAGAAAAAAAATATTATTGATATAAATAAAAAATATTTTTAATATATAGTATATTTATGTAAGTTTTCCAAAAATAATCGCTTGTGGCCCTAACTTTTTTGGGCCCCCATCTCCTCTTTATGTATACATATTATTAAAGAAATTTCATGTATTTTTTGGGTAGAAAATATAATTCAATATAGAGATCATTAATGTAATAAACTAATAATTGAGAAATATGGAATAATGTTTAATAATTGTAGTATTCTTTCTTTTCTTGTGTAATTATCTATTTTATTATCTCGATTATAATATGACGATTATTATGAACAAACATTCTTATATTTACTTCTTTTAATTCTCATTTCATTATTTTTATTCTCTCATTATTGAAAATTCTAAAGTCTCTCAAACATTTAAACTTTTGGCATCATGTAGATTTTTTTGTTGTGTTTTATAAAGGCTTAAGTCATAAGTTGTCGGCATAATTCACTTAGATACCTCAACTAAGACTTATACCTATTAGACACCTCTACTAATTTGAATTTGAACCTTTTGAATATTTTTTTTGACAATCAGCTAAAAATATGAAATGTGTGTAATACACGCTGGAAAATTGACAAATCAATTACATACATGTGGCATTTTGATGGAAAAAAAAAAGAAAGAAGAAAAAATTGAAGTGTTGTCATCACCTTGAAATCCTATTCGTCACCATAGCCCCCTCCTCCATCATAGTTGTCATCACCTTCAAATCCTCTTAACCCACTATTCTTTTCTCAGATCTTTTTTTTTTTTTTTTTAAAGTTGAAAATAGCAAATTGCATATACATAAAAATTAATCAATGCATGAACCTATAAAATATGAACCATTTATAATTTTAAATATCAATAAAATCATTGACTACATAATCATCTAAGCATATTCATTTTTTTATTTTAAATCTGATTTGTTAGATATATTTTCAATAAGAAAAATGGAAGAAGAAACAGAGTAGTCATTGTATGAATCTATATTTTTTCCCGTAAATAAGATTCAATATCCAACAAATTTAAAAAAAATGGAGAAGGAAATTGTAATGGTATTTCCCCAGTTGAATATGATAGAGGTGAGGGGGAGGGAGAGGAAGAGGAGGCAGGAGAAAAGAAAAGGGTGAAAGGTGTTGGCGGCAACATCATCGGCGGCAGCGGCGGAGATGGTATTGATTTTGGAAAGAAGTTATGACTAAGGAAGAAGGAATAACGAAGAAGGAAGAAGGAAGAAGGAAGAAGGAAGAAGAGAGAGATTTTTTTTTAGAAAAAAAACAAAAATACGTTCTGACGCGATAAATGGATGTGTATTACACCTTCCTTGTCATGTCAGCAAAAAGTGTCAAATAGATACTTATTCTGAACAATAGAATTATTCAATAGGGTACCAGTCCTAGTTAAAGTGTCTAAATGAATTATGCGAATAACTTTAAGGAGCCGCAGATAACGATTATTATGAACAAACATTCTTATATTTACTTCTTTTTTTTCTCATTTCACTATTTTTATTCTCTCATTATTGAAAATTCTAAAGTCTCTCAAACATTCAAATTTTCGGCATTATGTAGAATTTATTGTTGTGTGTTTATAAAATGATCAAATTTAATTTTTGGTTTCGTCTTCAAATTTCATGCATTAAAACTAATCAACACTATTTTAGTATCATTATATCAACTTATCAAATTCAAAGCAACACTATCAACTTACTAAATAAACTTTTTATGATTTTTAGTCAACTTTTATTATTCAAACTTTATATTATATACCTTTCATAAAAAATTCACATTATTTGCATACTTACGTCTTTGTATATCCTAACTATCCAAACTTTATTTGTAGAATAACACTGAGTATATTATAATGATTTTAAATTTATATATGTCAATTTAAAAAAATAAAGCCTCTCTATAAAGTTTAACTATTGAGACGTTTCTGCTACTACGCGGTTTATGAAACTTGAAAATGAAAAATTTCTTCATAAAAAACTTATTACTCCCAAACCACGTCGATACATCTTGATCCAAGTGGTGCCAATGGGACACTGTTTTATTGAAACCTTTTACTAGACATGTATTATGTATAAATAATAAAGGATACTATGTTATGAATATATTTTCTTCGTCTCATTTTATTTGATATTTTTTACATTTTGAGATTTAAACAAGTCTATCTTTAACCGTAAGTTTGTATAGATCTTTTTAACATTTTGAATTATCAATTATTGTGACTTATAGTATTCTTTACGTAATTTGCAAATATATAAATTTCATTTCAAAAAAATTAAAAATTTCATACGCAAATGTCCGATCAAACTTAAAGTGTTTGACTCTCAAAAAATAAAAAGTGACATACAAAATGAGACAGGGGGAGTAAAATAAATAAATAAAAAGAACGCCACTTGTCTTTAACCTTTATAGTGATTTACTCATTTACTTACTTCTTAAAATGTGGATAACATTTTAAAAAAAATCTTTATTATGTTGTTTTTTTGTTAATGAACTTATTTAACGTGAATATAAATTATCAGATCAATAGATTATTGATATAAGATAAAAAAGAACATAAAGTGACATATGAAGTAAATTCAAATTTTTAAAAAGACACATTAACTATATGTCTGTTCTATTATCCGCTTAACAATTTCGATTTATATCATTGCATCATGGTCTCAACCAATTTCAAGTTTTAAAAAGCAAGTGTTATCAACACTAATCATTACGTGACATATACTAATTTAATTTAAAATATAATATATTTCATTTTTGTGATAAAATCAAGGTCATAACAATATAATCATAAAGAGAAGAAGACATGATAAGTAGATGAGTGATATCTCTATTTATAGTGTTGATATATGATTGTCAATGTTATCAATGTTATCCCTAAGGGGCCGTTTGGTTATAGTATAACTTGTCTTTTATTCATGTATAAACAATGTATTAAGTTATGCAATGTTTGGTAGAAATTTTTGTTTAGGTAGAAAAGTCAACAAACTTATACCATGTTTGGTTTTATTTTTGTAATTCTACATAATTAATACCAACATAACTAATGAGGGAATCTATGTATAAAGTTATGCAGGGTAGAAGGTGGAATAAGTTATGTGGGTATTAGTTATATATGTATTAAAGTGACAAATTACATATTTACCCTATTAATTTATTTTATTGTTTTTAATTGGAAACTTTATTGTTTTCCTATATATAAGTTTGTTGTTTTTATTTCTTTTTTATATTTAGACCATTTTTATTTCTTTTAATTTTTTGAAATTGGAAACTTTATTGTTTCTTATCAACATGTGTTGTTTTTATTTCTTATTATATATAGACTATTTTCATTTCTTTTTATATATTTATCGTTTTGATTGATTTATGCAAATATAAATATTTTATAAATATTTGAAATTGATTGTATATTTTTTAACGATACATATGCTAATCAAATATTAGCGTTATATATTATTCAATATATTTCACATTTTATTAGTATGTATTATTATTTTGTAAATAATATATATTAATAATTTACAACAAGTTTAATATTCAATACTTAATAATTCATGTATTGTAATCTCTAAACCCTGCATAACTAATACCTGCATAACTAAACTCTGCATTGCTAATACCTGCATAACTAAACCCTGCATAGGTAATATCTACATAACTAAATCCTGCATAACTAATACCTGCATAACTCTAACCAGTAATCAAACAACCCCTAAATGTTCTTACCGCATTGGAAGCACTCATACACGATTCAATTAATTCTTCGATAAATCTAATGAACAATCCACACAATACACTAGATTTATAGCAATTTTAAGTTTTTCTTTATTTCTCTCTCTTAATTTTTGACTTCTTTTAATTTTATTATTTTAATTTTAAATTCATTTTAAATCTTATTCCATCTTCCACCCCACTTTCAAGTTACCTCTTCCTCCATTTCTTTATTCTTCTTCACCTGTCACTCTCACCTCACCCCAACCCCACGTTAAGTTAAGTTAAGTTCCTCATTCATTTTATTCTTTTCATTTACTTCGTCTTCCGTCTAATTCATTTCTTTTAGTGATGTTTTTAAGAAAATCATGTTATTTGTGGATTTATTGATAACAAAACTAATTATTTTTTCTTAGAAAATCAAATACTAAAAGTATTATCAATTACTTTATCTCATTATCATATAACTTCAAAATTAGAAATGATAATTTTAAAATAATCAATAAATTCTCTGAAAAATGAAAAAGCTTGATTGAAATTTGAATGAAGATAAAATATATGATACCTACTAATCATCTTGAAGTCTGGATTTATCAAATCATTAAAAATGTTAATAAAATATTTAAAATAAAATTTTTAAATTTAAGATCATTAAACTAATAGTAGTAAAAAAAGAGATTTGAAGTTATGGTAAAAAGTGACATTGAAGGTGAAGTTTCAATGAAGATGACAATGTATTTTTGATATAGGCGAAGGAAGAAAGAAAACTCCGTAAATTATAAGGAAAAAAGTTAAATAAAGAAGAAAAATAAGAAAATTTATTTTATAGTAAAATTCTTATAAAAATAAAATTATATTTATTATTTTAGCGTATCTTCGTCTTTAATAGAGTGCATTACTTTTTATGTAAGATGGACAAAAAAAAATGATGTAATAATATCACTTTAAAATTGTTTATAGGGTAATAAGATATTTTCATAATTAAGATGTATTGTTTAATAATTCAAGACAACTTTAACTGTCTCTTTATGTTTTTTTCTGTACAAGATATCTATAGAAAAAAAATCATTTTAATGTCCTCAGCAATTTCTTCTTGACTATTGGTCAATCAGAAATATGTTTTCAGATTTATTACATCATTGACTTTTGAAAAAAAAACAAACATTTTTTTCCTTTTTCTTTCATGGAAATTGTGTGGAATTAACCTAACATGATAATGTCCATAAGAAAAAGACACATCAATAATGTCTTTTATAATTGACCAATAACTTTTTTTTATTAAAAAAAAAAGGAGGAAGAAAGAAAAATCAGGTCAAGACACCTTACGTAAACTTCACTTTAATCTATTCCAAGACTTAAAATCGAGACTTTTAAAAATATAAAACTTAAACACTTACGATACACATGGGATTGTGAAATGTAAATATGGTCATGCTATGGAAGTTTTAGTTTTAAAAGAAAAAACAAAGAAAGAAAGTGTTCCTCACTGTATACAAACAATGTATTAGTAACTACACTATATACAAATTGTTTTGAAACTACAATGTTTTAACGAAGTTGTTTGTTCTGATACTTTCTGATTGCTATAGCAAAACACTGTTATAAAAGAACTTATAGTATATTATATAACATAAAAGACCAGTTTCATATTACTTATGGTTGTTATAGCATATGACTATCATTAGGGGGTACAAAATCAAACCCAAAATCGAGTGGAAAAAAAAATCCGATTAGTGGCTGGTTTGACTTGGTTTGATTTTAAAAAAAAAATCAATTATATTTGGGTTGGTTTGGTTTTAACCAAAAAAAAAAAAACTACATTATATATATAATTTTAAAATTTTATTTTACACATAAAAATATTTACTTTGATATAATTTTTAAATATTTCTTATACTTTTTCATAGTTTTTATCTTTTAATATATTATTTCAAGTTTGAAACTTAGAATTTTGGATGGTTCCATAAAGATTATAGTCCACAAGTGTTGGTGATTATAACCAAAATCAAATTAATACTAATGCAAAAAGAAAATCAATTTAACACTAAGAATGACAATAATATTGATAATTTGTTCTTTGATTTTATATTGGTTTAGATAGTTGAAACTCATAATCTAATTTTAATTTTCTTTAATATTTTGTCATGTAACTAATACTTGAACTTATTTTAACATGATTTAGTACTTTTAAATTATGATCATTTTCATTATGACTTGTTAATTTGCAATACTTGTTTTACGCAATTTCATTATTATTATATAACTGAAGAATTATTTGAATTACAAGTAAATTATATGTTTGTATGATTACTTTAGCGGAAAAATCCAAAAAAAAACTAGTTTTATTGGTTTGGTTTGATTTATAGATTTAAAACTCCGACACAAATATTTTGGTTTGATATTTAAAAAACTCGAACCAACCCGACCATGTACACCCTTAACTATCATAGAGAAATTCGACTATAATTATAAGCTAAAAATTAATTTCCAAAATGAGCATTTCTAACTAGAAAAATCTAAGTATATGCAAAACAGACATGTAAAATGAAATTAACTTCTTTATTTTTATTTAGTATGATGATGATATATATAAACTTAATTGAGAAGCTAAGAATTCACAACCGACCCAAACTTATTTAGGACTGAGACATACTTATTGTTGTAATAAGTAACATCACTAGATGATAAAATTTGTAAAAGAAGTAATCTCAAAACATCAAGCGTTCCCCTAATTACTCTTTCAACAAAATAATGAGTGTTCACTCAACTTACAATTCTTGAACCATTTTTTTTGATATAATTCCATCATGCAAGTTGCACCTGGCCGTTTAAATCAGATCTCTATTTCAGTATAACGAGAAGGGGTTTACGTATAAATGGAACATACAGAAACCAACCAAGTAAACCAACAGATGTTTCTCCCCTCCAGCAATCAGTGCCTTAATGTCATGAACTCGAATCAAGTCAACTATTATCCTGCATAGGGCGTTGTCCGTGTCATTCACTTGGTGTTACAAGACCTTGCAATTTGTGCAACCACTCGACGTATTGACCTTGCTCCTTCTTGTGTAAGTGTAGTAAAAGTGAATCCGCGAAACTTTTATTGACTCCTCTTGCTTCTAGATATTTGTGGAGCTCATCTCGAAGTCTCTCATCTGATGAACTGAAAAAACTGAACACAACAAAAGGAACTCATAATTCATACATATTTGAAGAGAAATATGATGCAAGAAACCGAATAGGTCATTCTTGAAGTAAATGCAACTGGCAACCCTTGAGATTGTCACAAAATAGACCAAGAATAATCGTTCAATTTAAGAAACAATTTGTACGCACAAACATCAAAAGCATCCGGAGAACCAGATGAAAAAATTGCTAAAAATAAGGCAATAAGAGCAAAAGAAAAGTGATATGGAAGGCACTGTGTTTGCAAGAATGTAAAAATAGAGGATTAAACTAGCTTCTTCGACTTGAGCAAATAGATACAATACAAAGCTTATAGTCGTGAAGTCTAGCAGCTTTTTTTCCACCTCCTGAGAATGCGATTTTAAGCTTTTTATAAAGAACTCAGAGGGCTGACCTTTCATGACTTGGGGTACTCAAGGTGGACCAATAAAAGGGCGCAAGCAGCTCAAACTAGAGGCACAAATTTATAATCCAATGCGAAGGATATCTTCATGAATGTGCTGGAATAGAAGGCAGCAACAGTATATATAAATAAACTAAGAAATGAATATATTGTTCCCCTAGCTGACAGGATTAGACGATTGAATACCATCTATGAGAACAGTTGACAAATGCAAGAATGCTCTAGCAATTTTTGCCATACTTATGTGAGCTTAGAATAAAACAAGTTGGCAAAGCATTTGATAGAAAAGCTTGCTATTTCAGCGATCCTGTATCCAAAGTTGATGGTGACAACTCTAGAAGTTCTTAAAATTTAGAAGTATCGAGGGATCTTAAGTCCTTACGGGATATGCAAGGATTATAATGTGGTGATAGCTGTGCGGAGAATAATAATATAGAATTGTTATATTGGGAACAATAAAACAGTGTTTGTTACATGGTAAGGAATAGTACTTCTTTTATATATATAAAGTAAGTAACAATTTTATTAAAGAGATTGTACACAAAAATGGTTGTATACAAGAAGTTTTCAAGGAAGTAGAGAACCTATAAAACGATATGGTTTCCTACAAACAACACCCAGTTCATTTAAAGAATAACACATGAATTGTTATGTAGAGATTGACTATTTTAAGGGTAGTCTTATTTCTAGACACTCTTACATTGGTGATTTATGTATTCTTATTTAAAGGTAGGGGTACGGCTGCATACACACCACCCTCCCAAGACCCCATTTGTGGGATTACACTAGGGCATGTTGTTATTTTTGTTGTTATCTCACATCAAATAATATCATTATGCCGGAATTATATTTCCATATACCGAAAACCAGACAACTCATCAATGCATTGAGATTGAAACTCCTTCTAAGCCTATGAGTCCAAATGCTGAGCTCTCACTCCCCAAAAGCCAAAGTTGTTCTAAAGTGCTTCTACCGAAGGTGAAAGTACCTGATATAGGGACCTTTGTGGGCTGAAGAATCAAGGTCTAGTGATGGAATGTAGTTCATGTTTTGAATTTCAACGTCACAACCATCACTAACTTGAGCAGTTACCACACAATCAAACTGTAGCAAGGATCTCAAGCCAGGCTTCTTCACACCTACTTTCATGAAAGCGTCCCTGGGAAATTTGGCATTTTCATTAGAGCCCTCAGCACCCAAAAAAGCAGAAACAGCAACTTCCTCCCCTGACTCGCATCTCCTGCGTAGAACTACGTCTTGGGATTGTGGTGAATCCCAGTCTACAACAAAATCGCCAAAGCTACTACTTTCATCATTCTGTTAAAATCAGAAAAAGAAAGCAAAACTTAAGAAGTGCTCAGATTTCAAACTATTAATTGCAGCTAGTTACTCATATCAAGGTGGATGAGATTATAATTAAGTGATTTCAAGATTTCAGCTTCAATAGACAGAACTAATTTGTCTTTGAAAGGGAAAAAGACAACATAGAAACAGATTAATCAAATTTAGTATGAGACATCTGGTGGAATGCAGCCATCATGAACACAAACATTTCTGCCCCAAATTGAATTCATACCTGTTTTATTTTATCCCTCCGACAAAGGAAACCTTTTATATTTGATGAAAGGAACACCTCTGTCATACTCAGGATGACTTTGAGGAATACTTAAGTGAGTCATCTCTATGATATTGGCTTTGGTTTCCTAGTGGTTTACTGCCCTTCAGATAGCTATTGTTTTTCTCTCCGTTACACTTGCTTTAACTTGATAGCATCTTGATGCCTTCTTATTACTAACACAAGTTGTTTTTACCCATCTAACAAAGGGATATTTGAATGAGTTACTTCATTAATTTATGATAAAGAGTATGCTAAACTGCTGCATCAGACTAACACTAAGGGGTCGTTTGGTAGAGTGTATTAATATAATGCAAAATGGAGTGTATTAGTAATGCATGTATTAGTTATACTTGCATTAATTATAAATAGATTATTTTTATGCATTGTTTAGTTTGGTATATTAAAAATAGAATGCATTGCATTAAAAAAATAATTTACAACGATGCCCTTCACTATTATTATGGTGGAAAAGATATAAAAAAGGTATTGAGGGGCAATTGGGTCTTTAATTGAGTTAATGCATGTATTAAAAGCATTGCATTGCTAATACCTAGAAATCCATGGTATTAGCAATACACACCTTAATGCACAATAGAGTGTATAACTAATGCAAGCATTCGTTATACATAGGTTGAAAAAGAGTATCAAACAAGGTACTAGTCTCTACAAAACGACCCCTAAGAGTATGAAAAAGGATAAAATAAAACATTACCATTTGGGTAAACTGATCACATAAAAATATCAGTTTCAACCAATCAACTATTGAATATATGAACCCTTTATTTCGTTAAAAAATATAATCTCAGAGGATTCATCATAATTAGAATATCTTGATGGCACCCAAGGGTGTGGCAATGAAGTGGGGGGGGGGGGAGAAAGCATAGCATGTCGCAATAAAAGCATGATTCGAGGCGTCAGCAAAACACTGCCGTCTGTTCCAAAAACAAATCTCAGGTTCAAGTCCCAGCAGAGACAAAAACACTAGGTGCTTTCTGGACAACTTACGAATTTAAAAAAGCCTTCATTAGGAGATAAATCAAACTAAACAACCTGGGAAAAGGAACGGTCAACTTTCTGGACATATGGTTAGTTGAAGAGGTATTCTAGATACTTGTCAATGAGATGCTGATACATTTTTCCTTCGGGGACCATAGGGAGTGGTCCTCTTCTCCTACCCCTACAATTTTGGCAGTTATTCTTGATTAACAAAGACTGAAGCTATTACACTATGATACAACAGAATAATATCTAGTTAGTGACAGGAAGGTTCACATTCTCTAACTAGTTAAATTCAACAACGTCAACAACTATGCCTCAATTCCAAACTGTCTGGGGTCAAAACAATCGGAATTCAGGTAAACAACTTTAAGATGGAACTAAGTTGAGAGATCTAAAATATGGGCATATCACATACGAGAACTCTCCATGCAGTCTCTTTTTTTCCTGGAATTCAAAAGCAACTGTAGAAATCTTGTATTCGGCTAGTAAACATGCTTAGTTGTTCACAAGACAACTCAAAATCATAACAAACCACAAAACACACACATTTTGCTCAAATCTGGACATGGAAATTAACTCAAAATGAAAAAAGATAAAGGAAAACAAAAAGAGCTAGCTGAAATTTCATATGATTAGCAAAGAGCAGTTAATAAAGAAGTATTATTAACAATAACATACACATATGAACAGTTAATAACTGTTTTTGTAATTCACATGAACATTATTCCAAATATTTTCTTATTTACTGCAAAAAGTATAACCAAATACAATTTCATTTTCAACTCCAACTCCATAGATTCCAAAAAAAAAAAAGCAAAAAAAATTGGAATCTCCACTCAAACGCCTGACATAGAAAATGTACTAAAATTCAAAAGAAGACAAGATCAAATAAAAAATACCCACTAACCCTTTTGGCATAAACTTCATAAAAACATAAAATTGGGTTTCAAAGAAACAATGTAATGATAATCTTCATCAAATGGAGCCAAAATACCGAGAAAAAAAATGGGATTTTTGAGCAAAAAAGAATGTTACCTGAAACTGTTTAGCTGAAGCTTCATGGTTAATTTCAGATTGCAAAACTTTGAGCAAATCCAAATCTGCAATAGCTTTGCGAGCTTGCCGTAACACTGCTGGAACTTTCCTCATCGCCCACAGGAATATTGAAGAGCTCCAAAGTCCAAGGGATTTGAAGAAACTGAAAATTGCACAAATAACCAGTTTGAGGACTCTATTTAAGGTATAGCCACTTTTGCAAATTTAGCTACTTTAAAGTTTGACTTGTCGAAAAGTAAACGATTTATAAAAAAAATAAAACCTAAACAAGAATACACCTTGAGATCGACAATGTATGTGAGCTTGCACATATAATATTGTATTCTATCGGACAATT
Source organism: Solanum sitiens (assembly GCA_016801875.1). NCBI lineage: Eukaryota > Viridiplantae > Streptophyta > Magnoliopsida > Solanales > Solanaceae > Solanum > Solanum sitiens. The sequence continues at coordinate 346,408 of JABWTJ010000275.1, read as the reverse complement.
GGGGAATGTCGGGGGTGAACTAGAAAAGTTTGAATAGAGCCAGATTATATTTGATTTTTTTAATAAATCAAAAAAAAAAAAAAACTTTCTGATATTGGTTACAATAAAAAATAATATAACAATAACATAAATTTCATAAGTGGATTTTAGAGATAAAATCTTAATGGAGTAGAGTGCTTATTTTCAATTGACGTTTCGACAATTCTCTTTTTTATTTGGATTGGGAAGAATAAGACGTATACATAAGGTTTTAAAGATTTTCAATCGATATTTATGTCCTTCGACTTTGGGTGTACACAAACAGATACTTGAATTTGTATTGAGTCAAACAAGTATACATATACATATATAATGTGTATATGCTATATCTGTTTGTTCAACTTTATACAAGTTTAAGAGTCTATTTAGTGCCTATGTACATCCAATATTGCCAAGCTAAAGCCATATTAAAATAAACAAATTTCAAATACATACAACAACGTAATTAATTTACAATAAATGTACACTTGCTTTATTTATATAAAAATAGTCAAAAGTCATAAAAAAGATATACACCGACAATACAATAACTTACAGATACATGAGCTATACATTGACTATACGCTATCATATACTCAAAAAAGGCTGAATATAACTTAACTATACATGAAGTATACATGGCTATTCAATTTCGATCAATTCAAAGTCAAATCTAAACAGTCTCTTCGCCATGGACAACAGTGCTAGCGAATATTGAAATGGAGCATGCTTCAAAATTCTAGAGTTGAAATACACTCAATATTTTGAATCATTTTATATATAATTAACTTAGAATAATTCACGTTTGTAACAGAACAATTTTTAAAAAGAAGAAGAAGAAGGACGACAACAACGAAGAAGAACAATGAATAAAGTGGCCATTTTTTTGGTAATAGTTAAGTTGACCAAAGAGTCTCTTGACATAATTTTTCCCATAAAAAAAAAGCCGTTTAAACATCATACTAGGGTTGTTCCTGGTTCAATTTGGATCGATTATTCGTTAAAATAAAAACCAAATTAATCTAGTCGATTTTTTTTAAAATTTCTAAAATCAAACCAGACCAAATGAAAAAAATAACCATCGGTTTGGTTATTGAAGGTGTGGTTCGGTTTGGTTCAGTTTTTTTGATTTTTTCGGTTTGAAAGTAATAATTTTTTGAGGAAATACATATCTTGATAAAAAAAACATCTAGTACATGAACACCACAGAAAAGCTATTGTTGATTCAATTAAGCAATATAGATTTATCATTATACGAACAAAGTTATTAAATTAAGAGAAAGTGTGTGACTATATTAAGAAAGGTATGGTAGGTAATAAATTTTGATGGATTTGGACTTAGGATTGTAATTGGGCTAAAATTTAAGTGTTAGGCTTGAGAAAATTGTAAAGTTAAAGACTTAATGACTTGAAAGTTATTAAAATATTATATATATTTATAAATAATGAGTATATAAATAACTATAAAAATTATATTTCCAATTTATCGGTTTGGTTATTTTTGCAGTAAAACCAAAATCAAAACCAAATCAAATAGTATTGGTTTTCAAAATTTAAAAACCAAATTTAACCTAATCAAACAAAATATCGATTTTTTAATCTATTTGGTTCATATTACGGTTCGGTTTGGTTTTTTAACCATAACCATGAACGAGGGATGTGCACTATTTGGATTAAATCGAAAGACCAAACCAAACCAAACCGAATTGTAGTTTGGATTGATTTTTTAGATTTTTGGTTTGGTTTTGGATTTATTATTTACTTTGTTTGGTTTTTTAGTTTGGTTTCGGATTTACAAAAAAATGAAAACCGAAAAAGCGAATTATATATATAATAGATTAATAATTACACATATAATATTTAGATTTACCGTGTAGGGTACTAGGTTTACCATATCAAAGACATTAGATTTTAAAGGGTAAAAGATTAAAAATGCCCTTAACGTATTTTAAATAATTCAAAAATGTCCTCCTTCCATCTTTTGATTTATAAATGCCCTTAATATTTTTTTAAGGTTTAAAATTGCCCTTTTTTAACAGCCGACTGACATGGCAAATGTTGAGTCATTAAATTCGACAAATGGCTTTATTTTATTGGTCCACTATTTTTTTAAAATCCAGCACAACAACCCGACCCATCTATGCTATAAAAATTCAAACTCACCCATAAACCCGTTTACACAAACCATTTTTGCTCCTCCTAGTTGCTTGTTCCTTTTGTCTTACCCCTTTTAGCTATATTCGGACAGTAGGGTGCAGATGGTTTGTCATCATGTTTATGAAGTAATTTGGTACTGATTATGTAGGCATTCAATAAGGTAAAAAGAATTGGATGTTAACATAGAGGGAAAAAGTTTGGAAGAGAAGAAAAGTCTGCTTGGAAAGTGTGCTGCTACAACTTTGCCATCAAAAATTGTGGATGCCGTTCTTGTAATCGGAACTGATGATAGGCTAAACATCGAAATTAAGAAAATATACAATCTTACAACTAAATTTTTTGTTTGTCTTTTATGATATTGTGGTTGCTTAATGTTGGACTTTGTTGTGTCGGCTTTTAGATTTGTAGTGCAGCCATGTGCAAAAACATCAGCTTGACAAATCTTGATGTAGTTCTTCCATCTTTGTCTTCCTGCAATTAACTAGAGAATGGAGTACATATGAATTGAGGGAGAAGAAAGAAGAAAACTAGAGCTAATGGAACAAAAGACCCAAAAACGATCCGGGTCAAATTTTTTGAAATGGGTTTTTAAACTAAGTGGGTCATATATTTTGAAATGGGTAAAGAAATCTATGTCATATTTGCCATGTCAGTCGGCTGTTAAAAAAGGGCAATTTTAAACCTTAAAAAAACGTTAAGGGCATTTCTAAACCAAAAGGTGAAAGGAGGACATTTTTGAACTATTTAGAATACGTTAAGAATATTTTTAACCCTTTTCCTGATTTTAAATTATAACTATAAATATCACATATTACTTTGAACTTTCATGGAAAAAAAATTAGCGGCGCTAGTCAACTTTTTTACTTTTGTTGTTTGCTCTTTTTTCTTGCTTTTAGCTTTCTGCTTCCTTGCATCACCGCCAGTAAATTTTTTTTTAATGTTGTTTTTATCTATTAATCATATAAGCATAAATTTACTAATAGTTGATTTCAAATAGTTTTCATAGTAATATCTTAACATATATTAAAATCTACTTCTCTTAAATGGAGATGTGCAAATCAATATGTAAAATTTGTTAGTTAATAAATAATAAAGCATGTATGACATCATTTTACACTCTCTCAGTACAATGTTTGTATTTGGGGATATGATGGACAGTAATGACTTCAAGGGACCTATATAAATTTGACGTGAAAACATGTATAAGGAAAATGAAAGATATTTGGAAGACTACCAATTCGAATAGTCAACCGAAAAAAATCAAACCGAAAAGAGAAAAACCAAACCACACCAAATTTATTTTGATTCGGATTGGGTTAAACTTATTCAAAACCAAAAATCAAAAATCTAAACCGAATAATATAAAATCAGATCGAAAAATCGAATGCACACCTCGACATGAACAACCCTACATCACACTATCCTCAATCTCAATTTATATGATATTTTGAGAACCAAACAATTTACATTTGATTGGAAATTGTGCATGAAAATTTTAATATTTTTTAAAATGAAAATTATTTATTTATAAATTACATAAAAAATAATATATTTTATAATAATTATTAATAAAGTACTTAAAAGATATATATAAAATTTATAATTAAATATAAATATATTTGAATCTCAAAATTCAAAATGTGAGACGGAGGACACTCAAAGACCATCCCATATAATGGCCATTCTTGTAAATCATCCCCTATGGTAACTTGCAGTGTACCCGCTTCTAGAGAATAAATTATAGAAACTTTACCGCTCAAATTAGGGCTTTTCTTTTCTTTTCTTTTCTTATTCAGCAAAGCACAAAGTCCTCAAAGTTCAGTGCAACAATGGCGAACGACGTAGACATGAGTGGATGGAGTGAGCTTCTTCATTCTTCTTCGAAGCTTCTAGAACAAGCTGCTCCTTCAGCTCAGTTTCCTCCGCTTCAGGTTCCGTTAAAAATCGTTTTTTTTTGGTAATGTATGTTGGATTGTCGTTATTTTATTGTGTTTGTTTGATTTGGAAATTTTAGAGGAATTTGGATCAATTGGAAGCATTAACGAAGAAATTGAAGGCTAAAACTTTAAGAACTGAAGCTCCGACTCAATCTATTGCAGCAACTAGGTACATTTTCTTTGTATTCAGTACTAGTAGTTTTTAAATACTATATTATTTTGCTGTAGGTGATATTTGATTATGAATTTTAGCTATATTCATTTGGGGTTTTGGTACAGTGAAGTTTCAAGTTGTGCTACTTTTGTATATCAACTTCTTGCAAAATCCCCCTTTTCCAAACTGTTTGGCATGCTTTATTTAAGCCGAGGGTCTATCGGAAATAACCTCTCTATCTCATAGATAGGGGTAAGGTGTGTATACACTCTACCAGTCTAACCTCCTTAGACCTCACTTGTGCGATTACATAGCGTATGTTGTTGTTGAAACTTCTTGCAAAAAAGGCAATTCATGTACCATTTAATGCATGTTTGGCCTATCATCTAAAACCTACTTATTCTGAAAAATGCTTTTCGTCCTAGGTGAGTAAAAGCTTGTGTTTGACTAATCAATTTGAAAAGCACTATTGCTAATATTAGAGCATTCATTTGTGGCTCTGTGCTTGGCAAGTGCTTCAGTAAGTGTTTCTGGGTAGAAGTTACTTTTTAACTTCTAAGAAACAGCTCTTGCCACTTTCAGAAGGCACTTATTTTTCCTAAAATCTTGGGCCAAGGTCCAAACACCTCAACTATCTAACATAAACACTTTTTTTCTTTAAAAAATAAGTACTTTTGACTTCCCCGAAGCTTGGTCAAATAGGTTATTAGCTTCAGATATTGATTAAAACCTTCTTTCTCTTCCTCTTTATCTCCCTATTTCCCTTCTTTCAATTTCCAGACATAGGTTTGTTTCATACTCTCACCTGTGCTTTCAAAACACTTTTGAAGTTTTATATTTATTTGTAATCCATTCACATACATTTTCCATAGATCAGGGGTTAGTGGTTGCAATATGGAGACTAAGAAGTAACAGAAATGTAGGTTGTGTAGAGTCTGATTGTTTGTTTCCTTTTTCTTTGAAAGGCTACTAGCTCGTGAGGGTATCAATGCGGAGCAGCTTGCTCGTGATCTCAAGTCTTTTGAGTTAAAGGTACAGTTTTCCTTCCCATTTAGAGCTTTGCCAAGTCAGTTATTTATTTTCTATAGTGCTCCACGTTTAGAATTTGTACACAGAGAATGAATGATTACATAAGAATGGTTTTCAGGTAATGGTTGAAAAGTCAAAGGTTTGGTAGATGTTTTGTTAATGTGGATGTTTATCCAACAACATCAAAGCGAGTATTTGGTGTTACATATAATGTTACTTTAAGTTGTGCCAAATATTTGTCAGATGCTGTTTTTGCCTATGTTGCTCAGGACTCTTCACAAACGTCAATGGCTACTTTTGACGAATCCGACACGTGTGAGGCATCAAAGTTGAAGAGTCCCGCAGCTTAGGTTTTCGCTTTTACAAAAAAGCCATGAGAAGGAGGCTAATATTCTGCATGACTACAAACCTTTTGCTGCATGTGCAACTCATAGTAATGGAAAACAAACTGGAATTATAATTAGTAGTTCTAAATGTAAAGAATTAGAAAAAAGTGTTTCTCCTTTATCTTGAATAAGAATTAAAGGTAAAGGATCATTTTTTATTCAATTGATGTTCTAAATTTGTTTGGTGAGGAATTGGGCTGGAAAAATCTCCCTGACAGTTTTTATCTGATTCTACCTTTTGTTAATTTTCTTCACATTCCTCTATTCCTTCCTCACCAGACGACATTTGAAGACGTTTTTCCTGCGGAGGCAACAACTGTTGAAGAGTATTTGCAACAGGTATTTTTAATCTTTTAATGTGCAGATGACATTCTTTTTGTTAGTGCTACTATCGCCATGCATTAATTGTTATCATGTTATGTCATATGGGTTGAGCTCATTCACTTAATGTAGATGAAATAAATGATGCGTCAACTCGATCTGTCCCTCTTCTTGGAGATTGGGTATTGTAATATTGATAAAATAGTAAGGACTAAGATGAGCAGATTCATGTAGGGTGACTTGACCTGCAAGGTAATGTGTAGAGACAATTTTTAAGCATCATGAATTAGTAAGTGGTGTTCGACATGAAGAAGCATCAGCTGCAGTAGGATTTAGGTTTTATCGGTCATTGGACCACTTTATGCTTTCAATTTTCGTTCTAATTTTATCGGGTCTCTCCGAAGGGAAGACTATTTTCTTCGGATATGAGGATCATTTGCCACTAACACAACAAGCAGAAGAAAGCAATTGGGTTGGTAAGCCAACCAATATGCTCTCATTGGTAGTCAGCGTTGTCACTCTTCAATGCACTCTCTTTCTCCAACTCTTCAAAACACTTGAAGATCCCAAGCCATGTTTTTTTTCCAATCTTTTTCTTTTACCTAACACAACTTTGAATGGTGAAGAGTTATAGCCAAATTGAAGGATCTCGGATACTCAAAGGATGAATGTTTGAGAGATGTTCTGTTTTGTCTTTCCTTGTTTCAATGCATGTTACTTATTCTCTTTCAAGGGCATATTATGATATTGGTGTGTTTAAGTTTTTGATGTGAGTTCATGCTATATTATGCTAATTAAAAGAGTATTTCGATGAAGCTGCACAAAGTACCTTTACCCATTTCATGCTAGTTCGACATGCGTACATTAAGGTGAACGAAGAGTTAATGTTGAATAGAGATGCCATTGTTGTTTGAGGATGACATCATTTCTATTTCATAGTTTCTTTTGGTGTAAGGAGAAAATACCAGTTTGGGTAGATGTTTGGGGCAACTTGTTGGAAGTTGATGGTTGAGTAACTTATTCATATGGTACTTTTTCCAGCACTACCTTGGTTTCATATTAATGGTAAAAATTTGATTTATCAAAAAAAATTACAACACTCGTCTCACAATCAGGAGGTCCGGCAACCAAAGGAGATTCTTTGCATGGTTATGCTTTTCTTAATTGTGGATTTTATGAATTATAAGGCACTTGTAAAAATCACATTATACTTGTGTGTGTTTTACAAGATCTTTTAGATGTTTTTATGCATCTTTTAGATCTTTTACTGGTTTATCAAAAAAAATTACAACACTCGTCTCACAATCAGGAGGTCCGGCAACCAAAGGAGATTCTTTGATTTATCAAAAAAAATTACAACACTCGTCTCACAATCAGGAGGTCCGGCAACCAAAGGAGATTCTTTGCATGGTTATGCTTTTCTTAATTGTGGATTTTATGAATTATAAGGCACTTGTAAAAATCACATTATACTTGTGTGTGTTTTTACAAGATCTTTTAGATCTTTTACTGGTTTTTCGTTCCTCTGCCAGCAATGAGTAAAGGAAAATTTTTCAGCATTTTCTATGTGCTATGTTCTGTTTTGCTTGAAATGCATCATTGTCTCTGGATTCTTCACTTCCTTTTCTGCAGTTTGATCTTCTTTTTTTCATTGTCAATATGATTGCCCGATTTTGACTCTTCTGTTATATCCAACTGTATCATATATTTCATGCATTACTGTATCTTACTTCATAGTGTAAATGTTAATAATAATTTTTCTTTTTAATGTTGGAATGCTGAAAACCAGATTCATGAAATGGCAATGGTCTCTGCGGTTCAAGAATCTCAGAAGGATAACCTAAAAAATTTCAATGATTACATGATGAAAGTTTTAGAGGTTAGTTTGCGCAGCTGCTTTTCATATGATGAGCTTTGTGGTATAAGTTGCTAATATCATTCGATGCTTTATCAAAATAGGTCATCGGCTGTCTAAGTTTGACTTGAAAAATTGAAGCAGTGTGATACCTTTGTTATACCTATTGGCCGTCAATTACTTATATTATATTTCATTGTATCTTGATTTTGATAAGTTATCCTATTTGATTTTGTGCTCTTTACCATGCTTATTTTAAGTCTTGTTGCATTGTGGAACTCTTTTTGTTACAGAACGACTGGAAGAAAGAAAAGAGAGACTTCCTCCAGAGCCTAAGCCGAATTTCAACCTTACCTAGGACAAATATCAGTGAATCAAGCCCTCTACGTGGTCGTCAGGGACAAATAGCATCTTTGACATATAGCCCTCAGATTTCATCTGGTCCTTCTAGCATGGAGCCTTTAGCATTAGCTAATAGGCCCATCGTTGAGAAAAAAGCTGCTGCATATGGAGAAGTTGTCAAGAATCTCACTAGTGCAAGAGAGCGTGGTTTACCCTTTAAAGTAAGTTCCGCATATTGGTTCTTCACGACTTGATTTGATTCCTCCTTCCTTTGAAGCCAGTGAGATTTCTCTGTTTAATTTTGGTGATTATATCGGTTATTGCTTCAACAAAGTTATTAGAGGACTAAAATGCCAGTTCTTACACCTATAAAAGTATATGAATCTTGTGACGTGGGGGGACTCAAAAGGGAATGCTTACAAAGTGCTTAGATTCTAGGAATTCTATCCAGTCATCTAATCAAAGGCCAGAGGGGAAAATATACATGAATCACTTATGTTGTAGTTATTTTGGACAAACAATAATGTATTAGTAAAAAAAGTGAAATACTGTAATGTGCGGACTGTAATGTGATACTATTACCTGTCCTGCTTCATATGATGCTATTATTATTTAAAGAGTCAAACCTTTTTTTCAAACATCTCAAAGTATTTTAAATATACAAGATTTTGTTTTGTGGTATTTATATGTTATATCTTATTTTTAAAAAAATTAAGGAATTGATGTTTGAACTTGCATAGGCAATTTGATGCTTCGACCGTTGTGCATCAAACCCGTCATTCCTTTTTTGGACAGAGGGAGTAACTTCTGTATTGCTGTTGGACAACCAATCAATCCCTAACTAGTGAAAGTGTACTACTTGATGGGTGAAATTAAGAATTTATGCATATTATCACTATAACCTCTTATTTGGTAGCTTCCTCTTTGATGTCCATTGGTTGTTTCACTATGCTGATTTTATTGATTGAATGGTCTTGTTAATTGCGTTGAAAATTTTTCATACTATGTTAGAATTTTGATCAATTGGCTGTGATTATTGTTAGCCTGCTACAGCTTTTAAGTTTGCTCTTGAGAGTTTGGGTCTTAATGCATCTGGTGGGAAGTCAGTTGGCATTCAGAAGATCTGGCATCTATTGTCGGTATGGTGTCAAACTTGACCTTTGTATATCTTTGAATCTTGTGTTGTTAACATTTTCTAATACTGTAACTAGTTATCAATTTAACAAATTTGTAACAGTCTCTGATGGGTGAAGATTTAGCTGTTCAACATAATGTTTCAAAGAAAATGTCTTTAGTAATTGGAGCTAGACGTCACCTAGAATGGGGTCATGAGAAGTACATCATGGAGACAATTCAAGCCCATCCTGCTCAGGTAATGAATTAGTGTTGATGTTGTCAGTTGATAATCATATCTATGATTTACTTCGGCACACATTCTATTTTTCAGTTCAAACTCCTGATCTGTTCAGTGTACTGTTAAATTGGGTCTTTAAATTGAGTTAAGGATTGCTTGTTGGTTTCAACATTTATGAAGTTCTTTTTGGCCCTTTGCACATTCTGTCGTCTTCTTATTTGTCAGTAAAGAAAAGGAAAAGTTCTGCCTTTTTTTTTTTTTGGGCTGCAGTGAGGGGTGAATGCAGGAGAGGGGAGGGGGGGGGGGGTTCTTCGCCTTGTCACCAATTTGATTTAAATTGACATTACTGATAACTGATGGTCTTGCTGACTATTATAGGCTGCACTTGGTGGTGCTGTTGGTAATTTGCAGAGAATCCGTGCCTTTCTCAGGGTTAGTTTGGCATCTTTATTAAATGTCATTATTAATCTGCAACCTTCATTTTAGGATGCAGCATGTACCATTTTCCATGATTATAGCATTTTTGCCTATTACTTTCAGTTACCATACTGGATTTTCCTGATTGTTGTTCCTTATCTCAGATCCGTCTAAGGGACTACGGGGTTCTTGATTTTGATGCGGCTGATGCCCGTAGACAGCCTCCCGTTGATACCACCTGGCAGCAGGTTTGAATGCTTTACTCTGATTACACAAACCATCAATATGCAGGCTTTTGCATTTTGGTATGAACTATTAGATGTTTCCATTTAGTTTTGATAGGTAATGTTTCAGTCATGGTTTTAGATCAATCCATTCAATCATATGAGCAAGTTATGACTCCAGTCTTGTTTAGTCTTGTATTTTAGGAATTGCCATTCCTTGTGTAAAACCGTAAGGTAGTGAATTTATCCAGCAAAGTATATCAAACTAGATCACCTCCTTGTGTTTTGGAAAGAAAATTGACCAGATCTGTTCTTTTTATAAGCATATAATGGGCTATATTTTGTGCGATAAGAAGTTTCACTTTCTTGTTTTGTTGTGGTCAGTTGGTGGTCTTGTGATACTTCAAGATCCTAGTGTAGTTTGAGATTTGGATTTCTCTTAACAATTTCTTGAATTAACAAGGGTTCTTTACTTTTCTCTTTCTATTGTTTTTAACAACCATATTTGCTGGCTTATGCTTATGCCTCTCTTAAATTCATTATTTGTTCCCTTATTTGTTAATACTTCTTGCTTTGACTAGCACCCAAATTTTAACAGACTACAGTCTCTCTATACAGTAATCTTGTGCTATTTTCATATTTGGTAATTAATTTTTTTGCTTTGATTTCCATTATATACTATCAAACTAACAACTAAGTAGTAGTTTTTTTAAATAACTGTGGTGTCCGGGTCAGCTTGCTCGCACCTCGACTAATTCCTCTGGGTACCTGATACTGATAGAGGGCCTCTATCAGCAACTAGTAGTAGAATAAAAGAAATACGAGTAGAAGGTATTGCTCTTGGTCATGAATTATTCTAATTTGTAAATGTGCATACTTCCTGTGTTTATCCTGTTTCTGCAACTACTTGAGCTTCTTACTGTACCTGTAACTTTACCAAGAAAATGTGTAGCTCAAACTGATTTTGATTATTACATCTTAAAATAGATATACTTTTGCATGAGAACTGGCTACTTCAATGAAGCAAGAGAGATTTCCCAACAATCTCGCATGTCCCACCAGTTTGCACCTCTGGTATGTGTTCTGTGGATTGGATATTTTCTGTACATTGTCCACTCTCTTTTCATTTCAACGTTCCCTTTTTTTGGCAGCTTACAGAGTGGATTTCCACTGGAGGCATGGTATCAGCAGAGATGGCAGCGGTTGCTTCAGAAGAGTGTGAGAAGATGTTTAGGTTGGGTGATCGAGGAGGTCGACCCACGTATGATAAGAAAAAGTTGCTACTCTACACCATAATTTCTGGTTCTCGCAGGCAAATTGACAGATTTCTTCGAGAATTCCCTACACTTTTCTCTACTATAGAGGATTTCTTGTGGTTCCAATTATCTACTGTACGTGAGTCCCCTGACAGGTCTTCTGCTGTCCTTAGTGAGGGGTTGGCACCCTACACTTTGGATGATTTGCAAGCTTACCTAAACAAGTTTGAGTCATCACACTATACTAAGAATGGAAAGGATCCTTTGGTTTATCCATATGTTCTACTTTTAAGCATTCAACTTCTTCCAGCCGTTCTATATTTGTCCAAGGACATGGGAGACGAGGGGTATAATGTAGATGCTGTTCATATGGCTATTGTTTTAGCGGACTATGGGGTCCTCTCTGAAGGTACATGGGTAGGTCAAAAATTTGGGGTCATGGATGCTTTTGCTGAAGCCTCTAGTATAATTAGGCAGTATGGATCATTTTACCTGCGTCATGGTGATCTGTTAATGTCACTGGAGTACTATGTGCAAGCTGCAGCAGCAGTGGGTGGTGGGCAGTTGTCGTGGAGCGGACGTGGTAATATTGATCAGCAAAGGCAAAGGACTTCAATGTTGAAACAACTTCTTACAGAGCTATTGTCGCGGGATGGTGGTATTGATATTTTACTTGGTCCCAGGGGTACTGGTGAAGAAGGTCAACTTGGAAGGTTTTTGACTGATGAAAAGACAAGACAACAATTTCTGCTTGAAGCTGCTCGGCAGTATCAGGATGCGGGGCTCTATGACAAGGTAATCTTTTCTTTCTTCCTTTTACATAGTGACATGAGTGAACTTATTGCTCTAACTTGTGTAGTTCGACATAAGACTTAATAATCATTTCTTCATTCAATGACAGTAAATTATTTCTATAGCATGAGATCTATTTTGGGTTAGATTTGAAGTCATGTTTTTTGGGCAATTGTTGTGCTCAGTGAATAATGTCTTGTCATGTACTTTTGAGTTGGTCCATCAGTTGACAGAAAATTCTCCTTTACGGATTCTTGAATAAGTTGTAGCAGTGAATCTTTCTTTTTGTTGATCAAGTAATAAATTTCATAAATGTATATGTTATCAATTTGTGAATTTTGTGCGCCTTATAATTTCAGTCCATCGAGATTCAGAAGAGAGTGGGGGCATTTTCAGCTGCATTGGATACGATAAACAAGTGCCTTTCTGATGCAATATGTGCCTTGGCACGTGGAAGGTTGGATGGGGAAAGCCAGACTTCTGGGCTTATTCTTTCAGGAAATGAGATCCTGGAGATGTTCAAATATTACCCTGAGATCAGGTAATATGCAGATTTGTCCAGTAGTCAAACATTTTCTGTTATCGCTATAAATAGTTTCTTATAATGATGTTTTTGAATGCCTCTGTGCTGTTCTGGAATGGAAGCCTAATCTTATCGAATTTTGCAGTCCCCAAGAGAGAGAAAATGTGTTGGCACAGCAAATTGTTCTAAGACAGCTGGAGGCTGTGCTATGCATTCATAAGCTTGCAAGACTTGGAAATCACTTGGATGCTATAAAAGAAGTGGCGAAGCTCCCATTCCTTCCTTTGGACCCAAGGACACCGGATTTCGCCACGGATATCTTTCAAAATTTGTCTCATCATGTCCAAGCTTGTGTACCTGACCTCCTAAAAGTTGCGCTTCATTGTCTGGACAATGTTAAAGATACTGATGGGTCACTTCGTGCTTTAAGGGCCAAGGTAAATTTTACAGCATACATATTCATGTTCATTCTCTTTCATTGTTTGTGGCTTTGCTCCTATTTCCCTTTGGAGTTATGCCCACTTTTCAGTTATGATGTGTGCTTGTCCTTCACAAAATGTATTGCTAAGTTCAGATTTTCGCTAAATATGATGAAGACCCAATCTGACAAAGGAGAAAACAACTCTTTGAATAATGACTTTAATATTGTTTTTTCAATTACATATGACACCTATCATGAACCAAGTGTTCACAGATCTGCTTTTGCTTCTAAATCAGATAAAAACAGCAAGCCTGGTACAACGTTTATTTCTGAACATATATTGGACAATGATTCTCATCATATATTAAGTCAAAACTTCTTTTAGTTAACAATTACATCTTGTGATGACCGATGTGAATTTGGTTCTGCAGATTGCAAACTTCCTCGCAAGCAATTTGAATCAGAATTGGCCTCGCGATCTGTATGACAAGGTTGCTCGCAGTTTATGAAGTTGAAGAATCAGAGTCGGTCTCTGCTGTTGTTTACTTTAGATGTTCAACATTGTACAAAGATCATTGAACACGCTAAGTCCGGGCATCCACGTCGTTACATCTGGTAAACAAATCCTTAAGAGGTTTTACTTGTTGGTGTCCACAATGGTAATCTTGTAGACAGTAAAGATGCAAAAGTATTGCCAGTGCATTATTTCTTCAAAATTTTCGAGTACTTAATGTTAAGTGTCTCCGTATTATGTGTTTCACTCTTACTACTAGATCAGAGTTGTGGCCTGTGGGGGCAGATATCTTTCTTCAATCTTTGACATATTAATTAGGTGTGTAAAATCGTCCGAATCGAATCGACTTATGTTATTATTTTAGTAAAATCGTGGACTTTTATTCAACTGTATAATCGTCCTGAATAATTGGGATGATCTTTTTTAATTTATGAAAAAAAATCAAAAAGTTTCTGAACCGAACCGAATAATCTTATGCGTGTAAACATATTTTATATGTTAAATATAAATATATTTTATTACATTTATCAAATGTTAAAATAATTTAGGTTCTACGCTTTGGAAAAATATATTTGTGACAGAAATATTTTAATAATAATATACTTTGACTAGATATTTTTAAAGTAAAAAATTAATCAAACCGTAACAAAGAGGGATTGTTTTTAAAAAACTTAATTTTAGCCATATACTTCGAAATATCTAAAATTGAGACAAGTATAATTTTTTAAAGGGAAAAGGCTTAAAAATGCCCTTAACCTATTAGAAATGGTTCAAAAATGCCCTCCTTTCATCTATTGGTTTAGAAATGCCCTTAACGTTTTTCTTAGGTTCAAAAATGCCCTTTAGTTAACAGAAAATATAATATGGAATTGTACTAAACAAGTGGCCACTTTTCATTGGTTCACAATTCTTTTATCAAATAAAAAGACCCATCCAACCCAAACCTAACCCATTTTTTGCCAGAAAGCAAGTACCAAAATTAAGTTTCCATATGTATATATAGCTAAAGTTATCATCTTTTAACTTGTAATTCAACAAAAGATTCCTTGGAAACAGCCGAATAATTGCTGTCCATCACCACAAATGCTATTTACAATTAAAAAATTAAATGCATCTACACGACATTTATGTAGCAAAAACGAGGCCTGTGTTAAAATTAGCTAAATTAAGAAAGTGGGTTTTGAATTTGATGACTCCAAGATTCAAAATTGTATTTCCAATGTAATCAAAGGATGAAAAAGAACCCTAGATTGTCGAAATCAAAGTTGAAGCGATTTATTTGCGGATGATTTACCTCTTAATTTTTGCCAGAAAACAAGTACCAAATTAAGTGTTCATGTGAAAACGGGTTAGGTTTGGGTTGGGTGGGTCTTTTTATTTGATAAAAGAATTATGGACCAATGAAAAGTGGTCACTTGTCTAGTACAATTTCATGTCATATTTCTGTTAACTAAAGGGCATTTTTGAACCTAAAGAAAACGTTAAGGGCATTTCTAAACCAATAAATGGAAGGAGGGCATTTTTGAACCATTTCTAATAGGTTAAGAGCATTTTTAAGCCTTTTCCCTTTTTTAAAAGTAACCAATCGAATCATCCTAGTAACCTCTCTTTTAGATCATATTCAACCTCACTCTATTTTACTCTACATTCCCTATATTTGGAGAGTAAAATAGAGAATAGGCTCTCCAATCACTCTTTATTTCACTCTTTATTCTCTAATACAGAGAGATTGAATAGTAGTTCTCCAAATTTGAAAAACTACTATTCACACTCTATTTTACATTTTTATTATTTTATTATTATTTTTATTATTTTGTAGTTAACATATTATTTTTCATATAAGGTTATGAATTAAATCTCTAATATCTGTAATTCTTTTTAAATGTAATATGATATTTTTTAAAAATTATATATTATTTAATGTATACTAAATATATTCCGAATTAATAATATTTCATTTTTTTTTCAATTTAATATAATTAGATTTTATTAATAATTTATACTATAAAGAATGCACAATTTTAAATGGTCTACAATTGTTCAAAATATTCGTAATTCACGTTCTCAAAAGAAAAATATTACACGATGAAACAATAATCGAGCCGAAAAGATGTTGATAATACATTCGGAGGTTTGCAATCACGTTTTGCAATTATTGTAGGATAATCACGTTTTTTGAAAAAAAGAAGTGCTACATGAATGATATAAGACTACATGTATTATATTGCACAACGTGATAAATTGAGAATGAACGTAACCTTAATGCACCAATTCAAAATATCGTAGAGGCTCCAATTGCAACGACAAAAATGGTGGTAGATGAAAATATTCAATTTGAACAATTTTTAGCTAGACATAAAAAAATTACGGACAAACATGCTCATTTTGAACTCCATAATGCGTTAATAGAACATTTATGTGAGCAAATAATCTTGAAAGTTGAATATTTATGTAATGCTTGTATAATAATATTTCATAAATGATTTCTTATTTGAATTGTTCATTAATTTGTATATTATATAATATGTGCTTTTAAGGTATGTTATTTAGAAATTTATAATAAAATATAATTTTATATTTAAAAAAGAATTTGTAAAAATAAAAATTTATATTACATGAAAATTATATAAAAGTAATTATTTTGGAAAAAAATAAAGAATGAATTTATAATATGAAATAAGAAAATAAGAATAAAATAGAAATAATAATATAATATTAAAGAGAGAAAAAAATTCTTCTTTAAAAGTAAAATAGAAAATTGAATTATGTAAAAAAAATAAAAAATTATATATTGTGAGTGAAATAGAATGAAGATACCATCGTAGCCGCTCTTCATTTTTGAATGAGTGGCTGCTAAAAAAGATGAGCATTTCGAAAAGTTAAAATATTAGGTGATTTTCAATGAATTAAAAATTGAGTAAGGTGGCTTTCAATAAATAAAAATGAGCTATAAAACACATTCAAATTATCATTTTTTTTGCAACCTCAATTATTACTCTTTTATTTATATTTTTAAAAAAAGACACATTAATCCTGAGTTGACCTCCCTCCATCTATTATCAATGGAGAACAAATACTCCTCTATCTAGTTATTCACTTTTAAATTTATATATCTATTAAAAATAATAATTGATATAGTAAATTTATTATTTTATCTCTATTAATTATGAAATGGATGAATTAAAAATTTAAGAATTTCAAAAAGTTTAACATTTTTCAAAGTAATTAATTGAGGATATAATCATATGTTATTATAAGTGGGAAGCTCCTAACCTCAAAGTTAAACTACCTTTTTGTCCTTATCTTATTCCTAAAATAAATTAATATTAATATCTATTTAATTAATTGAAAAAATGTAGGTAATGAAGAGTCTAATAACCTTTCAATTTTAATTTGTAAGATAAGTGGGGGCAATGAAGAGTCTAATAACCTTTCAATTTTAATTGTAAGATAAGTGGGGGCAATGAAGAATCTATCAAACACACTCACACCACATTATTTATATTTCTTCTCAGCTTGCATTCTTGAGTAGGTACTACATCAGTTGTAAAATTTTCATTACCAGTTTGTAATTATAAGAATTCTAACTATTTTATTTATTCGTATTCTTTAAAATTTTATGCATATTCATCTTCTTTTTGTCGAGAAATATGTAAATTATGATAGTTACAAGATGACTATACTCCAATATATATGAAGTTGTAAGTGAATTTTTAATTTTCATATCTCCATCGTTTTGAGTTTTTAAATATAACTTCGTAATTGATTACTGTTTTTTGTGTTCATCCTTTCTTCTATCTTTAGAATATATAGTAAAGCTAATCTCATTTTGTATTTATTATTTTTGAGGGTAAACATGTTAAATCCCAAAGAATAATAATTATGTCTTCTTCATTCTTTGATAATCATTTATCTTTTTAAATAACATATTTGTAATTTTTCCTTTTTATATGTAATCTCAAATGTTTAAAAAAATCATGTACTTAACTGTTACATAGAGGTACAAAATACGTGTAAAAGTAAAATTTTTTTTAAAAATAATGTATGGTAAAAAAATGACTAAATGATACATTGAAAATATTATTTTAGAATTCATATTTAATTTATATATATATATATATATATATATATATATATATATATATATATATAAAGATCCTTTAATATATAGCTCAAGAAATATAGTGAATCTTTATCCTTAACATATTTATGCTTTTTTTTCTGTTTATCTTTTTTATTATTATTATATGATTATAGTTTTTTTATACATATGATATGTTCTGTCTACAGTATGTCGACTTCTAACAAAATGTAATTCAATTAGTATAAAAATATTTTTGTCTATATATTTTAATGTGATGTCTTTTATTATGGATGTCATGTCTTTATTTATTTCTCTTTTTTTCGTTCGAAATTGTAGATTTTTCTATAAATTTGATGGTATACCACCCAAACATTTTGTAATGTTTTTCTTTATACGTATCTTTTTTATAAACAATTTCTTTTTTGATTATTAAAACTTATGTTTAGTAATTAAAATATATTAATTCCTCTAATATAATAAAACGTTTATTTTTCATGGAATATTTAAAATATCAAACCTCCAACATCTAACACAAGATTTTCATGTTATATTTTGTGCAGAGTTATATTCTTATGTTACATATGAAAGGACTTAGATTTGAACTTAGCTATATAAATTAACTATTCTAATATCAATTTGGGACAAACGTGCAATGCACGTTCCGAGAACTAGTAAGTTAAAAAAAGGCCGAGCTCATAAACAGATCCCTAAAGTTGTTGGATTTTCCCCCCTCAGGTATCTCAACTACGTCATTTTCTCATTAAATCATTGAACCACCCATAATTTGTTCCTTTTAAACACAGCTGACTGCTTTTGATCGGCTTTTCTATTGTAAATGCCTTCGATTGTGTTCGTATTCTAATGATTTTGATTGAAGGAAGTAAGGCAAACTATGTGTTAGTCTCATTTGTTTTCTAATGAGTTCAAATGACTTTAACTAAAACACAATTAAATTTTGAATATTTTCATTATCAATTGAACTAATGAGTTCAAAAACAAAATATGTATTCTCTCTAACAATACCCTCACACAATCTGGTTCCACATCAACCAGCGGTATTTAAAAGAAATAAATTATGTGTGATTCAATGATTTAATAAGAAAATAACATAGTTGAGATACCTGTGGAAAACCCCCCAATAAGTTTAGGGATCTGTTTATGTATTTGACCTTAAAATAATTTATCCTTTTTTAATTTATTAAAATGAACAAATAATTAAAAATAACTAAAAAAAAGTGAACAAATAATTAATCAACCATTTTTGACCAATAATGACCTTGGAGTGCACGACAGACAAATGAGTCAAATATCATTTCTATTCCCAATTGAATAATTTTCAATAATTATTGTCAATGTGCATCTTTGCATAATGACAAGAATAAAAAACTACATAAATATTTTGTATTTTTATATAAACCTTTCAAATACAACAAACTTCATCAAAGTTTTCATCAATTCTCAAAACTTGTTTTTTTCCCTTCTTTTTTCCATGGATAACATGAATCTTGAAATGTTGAAAAAACAAGAAAATGAAGTATCCATAATCATGGTTCCATTTCCAGCACAAAGCCATCTCAATCAACAACTTCAATTAGCCTGCATATTTTCCTCATCCTATGATCTTCCTGTCCATTTTATTAGCTCAGCTGCTCATAATCATCAAGCTCGTGTTCGAGCCAACGGATTAAAACAATCAGACATAGACAAAATCCACTTTCATGATATCCCAACACCTGATTTTGCATCCCCTGCACCTGATCCTAATGCATTCACAAAATTCCCATCACAACTCGTACCATCTTACAATGCTTGTACCCTTCTTCGCCAACCTATATCTATGTTACTTCGTGACATATCGTCTAAATCAAGACGAGTTGTCGTTGTTCATGATGTTTTAATGTCATATACTGTTCAGGATGTTACTTCTTTGCATAATGCTGAGTCTTATATATTTAACTGTGTTTCTGTTTTCTTTATGTATTCTAGTTTTGTATGTGTACCTAATGGAATGCCTATTCCACTTGACGAACATTTACTTCAAAAGTTACCTATACTTGAACCTGATGCACCAGAAGAGATCAACAAGTTAGTTGATTTTCAACTGAAGTATACAGATATTAGAGCTGGTGATTTATACAATTCAAACAAAATACTAGAAGGTACTGTGATTTCTGTTACTATCTGTTGTTTCTTGTACTTCCGTTACTTCTTTCTTGGATTGTGTTTCCCAAGGGTCTTATCAGAAACAGTCTCTTTGAGGTAGAGATAATAAGGTGTACGTACTCTCTACCCTCTCCAGACCCTATTTGGGGGACTACACTGAATATGTTGTTGTTGTTGCGTTTCTTGTAGTAAAGTTTTGAACTTTTATAAATTGAAGATCCTTTCTTTACCACAAGAATACGATAGCATCCACAATGTAGGCGTAATTGTATCAAAATATTATGCTTTTTAGAATAACATTGTTTGTTATATTTTGCAATTATTAGCTTTCGCGTGATAGTATGATTATTTCAATATTCCCAACAGGTACTTCTCTTGATTTGATGGAAAAATTTGCGAGTAAACAAAACAAGAAGCAATGGGCAATTGGACCGATATTTCTGGCTGCTAAAGTAGATCATGTATCAGATAAGAGAAACAAATGTTTAGATTGGCTTGATAAGCAACCTCCAAGATCAGTTCTTTATGTATCATTTGGATCATCAACTACATTTTCTGATAAAGAAGTGATGGAGCTGGCGGTGGGACTAGAGCGAAGCAAACAGAAGTTCGTATGGGTGTTGAGAGATGGTGATAGAGGTAATATCTTTAGTGAGGAAGCTAGAAGATTTGAGTTGCCAGACGGGTTTGAAGAAAGAGTAGAAGGTGTCGGTTTAGTGGTCAGAGAATGGGCGCCACAACTTGAAATATTGGGTCATTCTTCGACAGGGGGGTTCATGAGTCATTGCGGATGGAATTCTTGCATAGAGTGTATTACTATGGGGGTACCAATGGCTGCTTGGGCTATGCATTCTGAACAGCCACTTAATGCTTTCTTTGTGACAGAAATCTTGAAAACAGGACTTCTCGTTAGGGATTGGAAGAAACACGAGGAGATTGTCAATGCATCCGCCATTGAGAATGTCGTGAGGAAGTTAATGGCATCAGAAGAAGGCGACGAGATTAGGAAAAGAGCAGAAGAATTGGGAGCAGCAGTAAGGGAGTCCATAGAGAAAGGAGGTGCTTCTCAACTGGAGTTGGATTCTTTCATTGCTCATATTACTAGATAGACTTGCTTTTCACAACTAAAAATTTCTGTTTTGTAATGCTCTACTACTACTGATTACTGAATAATCAAAAACATACGTTGTTCGTCTTATTGAGTAACCTTAATTCATCATATGTGGTTCTTGATCATTATAACTCTGGTACATGCAAACAACTGAGAAATGTAAACAAGACCATTAAGAGAGAAATACAAAGCAATAACTCACTGATAGACAAGTGATAGATAAACTTGAAATTTCTGTTGAAAAGCAAGTCTATCTTGTGATATGCGCGATAAAAGAATCCAGCTCTATTCGAGAAGAACTCCCCTTCTCTGTGGAACGTCTAACGGCTTCTCCCAATTCTTCTGATCTTTTCCTAATTGCATCACCTTCTTCTGATGCCATCAACTTCCTCACGACTTTCTCAATAGTGGATGCACTTACTAGATCCTCGCGTTTATCCCACTCCCTTACAGTCAGGCCTATTTTCAGTATTTCCGTCACCAAGAAACCAAATATGGCAATATTTTGGGATTTTGTGGCAACTTTGTCGTCTCTAAAGGTCAAGTTCTCTTGTAGGGAATCTTAGTTGACAACGCTTAGGTGGAGGTATTAGTCCCATGTGGCATGCCACGTCACTAAAAAAATGGGGTAATAACTCTTGACGGTATTTGTGGTTTTCTAGGATAACGGCGGGGGTATTTTTGATCCCAAAATGTAATGGAGGGTAAGTGGTCTACTTCGCATAGTTCAGGGGCAATTTTGACCCTTTTCCGGAGGAAATGTGACATTCTTTTTGGGACTTACCAAAAAGAAAATGGTGCCACATAAAATGAGACGGAGGGAGTACGTTATATGAATTATTTTTTAACAAATATTGAATACTATTTGTAGAAAAAGTAGACTTTTCATGAAAAATGAAGGAATTATTAGAAGAAATTCTTAGAATACTATATGTGATGAAAAATAATTTAAATTAAGAATGGTTATATCATCAATTGAAAACTAGAAGAAATCAATTATATAAAAGTTATTAACAATTCAAGTTTAAGGTCCTGTTTGATATTTGCTTTAGGCACTAATATGATTGAGGTGGATTGTCTTTTATTAATCCATCCAGACTGATGTTAATTTAGTTATTCGCTTGTTTATGCTTCGTTTCTGCTTCAATTTTCATATGATATGCTTAGATATGTTATGTCACGGATCAACTTGGGATCACTTGTGGTTTCTATTGAGGACTACAACTATGATAAACAAGTTGCAGCTAGTTGAGCTGAGTTAGTTAGAATTTGTTAGAAGATATTTTATGTAGTTAGTAGATTGTTAGATATAATTGGCAAGTAAAATCTTTTGTATATAAAAGGTACTAGCCTCATTCATTTGTAGTTAGCCTATTCAATGTACAACGCTACTTCTCTGAAGAAGATGAAGTCTTTTGCCATAAAACAGTGACATATGGATACAACCAATGTAACATACGCAAACAACTGAGAAATGTAATTAAACAAGATCATTAAGAGAGAAATACAAAGTTTCAGATACGGAACATAAACTTAAAATGAAAATGAGAAGTAACCAATATACTTGAAGTTTCTGGTGAAAATTAAAGCAAGTCGATCTATCTTGTGATATGTGCGATAAAAGAATCCAACTCTATTCGAGAAGAACCCCCTTTCTCTGTGGAACGCCTTACGGATTCTGCCAATTCCTCTGCTCTTTTCCTTATTGCATCACCTTCTTCTGATGCCATCAGCTTCCTCACAACATTCTCTATAGCGGATGCACTTACTAGCTCCGCGCGTTTATCCCACTCTCTCACAGTCAGGCCTATTTTCAATATCTCTGTCACCAAGAAACCATTTTTTGGCTGGTCAGCATGCGTAGGCCAAGCAGCTATTGGAACCCCCATAGTAATACTCTCTATGCAAGAGTTCCAGCCACAATGACTCATGAACCCGCCTGTGGAAGAATGAGCCAAGATTTCAGGTTGTGGTGCCCATTCTCTCATCACTAACCCGACCCCTTTTACTCTTTCCTCAAATCCTTCTGGCAACTCAAGTTTTCTAGCTTCCCCGGTAAAGATATCTCCTCTGTCAGCTTCTCTTAACACCCATATGAACTTTTGTTTGCTTTGTTCTAATCCCATTGCGAGCTGTATGACTTCTCTATCGGAAAATGTAGATGTTGTTCCAAATGATACATAAATAACTGATCTCGGAGGTTGTTTGTTCAGCCACTCCAAACATATATTGTTTCTCTTCGAGATATGATCGAGTTTAGTAGGTAAAATTGGTCCAATTGCCCATTGTTGTTTACTTTCTTCAACCAGCAACTCAAGAAAATCACCTTCAATCACTTTACTCGTATTAAGGATATCACCTGATCTAATACCCATATGTGGACTCTGAATAGCTGTAAAGTCCCTCATTTCATCAGGTATCGCTCCTTCAAGGTCGGGTAGCTTTTTAAGCAATTCTTCTCCAAGTTGGACCGGCTTCCCTCTAAATCTGCATACAAAACAGTATATATTTAAAGCTGAAATGCCATTAAATATATAGGATTCAGCATTAGGCAAGGAAGAAACATCCTGAACATTATAGGACATAAAAGGATCATGAACAACAACGATTTGTCTTGATTTTGAGGAGATACCGCGTAAAAAGGAAGCAATGGGCTCGCGAAGAAGCAAAGATGCATCCCATAATGGCTTATGATGTAATGGGAATTTGTTTAAGGCATTAAAGACAGGTGGAGGTGAGGCAAATTCAGGTATTGGAATGTCATGGAAGTGGATGTTGGCTATATCTGAAGGATTTAAGGCGTTGGCTCGAAGGCGAGCTTGACGGTTAAGTGTGGGAGAGCCAAGATAATAGACTGGAAGATCATATGATGAAGAGATTAAACAGGCAAATTGAAGAAGTTGATTGAGATGTCCTTGAATTGGAAATGGAACCATGACTATAACTACTTCATGATCTGAATTTCGTACTTCTTTCGGATCCTCCATATCTCCTAATTGAGTTTTTGTCATGGAAGAAGCAGAGTTGTATTTTCAACCTTAATGTATTTTTTTCAATGAAATGAATGTGGAGTATTGTGACCATATAGTTTTGGAGTTATGCACATACATTTCACATCATAATGCCTGGCTTCAACTATAACTATATAACATTACTTTTGTTTTCTACAACTACATAAGATGAACATGGTTAAAACCATTATGTACTTTTTGTCGCGATTCGAGTCTACACCCTGAACGTGGCCGACACTCACAACCGTTACTGGGCCAAAGCAAACAATTGGTCTAACCTGCTACTAACAAAATACTATGACACTATGCGGAAGGTTTTAAAATATGAGCATGCGATAAATTTAGAAAAAAAAAACTCAATTACCTCTATTTAAAAATCTGATATATGTATAATACGATATGTTTGTAAAAAAGTGGTGAAAGTAATTATAACTCAACTAACTCATCTATGAAGCCTCTAATGTACTGAAGATAAGTTATCGGGGCTTGGTTACAAGACAAGCCCCAGGATACCTGAATACTCTACTTACCACATATAATAACTACTAATTATTCTAAATAAACAAGAACTCTTCGAAAGCAAGAGCCCTCACACTCCGAATAGTTTATGTATGAAACTAAAAAAAAAATAGTTAAAGTGTTTTTTTTTTTCAAGGTAATGACTGAGAATTTGAAGAAAAACAAAAAAAATAAAGTTGTTGAATTGTCCAAGTTACAGACCAATTATATGATATCAGTTTGGAGGTATGCCAAGAAAAGAATGTCGTGAAGAAGTATCTGAGGTATGCACATGATAGTTCACATCATAAATTTTGCATATGTTAAATTTTCTTGTTTCTTTGTCCTATATGAGATATTTTGTTTGTAGATCCTGTTTACTATTTTGACTTTTTATATATAAATTTTGTTTGGAGTTAAAATGCCTCTTGTTATAAAAGTAACTTATACCATCTTTATCGTTATACAAATGGTTCACATATACCCTCTCTATTATTACAAAATGAACTCACATATACCTTTCATTTAACGAAAGTGAAAAAATAGTTTTAGATTTATATTTTTGACTTTAGTTTTTAAAAAAATATCTCAAAATGAGAACTAGGACTCTACATACACGGCTTCATACACCCTAGGACTCTTGAACTTTGTGATCTGATACCAAATTTGTCACGCCCCGAGCCTACATCCTGGACATGATCGGCACTCGAAAACCATTGTTGGCCCCAAGTGAACGCTTGGTCTGGCTCAAATCTCAGCGGAAGACTTACTCACATATAATTAACTCACAAGATAAACTTTAACTCAAATATCTCAAAATGATAAATTGATTATAAATATTTAGAGAACCATTCAACTGACCTCCAGGGCAACTCAAGTTTAGAACATAATAATTGAAATGAACAAGACTCAGAAACTACTATTGTCTATTCATCTATGAAACCTCTAATACTTGTGGGATGTCGGGACAAGACCCCCGATCATCCTTAAAAGCTGAAATGACTGGAGATAAATAAGGGATCTTACGAAAGCAATGAAGCTCACCAAACAACTATGGAACTCAACTGGATTAATGAAGCGTTGGTTGATGATTCTGGTTACATGTATCTTCATCATGAAATATACAATATAACTCATTTTGTACATAAAAATAAAAAATAAACTCTGGTTGAGAGATTTTCTAACCGACAACCATCACTATGAGTTATGTGATGAACATCGTCTCGCCGCGCTGTCAGAATTGTCATATACCTTGACGGGGTATAGAACTCCTCAACTAAGTGGATCCACTAGTCTATGCTAAAAAGCAATTAGGAATCATCTAAAAAGTATGACCCTTTCTACCCACGTTAGCTACATAGTTTATGGGGGTTGTGAGTTGTTTGGACTCTCCCCTGTATCGGTGCTCAATACTACTCTCAAAAATATAACTTAGCTCATAGGTTTCTAAGAAAAACATTTCATCATCCTCGAACTTTGAGATTATTACTCAAAAGGTTTCTCTAAAAAGAGATAGTACTCAAAACTCCTCATGAACTCTTTTGAAAATCTGTGTTTCCTCTCATCTTGTAAAAATATTTACTCTTGGGAATACTTAGTTCGCATATATCATTTTAAATAAAATGAACTCAACTCTACTCTTGTCAAACTCAAGTACTCAAGTCTTAATACAAGTTCTTAAAGTTTGTAAAAGACTTCTCAAAATGACTTAAATGAACTCTTAAAGTCTTGACTCTAAACTCTATCTTGAATTTCAATTATGGATTCAAGGGTTATGATTCATGTTATGAATGATCTCTCGATATTTAGATGTAGTTTAAAGTATAGATATCAAGTAGAGTATGGAAAGGAAGACTGGAACAAGAGTAATATATCTAAGTCGTTGGTGGAACATTATCAACTCAAGCATGAGTTGAAAGCTATGATAGTTTCTCTTGCAAACAAGGATACTGACATCACTTTCCTAAAATCTCAGCTTCTAAAAAGCACAATCAAAGCGATGAGAATGAGAAGAACTGGTAGCCTTGAAGGTTCAACATGAAGCCCTGGCAGCAAAGAATGTTGATGCTTCTGAAAAACCATGCTAATGCAGATGCTCGACTAACCTTACTCTTTATATCTCTTGCTCCTAAGCAACCCCTCCTCTTTCTAAATCCATGTATTAGCCATCGTTCCTCCTCTTCTGTTGAAACTCAGCGAATATTGTTTTGGTTCTCTATTGACTTGTCTCATTACTTTATGCATTTTTACTCATGCTCAGTTTTGCCCAAGTGGTCATGATTTTGCTTGAACTACATTTATATCAACTTGATTTACTGCTTTAGCTCCTTTTTATGATGTCATAAGGGGGAAATAGTTAAGGTATTATATTATTGTTAGCTACCCTAAGAGGACTTGGTCAAGATCAATGTTAGTTACTTGAAGAGGACCTGGTCATGCTGATAGGAGGAACTTGTGAAAGAGGGAAGAAGTTGAATAAGTTTGTCATCATCAAAAAGGGGGGGGGGGGGGAAATGTTATTTTATAGCTGATTTGAAATTTTGATGATTTAACAAACTTCAAGAATGATGAAATAAGGGGACAAATGCAGTAACTTGAAGAGTCATGTTGTAAGGAGAATTGGTGAAAGGGGAAAAGTTGAATAAATTTGGCATCATCAAAAATGGGGGAAATGTTATTTTTGAGTTGATCTGAAGTTCTGACGATTTAATAAACTTGGGTCTTAACGAGGGACCTAGTCGAGGAAAGACTCCATACATGAAAAAGACAAAAAAACTGTCTAAAACCTATCAAATTTGTTGCGGTTGGTGCGCGTCTTTTTAGAGCAGCGCAGGCTCCCAACCAATGGCTTTGCTCCAAGTGTTTGTGTTCATATTATATTAGTTTCTTCTCCAAAGACACAACCCAAGTTTTGGCAAATAAAGTTTTGAATTCTAAAAATTCATAAGCTCAAAAAGGAAAAGTCATCTTCAAGGAAGAACGTTGCTAATACTTAACAAGGGACCTGATGGAGTACTAAAACGTCTTTTGTTTTACTTTGAGCTTTGTGTCTTGTGTGCTTAATGTTGTAAGCTCTATTCCTAAGTTATAAAGGAA
This sequence comes from Solanum sitiens, assembly GCA_016801875.1. Classification (NCBI taxonomy): domain Eukaryota; kingdom Viridiplantae; phylum Streptophyta; class Magnoliopsida; order Solanales; family Solanaceae; genus Solanum; species Solanum sitiens. Next base: position 318,745 of record JABWTJ010000275.1, on the reverse strand, counting down.
TTAGATCGTTTCTTGAGCATTCTTTTCAGCTAGAATTAGCTATATCGGATTGTTAAAGTCTATATAAATTATAGTTAGTTGGTGTACTGGGCAACATAGTTGTTGCTTAGTGTAGTAGAGGTACTGCTTTCTTACTCTCTGATCCTTTGAGATCTGAGTTGTTGGTTAGATTTAGCCTTGTTGGGTTATTGAAATCTAGATCGATTAGAGCTAGTTGGTTAGTGGGCAATAAAGTTATTGCTTAATTATTTTGCTTATAATAGATTTGCTACAATAAGGGGGTAAGGATTAAGAGTTTAACTCTTAGGTTGCAAGAGTTTGTAAGCTAAAGTTTTGCTCCATTTGAGTGAAATGGAGTTTGGGTTGAAATCCTGTAAGACATGTCGTGGTTTTTTTCTCCCTTGCTTAAGGGGGTTTCCACTTATAATATCTTATGTCTGATTTACTTTGAGTTATGTATTTTCCACATTGTTGTTTCAGTCAAGGGAACTAGTCCAGTGACCATTAATGGATGCACTTATTCTATCAAAATGAATATAGAAAAATCTCTTTGCCTGATGGGTGTGAAGAGAGAATAAAAGGAAGACCACAATTTGAAATTTTAGCACATAGTTCAACGGGTATTTTATGAGTCATTACGAATGGAATTCGTGTATGGAGAGTATGTCCTTTGGAGTTCCTATAGCAGCATGGATAATGTATTCAGATTAGCCAAAGAATTCTCAAACTTGTAACAATGTACTCTCTTCGTTTCAATTTGTTTGTCTAGTTTGACTTGACATCGAGTTTAAGAAAGTAAAGAAGACTTGCAAATCTTGTGATCTTAAATTTAAGATATGTTGAATGTATCAAAATGTTTTTTAACCTTGTTATCATAAATATGTCACGTGGAAAGCTGAAATTAAAGAATTCCTAAAAAAGAAAGAAGCGTTTTTTTTAAAAAAACTTAAAAGGTAATTAAGACAAACAAATTGAAACGGAAAGAGTATCTAAAAATTGGCACGTCATGTTGAACATGTTACATCAGATATGGTTGAAAACACTGTGAGAACTTTGATGGCTTCAACAGATGAGGAAAATAGCACAAAATTTTAGCAATGCTATAGTGAAATTTTCGTTACAAAGAAGTCTCACTATACTACAATTGAGTCTATGCATTGACAGCATAAAAAATAGGCATAAGTCATAAATATGCCCTTTAATCTGGCTTTAGCTGATATTTATGTCCTTCAATTTCGGTGTGCACAAGTAGACACTTGAACTTATATAAAATTGAACAAGAACGTCTTATGTGGCATAATACACATAGGACGGCACATAGGACACAAAATTGTCATGTAGGACACCACGTAGGATGAATATGTCTATTTATGCAATTTTATACAAATTTAAGTATCTACTTGTGCATACTCAAAGTTTGGGACATAAATGTAAATTGAAACAAAATTAAAAGGCATATTTATGTATTATGTCAAAATATATACTCAAATTAGGTCACTTTATTTGGTAGGAGTTGATATAACATGCTAAATTACACTAATTATAAACACTCATTATATCATTTAAGTATTAAGTTTTAAAACTTTAACTCCATTGCAGTTGTTTTTTTCCTTTTTTATATGCATACACATTTTGTTTTTCTTTCTTCTTAACTTTTGTGCTTGTCTCTTTTCTTTTGGACAGCAAGCCAAGTCATTTGACATGAACTTTCTTGCATTTGTACAAAACTCCAAAGCTCTTTAACAAACAAGGTTTTGGTTTAGCGGTAAGAGCGCAAGTTGAAATTTATAGGTTAGGCACAGGCTACAATTTCAAACCTTATCATAGATAAAAAACAAATATTTAAGTGAAAAAAGATAGTGGAATGAGTTAATATAATCCACCGAATTTCGAACTGTATCCCACTAGTACTTATGGATTTATCGCTTATAACAAACAAAACAAAAAACATACACTTTTGAGTGAATCACATGTGTGTAATAAAATTGGAATGATACAGAAAAGGTTAGCATGTGCTCACGAATGAACAAATGATCAATTTTTATTTTTGTTTTTTTAAAAAAGGGATGTAGACGTGTGTGGGGTCCATATAACTGACTTTAGATAGTAAAACACGAGACTATTTTTGTTATTTCTGATTTTTCTTGAGAGTAACAAAATCAAGAATGGTGATAAAGACATATGAAAACGATGGATTAAGTCATGCATTAGTTGGAAAAAATTATGATTAGGTATAAGGGAAAATGCATAAATTCCTCCTTTTAATTTATATTGAAAAGTCAGTTACACGTTTTAATTATTATGACGACATATTATACACTTATTCTTGTTTAAAGCGTAATTAATATCATCCCAAATCTGACGTGAAAATAAAATTAAAAATTAAAATAAATTAAACGCGTTTGAATTGAAAATAAAGTAATAAAAAGTAATTATCTAACCCCCTATCCCCTATTTTCTCCTTTTTCATGTTCTTCTTCTCTTAATTTTCCTTCCGAATTTTTCTTTTCACTTTTTTCTAAGTAAAATTTTACAATTTGTCACTCAACTTGGATGTTTGTGATGACTTAGGTAGTTGTTTGGTGGTTGTTCTTTGTCGAAGATGGGTTGATTGTTGGAAAAGACGAGGGGATGACGTTATGGAGGTAGGTTTGTGGTGGTGATGGATTGATTGTTCTTCACCGAAGAAGACAAAAGAGAATTGTGATATAAAATCAAATGACTATTTTTTCTTGTCAGATTAGAGATAAAAATGGGTAGGATTTAGATTGGAAGAAGATATGATTATTAGAGACTTTTAATAATTAGTTAGGGATTAATTAATGCAAAATAGAGTTAACAAAAAAAAAGTTAATTAATAAATAAAATAAAATAAAAAGAATATAAAAAATTATAATTTCTAACGTGGTGATGGTGTGGTGTTGAGGTGACATCGAAGTGTAATACACCACATCCTGTGAGAGTGGTGTTATGAGTCTCAAGGTGATATTAAATTCACTTTCAAATAGTAAGGGTGTGTAATAGATCATCATAATAGTTGAAGAGTGAAACTGACTTTTCGATACAAGTTTGAAGGGAAATTTATGTTTATTCCCTTAGGTATAATAAACAAACCTACATATCAATTCAAAGTTAAATTTTCATAGTTCTCTGTATTTTATATTCGTTATATTTTATATCTCCTTAGTTAAAAGGTAAATTCAGGATTTGAAGTATTTAGATTTTGAAGTTCATTATATATACATATTGAGTGAATTTTCTCAACATATCTATATCTATATCTATATCTATATCTATATATATATATATGGTTTGGATCACCAAAGTTGTTCCGAATCTGTACTTCATATGCTAGCTCCACCTCTGCCCTTAACGAAAATCCTGATTTAGCCACTAATCACAATGAGGATTAGTTTTCCCACTAAATAGTTATCTATTGTTATCGATTAACGTAACTGGTGTTAAAAATAAATAATAATAATGGTATACTATTATTGGACCACTCAAATAATAATAATGGATATATTATATTATTATCTCACAAGATAAAAACAAGTTTTATGACATAATCACATACCTTATTTTCTTTGTATTATTATCCTATGACATTTCAAGATTTATACACCTTTCAAAAACAACTTTTTCTTGGAAGATCATAAAAAAAATTCAAGTCTTATCAAATTTCATAGACATTAGGGAGGATCTGACAGAAGTACGAAATTTCGATATTTTCACTAACATGTGTAGCAACATACAACAAGATGAAGTAGCTATAGTTATGGTTCCATTTCCAGCACAAGGCCATCTCAATCAACTTCTTCAACTATCCTGTGTAATCTCATCATCATATGATCTTCCTGTCTATTATATTGGCTCAGCTATACATAATCGTCAAGCTCGTGTTCGAGCCAACGCCTTAAATCCATCAGACATAGCCAAAATCCATTTCCATGACATCCCAACTCCTGAATTTGCCTCACCACCACCTGACTTTAATGCCTTGACCAAATTCCCATCACAACTTCAGCCATTATGGGATGCTTCTATGCTTCTTCGCGAGTCCATTGCTTCCTTCTTACGCGATATTTCCTCAAAAGCAAGACGAGTCGTTGTTGTTCATGATTCATTAATGTCTTATAATGTTCAGGATGTTTCGTCCTTGCATAACGCGGAATCATATGTATTTAATTGCATTTCAGTGTTCACTTTGTACTGTTTGATATCATTGTCTATGGGAATGCATGTTCAACTTGAAGAGGAATTGCTTAAAAAGTTACCTTCCATTGAAGGAACTTTGACAGATAAAATCAAGAATCTTGGAGCTTCTCAGAGACCATATATGGATATTAGATCAGGTGATATTCATAATACAAGTAAAGTAATCGAAGGCGAGTTTCTTGATTTGCTTGTACAAGTAGCAAGTAAACAACAGTGGGCAATTGGACCAATTTTGCCTATTAAACTAGATTGTGTCTCGAATAAGAACGATATGTGTCTCGAGTGGCTTAACAAACAACCGCCAAGATCAGTTCTATATGTATCTTTCGGAACAACAACTTCATTTTCCGATAGGGAAATCAAGGAGCTCGCGATGGGATTAGAGCAGAGCAAACAGAGGTTTTTATGGGTGTTGAGAGATGCTGATAGAGGTGATATCTTTACCGGAGAAGCTAGAAGACTGGAGTTGCCGGAAGGATTTGAGGAAAGAGTAAAAGGGGTTGGGTTAGTGGTGAGAGAATGGGCACCACAGCCAGAAATCTTGGCTCATTCGTCCACGGGGGGTTTCATGAGTCATTGCGGATGGAATTCTTGCATTGAGAGTATTACTATGGGAGTGCCAATAGCTGCTTGGCCTATGCATTCTGACCAACCAAAAAATGGTTTCTTGGTTACGGAAATGTTGAAAATAGGCCTCATTGTGAGGGAGTGGGAGAAACGCGAGGAGCTGGTGAGTGCATCCACTATTGAGAATGTTGTGAGGAAGTTGATGGCATCAGAAGAAGGTGATGCAATTAGGAAAAGAGCAGAAGAATTGGGAGAAACAGTAAGGCGGTCCACAGAGAAAGGGGGTGATTCTCGAATGGAGTTGGATTCTTTCATCGCGTATATCACAAGATAGACTTGATTTTTATGGCTCTTAGTAACATGATTGCTATTTATGTATTTCTCTTTTAACAGATAATTAATCTGTTTTTAACATGAAAAAATGGTTGCCTATATGCTTTGCAATATCTATTTTACAAACTCAGGTATGGTGAACTTTTCGATTCATTAAATGTATCCATTTCCGCTGCATTGACACGATAAATACTACTACTGGAGTGAATCAAGGGATCGTGTCCTTTGGAGCTCCTGTAGCAGCTTGGACAATACATTCAGATGAGCCAAGGAATTCTCAACTTGTAACAAATTACATGAAAATTGGACTAATTGTTAGGCCATGGACGCGTTATGATGAACTTGTAACATCAGAGATTGTTGAAAATGCTGTGAGAACATTGATGGCTTCATCAGAGGGAGATGAGATGAGGAAAAGAGCTGCAATTTTGACTTTGAGCAATGCTATCAAAAAGTCGACCGATGGGGGCATGAACCGCGCTGAGATGGATTCATTCATCGCCCACATTACTCGTTGAAATAATAAGAATTTATGCAAGAATTCAACTATAGATTTTATAGGAATAACTTGTGTTTTATTTATGTGTGACTGAAAAAGAAGAGACTACAAGAATTGCATAGAAATAGCTATAGAGTATTACATGCATAGAAGCGCGGTTTCTATTGCCATTATAATATGTAAATTGGAAATATATCAACCTTCAATGAATTTCACAGACTCCTGGACAATCTTACATCGGATTCAACGAGTAATGTGGGCGATGAAAGAATCCATCTCAGGGCGGTTCATGCCCCCATCGGTCGACTTTTTGGTAGCATTGCTCAAAACTGCAGCTCTTTTCCTCATCTCATCTCCCTCTGATGAAGCCATCAATGTTCTCACAGCATTTTCAACCATCTCTGATGTAACCACTTCATCACGACGCGCCCATGGCCTAACAATTAGTCCAATTTTCAAGTACTTTGTAACAAGTTGAGAATTCCTTGGCTGATCTGAATGCATTGGCCATGCTGCTATAGGAACTCCAAAGGACATACTCTCCATGCACGAATTCCATCCGCAATGACTCATAAAACCGCCAGTTGAACTATGTGCTAAAATTTCCAATTGTGGTGCCCAATCTCTTATTATAATCCCTCTTTCTTTTATTCTCTCTTCATATCCTTCAGGCAATTGTGCTTTTCTAACTTCACTTGTAAAAACATCTCCTTTGTCAGCATCTCGGAGCACCCAAACAAACTTCTGGCAACTCTTCTCTAGTCCAATCGCGAGCACTTTGATTTCTTCATCACACAATGAAGTAGTCGTGCCAAATGACACGAAAATAACTGAGTCGCGCTCTTGTTTGTCAAGCCAACGAAGGGATTCGTGGCGTTTGTTCGAGTCTTTGCTCTTCTCTTGTGGCACCATGGGGTTGAATGGACCTATAGCCCATTGCTTCATACCATCATATTCTTTGGCCATTAAATCAAGGTACAAACTTTCAATCACTCTTGATGAATTGTACAGTTCACCACTACGGTTCCTCCCATCAGATTGTTCTTGTATCTTCATAAATTCCCAAAACTCTGGAGGAAAAGAATCTCCAACTGTTGGAATATCTTCGTAATTTTCAGTTCCGGGATGGAAAGGCTTTCCTTTGAGTTCCCAACGGTATGAATATGACATGAAAGCTGAAGTACTATTGAAACAGTAGCACTCTATGTTTGGTATTAGTGGCAAATCTTGAACTACAAATTTCATCAAACTGTCATAAATGACAACAACTTTGCGATGATTCGCGCTTAGAAGTTCATGTACTAGCGAGCAAACTGGATCCCGTAGATGGAATGTGGCGTAAAATGAAGGAATTAGCTGGTGTGGAAATTTGAAAGAAGCATTAGGATCAGGCAGTGGAGTTTCAAAAGAAGGTGTTTGATGAAATGCATGGAAATGGATATTTGTTATGGTGAGTGGATCAAAGCCATGAGCTCTAATTTTTGCTTGTTGAATGTGTGATGCGATTCCAATGTAATGGACTTGGATATTGTACATGGAAATGAGCCTAGAGAGGTGGAGGAGTTGGTTGAGATGGCCTTGTGCTGGAAGTGGCACCATGACCACAGCCAACCGGGCATCGTCTTGCAGTGGCGGAGCCAGGAATTTCACTACAGTGTGATTTTCCAGAAAAGGGTGTCCAACTGATCCTCCTCCTTTGACGTCATCTTGCATAGCTACCCGAGCATTGTCTAGCAGTAGTGGAGTCAGGAGTTTCACTACATTGTGATTTTTTGGCATAGGGTTTTCAACTGACCCTCCTTTACCACCAACATCTTGCGCAATATTTTGGCCAACTGACCCCCCTTGGTCAACTATAGTTCCTTCCTCAACGTTTTTGGGACCATTTTGGCCAACTGACCATCCTTCGTCTACTGTAACTCTACCCCTGGTTGCTTCTTGCACAATATTTTGGCCATGTATACTTTTAGAGGTAATCTTTTCAGCCATTGAGCTATTTTAGAATAAAGATCTCTAGTACTACACAAAAATATTTTTTTTGAATGAATAAAAAAAAAGATAAACTTTGATATATAAACAAACAGAGGAGAGAAAATAAAAAGATATTTTACCATCATATATATCCATGCAAGTTGCAAATGGACACATAGCTAATCACAAGAAACATAACTAATGGACAAGAAATAAACGTGACTAATTAAGTAAGACTAATTTTGTTTTCACGAAAGTTTTCCAACCACACCTTCCATAAAGTCATGAATGGACGTTCGGTATTCAGGTCAATATTTTAAAGTTTAATTTTGATATCAACAAAAAAAGATATTAAACGTGAAATTTTGAAAGTTAGGTTTGATTTAATTTTAGGTTATTGTCCACCTATAAATAGAGTAGTGGTGCAAATTTTGAAAAAGGCATAATACACAAATATGCCCTTTTAACTTGGCTTCAAATCACATTTATGCCCTTCAACTTTGATTGTGCACAAGTACACACTTAAACTTGTATAAAGTTGAACAAATAGACACACATGTCCTACATGTCATTTTTGTCCTACGTGTATTGTGACATGTAGGACTTGTGTGTTTACTTGTTCTACTTTACAAGTTTAAGTGTCTACTTGTGCATATCCAAAGTTGAAGGACACAAACGTAAAATGAAGTTAAGTTAAAGGGCACATTTATGTATATGCCTTTAGAAAATAACACAAACACACACACACACACACATATATATATATAAATTCATTCTAGTTGTACGATGCATTATTCATTTCGCTCATATGAAAATGAAAGATTTATTTAAAAATATCTTAGCTTTAACAAAATTATCATGAATGGATTTTTTTAAAAAATAAAATAAAATAAAAACTCGCTAAAATGACTTGTAGCCATATCTAATTAAAATTGTGTTTTGTTACTAACATAGTATAGATTTTATCTTTTCAACAGAAATCATTTCAAAGAATGTTCATTTATTCCCTTCTTTAAATGTTGAACGCACTGTTTATTAAATATTATTTTTATTATTGACAGAAACAATTTGATATATGTGTAAGTGAAATGTAATAAATATTTAATTAAAGTATGTGTAAGCTGACTAGAACTGACATTGTGTTATAAAAAGTAAGTGATAATAAACTATTGTACATATTTTTTTCTACAACCTATAGGACCATCGGTCCCCTTTACTATAATGTGTGGCTCATAAACGTGCCAATAAATTGTTTCTATAGTGAGTAGTAGGGTGTACAATTTCGATTTAACCAATAAATCGAATCCAAAAAAATGTTGTTGCTATTGGTTATTGGGGTTAATGCTTTTGTAAATTCTGTTACCGGACTATCAGTTCACTTTTTGTTAAGGTCCACTAATTGATTAATTGAAAATTAATAACAAAAACTTTATTGATTTGATTATTGATTTAGCATATTTACAAATCAAATGAATCAAATGGAAGAATGATTTGATTAAATGTTTCACTACTAAAGATTCATTATTGATTATGAAGTTAAATGTTAAAATGTCGCAAGGAAAATAATTTTCGTCCACAATAATAAAACATATACTACTTTCAAGGAAAATATTTTTCATCTCTAAAAGTCAAACATCAGAAAATGACTATCTCACAAAAAATAGTTATTTGAAAATATTTCGGGGCTAGTTTCAAATAGGGCAAACTATATAAATTTCACTAGTTTAGATCCTTATTATTAGGAATCCCAGTAGTTTTTTTATATTACTTCCTATTCATGATAATTTTGTTAACGGAAAAGTGTAAAAAATACCCCTGTTACAAAAAATGTCTTAAAATACCCTCGTACATCTTTTGGTCCAAAAATACCCTTCTATTCATCTTGTTGGTCTAAAATTACCCTTTCATCCATCTTTTTGCTCATTTATACCCTTGCAACTAACAATCCTCTCTTTTTAAAAAAAAATAGTTATTATGTGTCATTTTCTTATTGAATGAAATAAAATCCACCTCTATTAATTTTTTCCCATAATTTATCCAAATCAAAACAATTTTTTTTTTTGGAAAAAAAGAAATTACTAGATTTAAAAAATATATATTTTTTGGATCTTGAAAAGATATGTTGTTTTGATTTAGATAAATTATGGGAAAAAAATAATAGAGGTGGATTTTTATTTCATCCAATAAGAAAATGACACATAATAAATATTTTTTAAAAAAAAGAGAGGATTGTTAGTTGCAAGGGTACAAGTGAGCAAAAATGTGGATGGAAGGGTAATTTTAGACCAAAAAGATGAATAGAAGGGTATTTTTAGACCAAAAGATGGATGGAAGGTATTTTTAGACATTTTTTGTAGTTCAGGGGTATTTTGACTCTTTTTCGATTTGTTAAAGCTAAGATATTATTAAATAAGTCTTTCTTTTTTATGAGCGAAAAGAATAATGCATCGTACAAATAGTATGAATTTATATATATTCATATTATTTTCAAACCTTGCACCACTACTCTATTTATAGGTGGACATAAACCTAAAATTAACCTAACTTTCAAAATTTCACGTCTAATATCTCTTTTTTGTTGATATCAAAATCAAATTTTAAAATACTAAACTGAATATCAAACGTCCATTCATGACTTTATGGGAGGTATGGCTGAGAACCTTCCGTGAAAACAAAATTTGTCTTACTTAATTAGTCACGTTTATTTCTTGTCCATTAGCTATGTTTCTTGTCATTAGTTATATGTCCATTTGCAACTTGCATGAATATATATGATAGTAAAATATCTTTTTATTTTGTTGTTCTATATCAAAGTTTATCTTTTTTTAATTTATTTAAATATATATTTTTGAGTAGTACTAGAGATCTTTATTCTAAAATAGCTCAATGGCTGAAAAAGTTATCTCAAAAGTACACATGGCCAAAATATTGTGCAAGAAGTAACCAGGGGGCAGCTATTGTAGACGAAGGGTGGTCCGTTGGCCAAAATGGTTCAAAAGACATTGGGGAAGGAGTTGTTATCTCCTATATTCATGTTAGTAAAAACAGAAACAGAAAAAGATGAAACAGACAGAAAATACCAATTCGAACCCACAGAAATCACTGTGTTTACTTATGAAATTTAATCCCTTCAAGTATCTCATGTTACAGAGTAATTCCTCCTGAGATAAAATGAATTAACTATTAGAGAAGTAGTGGTACCTCAAACTTCACTAATTTCAGCGAACACAGGAATAGCAACGAGAGCATACACAAATTAACTCGATCGACACTTTTGTTTATGTAAGAAAATGTATGCAGAAAGAAAATTTTTTCTGTTAAAAACGAAAAAAAAAGCATCTCTATTTATAGTCATTTTCACCAAGGAACGCGTTTGTTTGACAATGGTATTAATGCTTATGTTTAGACATGTGTTTCAAAATGTTGTGTTTTTTGGGGAAAATAACGTCTTTTCAAAAGGAACAGGTCCCTTCAAAACGATGTTACCGTTATATGCGAATTTCAAATAAATACCGTTACGCGAAATTAATTATGTTAATTAACTAACATCATGATTACATTTATAAGAGAAAGGAAATCAATTAATGAGATTGATTAAATAAATTTTGTCCAAAAATATTATCAATCAATCACATCATTTGTCAAATTCAAAGTCGAATTCGAGCGAGCGACTACGACGGCGGCGCGAGGGTAGACCTTCTTCTTAACCCTTTAAGAACTAAAGGACATGTTTCCTAATATAAGGACAACAATTTTACTTTCTTCTACCAATATGGGAGAAATGACTTTTCATTTGCAATTTGCAATGACTTTTAATTTTTCCTCCAAAATTTGTTCCCCACGTTTTCATTTTCTCTTCTTATTTCCCATTCATACCTTGCTAAAACTCAACAATCCCCCACATGAATGAGGAATGGATATTGTTAAAACATATGCATGAAAAATTTGTGTGTCTCGTAAGTAAAGGCTAATAGCATCTAGATAAGTAGGTTTCCCTTTAAACTTTCCGTAGTGAACATATTTCGAATATACTCGGTCAATCGATAAATTTGATATCTTTGAATCGTCGAGCTTTGGTATATACCTAGACAACATAAGTCACACAATCAACCCTTGAATTGTTTTTGGTTATCATTGTTTTGATCGTTTCAACCATAAACACATCTCAGTTAATAAGTGCTTAGAGAACTGGCCTTAGCGAATTCTCCTCAAAGCAACTTACACTTCACACTTACATAGGTGGTTTCTAAATGTATTATCCCATATATACACTATTTTATATACCCTGTATCAAACTTAGAAACCATTAAAAAGTCGTTATGCCCTTATCCTGGTTACTGAACATTGTCTCATCATGAGAATGGACCATAGAATAAATTTTGACAATGTTGAACCGTCATCTATGACTTTGTTTGATCTCCTTGAACCTAGATCTTGGGATATCCAGTCTTCTAGGTAGAGTTACCATGATGATGACACATTATCCTTTGACTTTACGTAGTCAATTGTGAAAATTCCACTAGAGAGTAGTTGTCTAACAAAGTTATATCTTCATCGTATGTGATGAGACATCCCGTTATACATAACGCTTCAAGCCCTTCCTATTGCAGCTTGAAAATCGCAGTGTATGAATATAGTGGTCATTGGTTTGGCCAAAACGAAATATCTTTTAAGAAATTCCAAAGCCATTTAGCTTAATCACCTACCTTGTCTAAGGCGATGAATTCAGACTCCATTGTAGAGTGAGCTATAAATGTTTGTTTGGATGATATCCAAGATATTGCTACTCCACCAATAATGAAAACATATCCGCTCGTGGATTTTTTTCAATTGACCCAGTAATCCAATTTGCATCATTATATCCTTCAACAAATGTTAGACATTTATTGTAATGCAAAGTATAGTTTTGAGTGTCATCTAAGTACCTCAAAACTCTCATCATTGTCATCCAATGATTTTGATTGGGATTACTTGTGTATCCGCTCAGTTTACTTTTAGCGCAACCTATGTCAGGTCATGTACAATTTATTACATACATCAAACTTCCCAATACCCTGGCATAATGCAATTGAGATTGATTTTCACCTTTATCTTGCAAGATTAAGGTTCACATTAATTGGAGTCTTTTCCTTTTTGAAATTCAAGTACTTGAACTTTTCAAGTATGTTTTGAATATAATGTTATTGAGACAATACTAGACCGTTAGGAGTTTTATGAATTTTAATTCCCAATATCCAATCGGCAACTCCTAGATCATTCAAATCAAACTTACTAACAAGCATACTGTCACAGACTTAGAGTCTCACTAAAGCTCCGTGCGGCACTTGACAATTTACTGACGAATCTTTCACAATCTTATAAGGTCAAGTAAGCCTTTAAGACTAAGATCATTAAGAGAATGAAAAGGAAAGCCTTAGAAAGAACAAGAGAGCTGTTGAAGAAGGCTTTTGTATTAGCTTCGGAAGATTGCTTACAACTTTGCTTGGTGCCTTTGCAAATGAGGGACACCTCTATTTATACTACCACCTAAGGACTAATGAGTAATTAATATTTATTGTACAAGTTCCTAAGATATTTAACTTTGGTACCTTTCTAGAATTCTCTACATGGTCTAGGACCTTCCCTTGCCTTCTTGAGAAACTAAAGGGTTCTAGAGTTTTCCGCAAGCCTCTCCACAACTCTAGAATCCTCCACACCTATTTGGATGCAAATTACTCGGACAGTGGCGGGACATGACACTCTCCCCGACCTGATGATGCGATGACCGCGGCGTATTGCTATAGAAACTCCAGGACTTGGTCCTTAAACTGTCACAAGTTTTCATATCTCCCCCATGTGGCTTCTTCCGGAGTTTGTCCCTTCCAATGCAAAAGGAACATGGCGCTGATTGTTAACCTTACTTCCTTTTGGCCTGATAGTCTATGATAGCCTCAATCTCTCGGTTTTGCGAGGCGGTGACTGTTATGGGTGTCCCTTGCGATCGGTTCCGACTAGGATCCTCTATATCCTCATGGTAAGGCTTGAGGACGCTCGCATGGAAGACCGAGTGATTTTGAAGTATGGAGGTAACTTGTATGAGATCTTGCCTACATTGGCAACAATCTTGAACGGACCCTCATATTTCCGCACTAAGTTTTGATGAACGCCCCTTATTTCCTTGAACTGTTTTGGATTGAATTTCACCAAGACCATGTCTCCTTATTTGTAATTTGTGGGGCTCCGCTTGCGGTCGGCAAACTTTTTCATCTTCTTTGTTGCCTTGTCTAAGTAAGACTTGGCAGTGTCAAGCTATTCCTACCATCCCTTGGCAAGATGATAGGCGCCCAAACTCTTTCCTTTAAAAGCAGTCGACAACGAATGCGAAGTTTGGGGTTGTTGTCCTGTCACCAACTCAAATGGTGTGTGCCCGGTGGACTCACTACTTTGCAAATTGTATGAAAACTGCGCCATGTCTAGGAGCTTGGCCCATTCCTTATGATGTGCACTAACATTGTACCTTAAGTAGCACTCTAATTGGGCATTGATGCGTTCGGTCTGGTCGTTGGTCTGCGGGTGGAAACTTGTGAAGAAGTGAAGTTCCGTGCCAAAGATCCCTAATAGCTCCCTACAAAAGTTCTCGGTGAAGCAAGGGTCTTGGTCACTAATGATATGTCTCGGCAGCCCCCAATATTTCACCACTTTCTTGAAGAACAATCGAGCATCCTCCTTTGCGGTGCAAGCGGCTAGGGTGGGCATAAAGGTAGCATACTTTGAAAACCCGTCATACTTGGGTAAGGAGGTGATGAAGTCCATGGTAACACTCTCCCATAGTTGTTCTACCACAGGTAATGGCTCCGGTAGTTGTTTACATCCCTACTCTGTTCAAATAGGGCGAAACGTCGCGGCAACTCGAAAAATTATTAATTAATTCAATTTTAAATGAATTTAAAAAATAAACGAGTTTTAAAAAGAGTCGCCACCTAATTTTAGGAAAAAAACTAGGAAACCATTAAGTGATCTACGAAACCAATTTGATTCTAGGTAAGGGGTTCAAATTATTCTGAAGGGAAGGGGTTAGGCACCCTTCGAAATCCACAAGTGTGGGTCCCGGCTGAATTCATTTTTTTTCAAATTGAGGAAAAAATAAAATAATATAGAAATATAATAAACATGCAATATATACACAAATAATAAAATAAGAAAATATAAGAAACGGCCTAAAGTTTGCCTAACGTCAGTATATACAAAATAATGAATAAAAAGTATGATTCGAACTACATTCGAATAATTTCAAGGAGAAGCACCTCCGGGTACCTGTAAAGACACTCAGTAAAAGAGTTAGTACCAAATAAATATAAATAACAATGAATAACTCAAATAATAACTTAAAAATAAAAATCCGTCTTATTAACATGGAAGGCCTTGGAAATCGACGGTAATTTCTTCATCGGCCAATTTAACAAATAAATATTTATGAACTTAAATTAAATTTCCGTCTTTTAAAATAGGGAAGGCCTCCAAAACCGACGGAGAGATTTTTTCATTGGCCAATTTCAACATACAAAATATATAAACTTAAACTAAAATTTCGTCTTTTTAAAATGGGAAGGCCTCCAAAACCGACGGAGAGATTTTATCATTGGCCAATTTCAACATATAAAATATATAAACTTAAACTAAAATTCCGTCTTTTTAAAATGGGAAGGCCTCCAAAACCGACGGAGAGATTTTTTCATTGGCCAATTAACAATTTTTTTTTTCAACAAACCAAAACATGCTTCTATGAGAACTTTATTCAACACAACTAAATCTACCATCCATGAAATGTTAAACCATGAAATAATCTATTTAATAACTTAAAATCTACAAATACAAACAAAAGACAGATCAATGACACAAGCAAGAGACAAAACAATCAAATAATAAAATTTCTCCCAACATCACATTTCAAGCGATGAAAAATACCACACCCATATATATTAATTAACAAACTAAGAATTATGGAGATATCACTTTACACTAACTAATTAAAAGAAATTAATGGTAAGCAGATCATGAAACCCATGTCATTAACAAAACAAAGAAATTGATAGAATATAGCCAAAACAGTAACCAACAAATAGCAACAAAATATGTCATTTATGATAACAAAAAAAAAAAGGTTCAAATTTAGTACTAAACAAAACATAAAAAAAATAAAAAAAATAATAATAGAGCATAATAATATTAATCAAAACTAAAAAAAGTAGATCAAAACAACTATGGAGTAATCAAATCACACCCAAAAAATAAAAATAATAAAAATGACACAATACAACTCATCAAACAGTAGAAATAAATATCCATCACAGTTAATAATAATCAAAGCTTTAAAATATACCAAGGCGAAACGAGAAGTCATCGTGGTTCTTAGTTGTTGGAATTTGAAATTTCTCCGGCGTGAACTCCATTTTTTCTCGAACAGATCTAGTATTCTGTGGGGATTTCTCCGGACTTGCTGGAGCTTGGAGAAGAGATGATAATACTGGTGTGTTGATCCATCGGTTTCGTTCACCGGAGATGGGATCGAGTTTAGGACTCAAGGGAAATCTGCAAAAAACAGCACAAAAATCGTGAAAGGGAAAGGGCAAGGGGAACTGTACATTTGGGTTCTCTTTGCCGGAGCTCGGTGGTTCGAGCTTGTGGTGGTGTCTGGATGGCTTAGAGGGTCTGGTTAATTGTGTTCCGGCGAGTTTTCGCCGGAAAATAAAGAAGAAGGAGATGGTTTTGTTTGGTTTTCTGTTGGTGTTAGCTTTGTGTGTGTTTGTTAATGTTAATTGGAGAAGATGGAACAAGGTGAGGGAAAGAGAGAGGGATGCCGCCTCTGCTGGGTGGCGAGTTCCGCCGGAGAGAGATGGGGAGAGAGAGAGGCGGCTGGAGAGAGGGCAGGAAATTAGGGTTCCCCTTTTTTTTTTGTTATCCTCCTGTATTTATGTTTTTGGCTTGGAATTGAAAGGAAATGGGAAATGGAATTGGGTTGGGTTGAGAAAAAAAAGAAACTTGGGCTGCTGTAATTCCAAAATGGGCTCCAAATTTTGTTCTTTGATGGATGTTATATTGAAACAATGGCCAAATAATCTAAACTAAAACAAAATGAATTAACATAAATTAGTTAACAAGCCTTTTAGCATTAACGAAATAAAATGATAAACTTGATTATAAACTAATTAAATTAAAATATATAATATTATATAACTAAACTAAATGATCAAATATTTAACTAAAACAAAAATTTTTGAGATGATTTTCGAATTATCATAAAATACATTAATTACATACATAATTATGTAAAACATATATATTATCTAAAAAAAATTATAAAAAGTGACAGAACTATTTAACATAACTTGCAAATTTTATATTATTATTATTACTATAATTTTTTATTTTTATTTTTTTTGAAAATTTATAAAACTAATTATTTTAAATCGTTTGAAATTGAAGAAGCTCGAAATGATTAATTTATATTGTGGAGGTCCAAAATTGGGTGTCAACAGCTGTCCCTTTCGTTGTGTATGATTGATGAAAGAAATCGTGGACAACGAAAATTGACAAACTCAATTTTGGCCGAACACATGACCTTTGTAGAAAAGTGCGATTGAATGTGGTGGAAGTCGCTCACCTGCTTGCGTCCTAAGAGCTTGACACTCCTCTTTGGACTATATCTCAGTCCGCTGCTAAGAAAAAGTTCCACGTTGTGCTGCATCCTTTTTGATGTCGTCCGCACCTGTTTTTTTTTTTTTTTTTGGAGAATTCATCCTTTCGGATGCTCTCGACAAAGACTGAGATAACACTCGTCAGCATAAAAACTCAATTAAAAAGGGAGACAGTGTCTTTTACCATGTCGACACTTAATTGCTCTCCTCGACATTTGACGTCAACTCGATCGGTTTGACGTAAAACAAATAGAGCTTATGTCTTATGTATGCAATGTAATCTTCAATGTATTCTTCATTTGATGTCAAAAAATAAATAAAAGAGATGCAGTGATGATACTTTCTTTGTCGTTTTTTTATGATTCTTTTGGCATTCACTCTTGCCAAATAAAGATGCAATTGATGTTGAGGGGTAAATATTTTCCTTGAGATGCACGATTCCTTTTCTGGCAGTGCATGATTGCTTGCGGGGCATGAATATCTTCCCACGATGCGTAAATTTTGCGAGGGATAGAATCTTCTCGCGATGCATAAATTCCCCAAGGTATGAAATCTTCTTGCGATATGTAAACTTTTGCGAGGGATGGAATCTTCTCGCGATGCATAAAATTTTGCGACGGATGAAATCTTCTCGCGATGCATAAATTCCGCAAGGTATGAAATCTTCTTGCGATATGTAAACTTTTGCGAGGAATGAAATCTTCTCGCGATGCGTGAATAATAACTCGCGATGCATGAATATTTTTTTTTTCCGATGCATGAATATTGACTCGCAATGCATGATTTTTGCAATGCATGAATATTGACTCTCAATGCATGATCTTCTGCGGGGCATGAATGTCTTCCCGCAATGCATAAATTTTGCGAGGGATGGAATCTTCTCGCGATGCATAAATTCCGCAAGGTATGAAATCTTCTTGCGATATGTAAACTTTTGCGAGGAATGAAATCTTCTCGCAATGTATGTATATTCTGCAATGCATGAATTTCTGCGAGGTATGAAATCTTCTCGCGATGCATTAATATTAACTCTCGATGCATGAATTCCTGCGAGGTATGAAATCTTCTCGCTATGCATGAATTTCTGCGAGGAATGAAATCTTCTCGCGATGCATGAATTTCTGCGAGGTATGAATATCTTTCGCTATGCATGAATTTCTGCGAGGTATGAAATCTTCTCGCTATGCATGAATTTCTGCGAGGAATGAAATCTTCTCGCGATGCATGAATTTCTGCGAGGTATGAAATCTTCTCGCGATATGTAAACTTTTGCGAGGAATGAAATCTTCTCGCAATGCATGAATATTAACTCTCAATGCATGATGATTTTTTTTTTCCGATGCATGAATATTGACTCGCAATGCATGATTTTTGCAATGCATGAATATTGACTCGCGATGCATGAATTTTTCAATGCATGAATATTGACTCTCAATGCATGATCTTCTGCGGGGCATGAATATTGACTCGCGATGCATGATTTTTTTCAATGCATGAATATTGACTCTCAATGCATGATTTTTCCGTTATGCATGATTATTGACTCTCGATGCATGATCTTCTGCGGGGCATGAATGTCTTCCCGCAATGCATAAATTTTGTGAGGGATGGAATCTTCTCGCGATGCATAAATTTTGCGAGGAATAAAATCTTCTCGCGATGCATGAATTCCGCAAGGTATGAAATCTTCTTGCGATGCATGAATATTAATTCGCGATGCATGATCTTTCGCAATGCATGAATATTGACTCGCGATGCATGATTGTTTGCAATGCATGAATATTGACTCTCAATGCATGATCTTTGCAATGCATGAATATTAACTCTCAATGCATGATCTTTGTAGTTGCTATCAAGCTTCTCGCAGTACTTATCAGAATTTTGAGGTCTTCCTCAAAAATTCTGTCCCAGTTAGAATTTTGGCAAATCTCAAAATGATCTCCAATCTTGACTTGTTGGCGATAACACCTCTATTGAGAATTTTTGAGATATTTTCAAAAATTCTGTCCCAGTTTTTATTGTAAGGAGAAATAATAATCACACTGAGTATATGACCGAGCCGTCGTGGCGCCTACATATCCTGTTGATCCAGGAATCAGGTCAAATGTAGTTCCAAACTTGTAGATGATGAATACTGCAAAGAATCTGAAAGAAAATCATCAGTAGAAAATGTACAATATGAACATGATGAAATAAGAAAATAATATTCTATGTGATATTCAAAGCCTAGAGATACATAAAAAAAAAAAAAGAAAATATGTCATATTTTGGGACGGACAATCCATAAAGTAAAATAGGACTCTCACACATACGAGATTAACCCGATGACACTTTTTACAATGAACAACTCAAAAGACAATTTTTTTTTTTTTTAATAAAATTGAAAGACTCTTAAAAAGGTTTTAAAATATTAAAGAATGAGTGTTTGCTCACTTTTTCTTTTCTTTTTTGAAAAAATAAAAATATGATGAGATAGTCAAACCTTCACTACAATTGGTACCAACAGTTAAGATTGCAGGTAAATCTCTCGTTCCTTTAATTTATTTTTATTTTTTTTTTAAAAAATAAAATAAAAATTGAATTGAAGGTAATTCCTACAGCTTCAAGTGGTACCTCCGATATACTTAAGGATCAACATGATCTGTTCATCTTGCTTCAAACAAAGGTTTTGAATTGTATCAATCCTCATGTTTCAAGTGCCCTCACAAAAAAAAAACTTGTCCTATTTCACACGTATTTGAAATATTTAATTTTAGGACATTTTCCAAAGTGCACTCACACTCACAAGAATGTTCAATGCATACAACTGTGATACCATATGCTTGACCCTTATGTAAATCTCCACTAATGTGAGAACATTTGGAATGAGATCATGTAGGGCTTGTCATTGGCTTGTAACGTAGGCTTAGGGATGGGTAGGATATTTATTTGGGATAAAAGTGACTGAATTCCTTTCTAAGCGTCACCCAAAATTTGTGCTCTTAATGATTGGTACGCCTTTGCGTTAGATCCTCTTCATTGTTCTCCCCCCTTTCAACTTCTTTTGAATTCTCATTTTTGACTCTTTTTCCTTCTTCTTCTTTTTTCTTCCTTTGTTTCGACTTCTTTTGAGTTCTCATTTTTTGGAGCTTTTCCATTCTTCTCTTCTTTCTTTTTTTTTGACTTCTTTTGAGTCCTTATTTTTTGAAGCTTTTCTTTTATGTCACTCCTTTCTTATAAATTTTTCTCCTTTTTGTTGGCGTATTTTCCTTCCCACATTTCTTTGACCTTGTAAGGGTATTTTTGCCCTTTTTCTTTATTTCTTTCACCTTTTCTTTCTTCCTTTATTTTTTTTCTCTAGAAGTCTTTTGTTTTCTTGACTTTGGGAGACTCGATATCTTTGCCTTTCGGAAATTTCAAACATGGATCTTCTCTTATAATTTGCACATTCTTGGTGCACTCAAGAAGGTTGGGCCAAGAGAGGATAGTGCTTGTAAGCACTCAAAAGGGTAGTGGTTAAGATGTGGTTGTCCAAAGAAAAGTTTCAGGCTCAAAGTGGGAAAACTAGGGATTAATGTAATTTGGTAGGCTTTGAAAGGCACAATCGGGTCAAAAAAGGCCTACAATCCTTTCTCAAACCAAACATTACTCAGGATTTCGCCTTGAAAAACATTCAGGTCAAGTTCTAGATCAACAGTGTAACACAATTGAACTTTGATCAAAATCTCACCACACAATGCACATGAAACATAAGGTTAGTTTTATTCTTATCTTGATTGCATGCAAGAGAATTTTCAAGCATCACTAAAGTACAGATAAGAGGTACCACGAGAATCTATAGTTTACCGCAAAGTCAGTCTTTTCCATCATATCAAATATATTTACATGCTCTTAACTACATAGGTCCCAACCGAGCTGAAGACATGACTCTTATAGTATGTACAAGTAAATTTTTTTTTTTTTGAAAGAATGATTACCGAACCCGAAAAGGGCTACCTACGTATCTCATTAAAATGAGAATCAGGTTCGCGTAGTTCGTGCAAATATGACTTGGAAAATATTAACAAACTATTTTATATTATTTTTTTTTATTTTATTTTTTGAGAAGATAATACCGAACCCAAGAAGGGTTGCCTACGTATCTCATTAAAATGAGAATCAGGTACGCGTAGTTCGTCCAAATATGACTTGGAAAATATGCACAAACTATTTTATTTTATTTTTTTATTTTTGGAGAAGATAATACCGAACCCGAGAAGGGTTGCCT
The DNA here is from genome assembly GCA_016801875.1 of Solanum sitiens. Taxonomy (NCBI): domain Eukaryota; kingdom Viridiplantae; phylum Streptophyta; class Magnoliopsida; order Solanales; family Solanaceae; genus Solanum; species Solanum sitiens. Next base: position 297,237 of record JABWTJ010000275.1, on the reverse strand, counting down.
ACGTATCTCATTAAAATGAGAATCAGGTACGCGTAGTTCGTCAATAAGGCATATAAAAAATTTAGAAAACTCAAAGAAATTCCTAGGTCTAGCGCCACTAAAATTTGTAGTCATGAAGTATTTTTGACCCCCATTTTTTCCGCACCAATATGTTTTATAGTCTCTTAATCGTCAATTTTTATACTGTCTTTTGAATATAACCTGCAAATTTTCACAGTAATTTCTACGTATACTCTTTTTGGATATTTTCTTGGACCGTCTCCTTCCAATTTTCACGAGATCCAAACAGTGTTATGACCATCCCCGACTGATGTCGGGGACGGTATTCCTACAAAAATATGAGAAATATGTGAGAGCAGGACCATCATGCAAAATAATAATAAAAATAAGTGGGTGTCACCTCATAGTCAAATACTCCCCTGATTTATCGTTTTGACTTAATATTAATGTCTTGTGAATTACATGGACTCGCATTTCGCTAATTCTCTTGTCTCTTGCGACTTCGGACAAATAATGATTTCTGAATTCAGACATAAATCAATTTTTCGCTGTGAAGAAGAATAACTCAAAATGTAAGAGTGTTTGTTCTTGTACATAATGGATAATGCAAAATATCACACAAATAATGAATTAAACACATAAATACTGTTTTAATTAAAGACAAAAAAATATATCACATAACATACAAACAATTATTGCGCGTCCTATACAAATATGTGACCCTTTTATGTCTAGGGTAGGCCTATCGATTTGAAGGATGTATTACGCCCTTTGACAACTTTCCATTGTCCCCCAAAACACTTAGTACAATTTTATGAATAAATGAAATAGAATTATGAAGTTAGGGGAAAAAGAAAGAAGGAAAAAATTACAAATATTCAATCCCACGTAGGGGTACCATCCTATTCTAAGCCTTTGCGGAAGGGTCTTCCTTTTGAAATTCTTGTCGTCTCCGATTGCCAACACTTTTGGATGGAATGATAGTTTCTGAAAACCCGAGTTTGACAAAAGTAAACTATTAAAATAACCTTCTAATTCAGATGGACAGTGGTTTGTCAAACGACGTATACATCCTTCAAATTACACACAATTATGATCGTCCTTTTAGGCTAGAGGCCATTATACTCAAGGTGGTCTTTCTAATAGACTCAACACGCCTTGGGTGTTGGGTCATCTTAGGCTGATGCTTAAACTTGGATTTGGCTCGGCTCTACACTAGTTTACTGAGAGTGGGTTGTATTTAGAGTGGAAAGGGAAACCCAAGCGGACTACTTGGGCTGGGACAGTTAACGATTGTTGACTATCAAGTAGCCAACTACACTCGTCAGGGTGCCCCGAAAAATTTTTGGTTAACGAACGATTGCGAACCCCAATAATCGTCCTTTAAGTAAAAAATAAAAATAAAATTAGATGTCGTTTGACGAAATAAATGTTGTGCATGCAATGACAATATACAATAAATAATGAATCAATACTGAGTATAATATGCAAATAATCAACAAAATATACAAGATATAATGAATAACACAATGAAAGAATAGTATCCTCAATTTGAAAAAATGAACCCATAATGGTTAGAACATCTATTTCCCCAGCAGAGTCGCCATTCTGTTTACATCCCTACTCTGTTCAAATAGGGCGAAACGTCGCGGCAACTCGAAAAATTATTAATTAATTCAATTTTAAATGAATTTAAAAAATAAAGGAGTTTTAAAAAGAGTCGCCACCTAATTTAAGGAAAAAAAACTAAGAAACCATTAAGTGATCTACGAAACCAATTTGATTCTAGGTAAGGGGTTCAAATTATTCTGAAGGGAAGGGGTTAGGCACCCTTCGAAATCCACAAATGTGGGTCCCGGCTGAATTCATTTTTTTTCAAATTGAGGAAAAAATAAAATAATATAGAAATATAATAAACATGCAATATACACAAATAATAAAATAAGAAAATATAAGAAACGGCCTAACGTTTGCCTAACGTCAGTATATACAAAATAATGAATAAAAAGTATGATTCGAACTACATTCGAATAATTTCAAGGAGAAGCACCTCCGGGTACCTGTAAAGACACTCAGTAAAAGAGTTAGTACCAAATAAATATAAATAACAATGAATAACTCAAATAATAACTTAAAAATAAAAATCCGTCTTATTAACATGGAAGGCCTTGGAAATCGACGGTAATTTCTTCATCGGCCAATTTAACAAATAAATATTTATGAACTTAAATTAAATTTCCGTCTTTTAAAATAGGGAAGGCCTCCAAAACCGACGGAGAGATTTTTTCATTGGCCAATTTCAACATACAAAATATATAAACTTAAACTAAAATTCTGTCTTTTTAAAATGGGAAGGCCTCCAAAACCGACGGAGAGATTTTATCATTGGCCAATTTCAACATATAAAATATATAAACTTAAACTAAAATTCCGTCTTTTTAAAATGGGAAGGCCTCCAAAACCGACGGAGAGATTTTTTCATTGGCCAATTAACAATTTTTTTTTTCAACAAACCAAAACATGCTTCTATGAGAACTTTATTCAACACAACTAAATCTACCATCCATGAAATGTTAAACCATGAAATAATCTATTTAATAACTTAAAATCTACAAATACAAACAAAAGACAGATCAATGACACAAGCAAGAGACAAAACAATCAAATAATAAAATTTCTCCCAACATCACATTTCAAGCGATGAAAAATACCACACCCATATATATTAATTAACAAACTAAGAATTATGGAGATATCACTTTACACTAACTAACTAAAAGAAATTAATGGTAAGCAGATCATGAAACCCATGTCATTAACAAAACAAAGAAATTGATAGAATATAGCCAAAACAGTAACCAACAAATAGCAACAAAATATGTCATTTATGATAAAAAAAAAAGGTTCAAATTTAGTACTAAACAAAACATAAAAAAAATAAAAATAATAATAATAGAGCATAATAATATTAATCAAAACTAAAAAAAGTAGATCAAAACAACTATGGAGTAATCAAATCACACCCAAAAAATAAAAATAATAAAAATGACACAATACAACTCATCAAACAGTAGAAATAAATATCCATCACAGTTAATAATAATCAAAGCTTTAAAATATACCAAGGCGAAACGAGAAGTCATCGTGGTTCTTAGTTGTTGGAATTTGAAATTTCTCCGGCGTGAACTCCATTTTTTCTCGAACAGATCTAGTATTCTGTGGGGATTTCGCCGGACTTGCTGGAGCTTGGAGAAGAGATGATAATACTGGTGTGTTGATCCATCGGTTTCGTTCACCGGAGATGGGATCGAGTTTAGGACTCAAGGGAAATCTGCAAAAAACAGCACAAAAATCGTGAAAGGGAAAGGGCAAGGGGAACTGTACATTTGGGTTCTCTTTGCCGGAGCTCGGTGGTTCGAGCTTGTGGTGGTGTCTGGATGGCTTAGAGGGTCTGGTTAATTGTGTTCCGGCGAGTTTTCGCCGGAAAATAAAGAAGAAGGAGATGGTTTTGTTTGGTTTTCTGTTGGTGTTAGCTTTGTGTGTGTTTGTTAATGTTAATTGGAGAAGATGGAACAAGGTGAGGGAAAGAGAGAGGGATGCCGCCTCTGCTGGGTGGCGAGTTCCGCCGGAGAGAGATGGGGAGAGAGAGAGGCGGCTGGAGAGAGGGCAGGAAATTAGGGTTCCCCTTTTTTTTTTGTTATCCTCCTGTATTTATGTTTTTGGCTTGGAATTGAAAGGAAATGGGAAATGGAATTGGGTTGGGTTGAGAAAAAAAAGAAACTTGGGCTGCTGTAATTCCAAAATGGGCTCCAAATTTTGTTCTTTGATGGATGTTATATTGAAACAATGGCCAAATAATCTAAACTAAAACAAAATGAATTAACATAAATTAGTTAACAAGCCTTTTAGCATTAACGAAATAAAATGATAAACTTGATTATAAACTAATTAAATTAAAATATATAATATTATATAACTAAACTAAATGATCAAATATTTAACTAAAACAAAATATTTTGAGCTGATTTTCGAATAATCATAAAATACATTAATTACATACATAATTATGTAAAACATATATATTATCTAAAAAAATTTATAAAAAGTGACAGAACTATTTAACATAACTTGCAAATTTTATATTATTATTATTACTATAATTTTTTTTATTTTTTTTTTTTGAAAATTTATAAAACTAATTATTTTAAATCGTTTGAAATTGAAGAAGCTCGAAATGATTAATTTATATTGTGGAGGTCCAAAATTGGGTGTCAACAGTAGTCCTCCTGGTTGCCTCTACTCCACCTTGTCTTGTTGGCACACAAGACAAGTCTACACATAACACTCAATGTCGTCCCGCAAGCGTGGCAAAAAATAGATAGCCTCGATCAGCGCCCTTGTTAGTTGCTGCCCCGGATGCCCAATCCACGGTGTGCGTGGCTTTCCTTAATGATTTGTCACTTGATAGACCCGACTTGGGCACATAGACCCTCCGATCGATAGTGATCAACAGACCATCTTTCTACCAAAAGCGTCTGGTTTTACCTTGGGCAGCCAGCTTCATCAGCTTCTCGGTCTTCAGATCATGTTGAATGCCATCCTTGATTGGATATTGAATGTCTGATGTACCGTGGTTTCACGGTACTTTCAATGATTTTTCCTTAAGATTGGTGTGTGTCTAGAGCCTTTTTGTAGTAATTTTAATATGTTTTTATCTTTGTTTTGCAGGAAAGTTTTCCAAAACCAAAACTTAAAAGGCTGTGGAGATTTAGTGCAGAGGTGATCCATGGAGGCCATCGACGGTCCGTCGTTCCATCGATGGACCGTAGATGGTGACCGTCAACTGGAGGTTCAGGCATCTGGAGACAACTCGGGGAATTCTGACCAAGTGCGGGGCTACGGAAGGATCAACGTCTATCTAATCAGAGAATTTCCTAGTACCCGATGTTGAAGAAAAGCTAAATATGGAACGAAAAGAAGCATCGACGGACCGTATGTGAATCGATGGACTGTGTTGTTGGTCCGTCGATTGGATCAGAGAAGATGCAAAGTGAAGGCTGAAAAAAGATGCTAAGTCTGGACTTACGGAGGCAGTTGACGGTCCCTCGTTTCATCGACGGACCGTCTGTGGGGGTCGTCGATTGAACCCACATTTTTGGCCAAACTTTCCTTATTTGAATTCCTTTTATTTTAGAACAATGTTTTTATAAATAGGGTGTAAAACCTCGTTTTTGGGGTTAGATTCTTTTATTACTTTCTTAGTTTTGTTCTTGGAGATTTGTTTTTGCAACCTGGGCATTAATTCAAATTTCTGAATTTGGTTTTCAAGTGAATTTTGTGATTTCAAGTTGAATTTATGGATTTTCTTCAAATTTGTCAAAGTAAGTTCATGATTTATTGTTTATCAACTATGAATTGTGTTCTTCTATGCATGGGTAATTAAATCCACAACTAGGGTTGTGGGAACCATGGGTGATTAACAACGTAAACCTAGCTTAATAACAGTTCTCCAATAGGTTATTGCATGCATTGATAATTCTTTCATTTAAAAGTCTTTTTAAAGAGTGTACGCGTTAGAACTCGCCTTATTACTACTTGCCGGACCAAGGGGGTAGTTAATAGGAAAAGAATGATCAACATAGATTTAGTGGGATACTATCTAATAGGCTAGTTTCGATTGGTGCAAAGTAGTAAGTAAGTCATACATCGAATATGATGCTTAATATGAAGTAAAGGTAAGGGTTAGTAACTTAGACACACGTAGCCGGACTAAGGTAGGGGGTGAAACTCTCTAAATGCCGGACCAAGGATTTAGAGATACCTAACTTATCACTTTGCATGCAAAACACTAGGGAAGAATTGTTATAGCTAGGATTACCGCGTTATGAATCTATGGGGAACACTTACACCTTAGTTTCTCTCACAACTTGATAAACACTAAAGATTCTTCTTACTACTTGTTCTACTTAGAGATAATTAAACGCTTTTGTTTCACAACCCCCCCTTCAATTACCTGTTTTCGGAAAGGACTTGACTAAATAGACGTAATCATTGAAGTTAAGTCTAAACTATTTTCCTCATAAGATCGACCCCAACCTACTTGTTGGGTTCTTTACTTGATACGACCGCTTATACTTCTTTAAGGAGGTGCAATTTGAGCGTAACAAATTTTGGTGCCGCTGCCGGGAAAAGTGGCTTTTAGATTAAATTTAATAACATTACTGAATTTTAGTCAATAATTTCCTAATTTTACTTTTTTGTTTTATTTTGTTTCGCTCAGGTCTAACTTTAGTGTATGTCATGTACACGGAGCCGAGGAGAATCAATACTTCCATTCGATCCTGAACTTAATCGTACACTTCGAAGAATGAATAATCTGCAGAACCCAGCCGATCTAGATGATGGGATCAATCGCCATCTCCCACCACCGGTTGATGCTCATAATCAAGTGGTTGCGAAAAATCTGGCTGATGATGCTTTAAGGATGCAGCCTCCCATCCCACGCCTCAAGAGTTCTATCAAGGCAATGTCAATATCACTGACTCTAATGGGCCTCTTGTCCTACCTCCTCTACCGTAGGGGCACACGTTCGTGGTAACTAGTAGCTTGATGCAGATGCTCACCGCAAGCGGTTTGTTTTCAGGGCTACCATCTGAGGATCCACATGCTCACATCATCAAATTGAGGTCGGTATGCAAGATTTGTGTAGGGAGGCCAGACTTAGATATGAACGTCATCGGGTTTAGAGTGTTCCCTCTTTCACTGACGGGAGAGGCTACAATATGGTTTACTAAGTTGCCCTATAATTCTATCTATACCTGGGATCACTTGAGGGATGTGTTCCTAGCATGGTACTACTCGGTTTCCAAGAAGCTCAACCACAAAGATAGAGTGAACAACTTTGTGGCACTACCTGGGGAGTCGGTGAGTAGCCCTTAGGACATATTTACTGCTTACATGAGAGGTGTCCCAAACCACCACATTGATGATGAGTCGTTGAAAGAGTACTTCTATCGGGGGCAAGATGATAATAACAAAGCAGTGCTTGACACTATTGCGGGTGGTTCTTATGGTGAGTGCACATATGCAGAGATCGCAGAGAAGTTGGAGAAAATATCTCGCAACAATAAGGCTTGGAGCACTAGGAAATTGGAAACAGGGAGAAACACCTTTGCAGTGCAATCTACACACAATCCGGCCGCAGATGAGATTCGTGAAGAGATGGCTCAAATGAGAACTGAGCTCGCGTTGGTATTGAAACATGTCACTGGAGGTGCAGAAAAGGTAAATACAGTAAATTACTTGACTAAACCACTACCGCCAGTAGATGACTACTACTATGAAGAGGATACTTATGCAGTGAATGAGCAGACGGGGGGTTTCCGACCAAACGCCCAAGGCTTCAATCAGGAGAATTGGCGCCAAGGTCAAGGAAATCAAGGTCGGAACTATGGGAATTACAACAGAGAGGGCCAGTATATTCGAGATGGAAACTACAACTGCAACAAAAACTTCAACCGGGGTAACTATGGTAACAAAAACGATCAAAGTGGGCCCTATATTCCGCCTCAAAATTGGAAGTTGCTCCTAGGGATGGTGGAGGTAGTATGACGCGAGTTGAGGATATGTTGCAGAAGATGATGATGAGGTTTTATGCTAGTGATGAGCACGCCAAGAAATTGAGAGGTGATTTGCTAATATCGAGAAAAAGGTGGATGCACATGCGGTCTCGATCAAGCATCTTAAGTTACAAATGGCCCAATTGTCTACTACTGTGAAATTACGTCAACTGGGCACTCTTCCTACTATTCAAAATCCTAAAAATGATGGGCATTGCATGGCAGTTACTACTAGAGGAGGTAAGTAAACCATTGATCCACCTATGCCGTCTGTAGTAAAAGATGAAGTGAAAAATGATGAAGAGGTAGTTGGAACTAATGGTGAATTGGTGGAAAAAGCGGTGAAAGAAGCAGAGGTACCCCAAAAGGTGATCCCCATTCCTAGACCACCACCACCATTCCCTCAGAGATTGGTGAAGAATACTGAGGATGGTCAATACCGGCGTTTTATTACTATGTTGAAACAACTTTCAATGAATGTCCTTTTGATAGAGGCTTTGGAACAAATGCCCGGGTATGCCAAGTTCATGAAGGATATGGTTACAAAGAAGAGATCGGTAAGTTTTGAGGATGATGACCGAATGCAACATTGTAGTGCTATTGCTAAAAGGTCTCTTCTGCAAAAAAAGGAGGATCCGGGCGCTTTCACTATTCCATGTACCATCGGATTATTGCACTTTGCTAAAGAACTATGTGATCTAGGTACAGACATAAATCTCATGCCTCTCTCCATCTACAAGAAGTTGGGTTTGGGTGACCCAAAGCCCACGGCAATGCGGTTACTGATGGCCGATCGAACAGTGAAGAGGCCCATTGGGATACTCCATGATGTGCTTGTGAAGGTGGAGTCGTTTATATTTCCGGCCGATTTTGTGATCCTTGACTGTGAGGTGGAATTTGAGGTGCATATTATTCTTGGGAGGCCGTTCCTTGCAACTGGTCGCGCCTTGGTTGATATGGAAAAAGGGCAGATGAAGTTTAGGTTGAATAATGAAGAAGCAACATTCAATATTTGTTGGTCTATGAAGCAGAGTGGTAGCTCCAAACGGTATCTGCTATATCTTACAGGGTTGATAGTACAACTGAGGTACAAATTGAAAAGCGCCTTGGTGTTGAGGCACTAGCGGCAGTGATCATAAATTTTTAGAGTGATGGTATTGAAGAGTATGGGTCTTTGGTTACGGCACTTGAACGAAGAGAATATCGGTTCAAACCAAAGAAATTGGAGTTATATATGAAGCATCGCGAGTCCATCCGCGAAACCATCTATTGAGGAGGCCCCAAAATTAGAGCTTAAGGCTCTACCACCTCATCTGAGGTATTTATTCTTGGGAAGAGATGACACTTTGCCGGTAATCATTGCTTCAGATTTGAATGTGGAACAAGTAGAGTGTTTGGTGGAAGTTTTGAAGAGGTTCAAACGAGCCATTGGTTGGACTATTGCGCACATTATTGGGATCCCTCCCGGTATTTGTTTACACAAAATCCAACTCATGCCCAATCACAAGCCAAGTATCGAGCACCAGAGACGTTTGAATCCACCCATGCAAGAGGTAGTGAAGAAGGAGATTATTAAGTGGTTGGATGCCAGAGTCATATTCTATTGCAGATAGTAGTTGGGTATGCCCTGTTCAGTGTGTGCCCAAAAATAGGGTATGACAGTAGTGCCCAATGAGAGGAACGAACTTGTTCCAATGAGGCCGGTGACTGGATGGAGGGTTTGTATGGATTACCGGAAATTGAATGCATGGACTGAGAAGGACCATTTCCCTATGCCCTTCATGGATCAGATATTAGATAGACTCGCAGGAAAAGGATGGTACTATTTTTTTGATGGTTATTCGGGTTACAATCAAATCTCTATTGCACTGGAGGATCAATAGAAGACCACTTTTACTTGCCCTTATGGGACTTTCGCATTCAAAAGGATGCCTTTTGGGTTGTGTAATGCACCGAATACTTTTCAGAGATGTATGATGTTGATATTCTCCGATATGGTGAAGGACACTATTGAGGTGTTTATGGATGACTTTTCAATTGTTGTCGACTCTTTTGATCGTTGTTTGAGTCACTTAGCCGAGGTTCTCAAAAGATGTGAAGATTGCAACCTTATGATAAATTGGGAAAATGTCACTTCATGGTGAAAGAAGGTATTGTATTGGGCCATCGCATCTCAAAGAAGGGGATAAAGATTGATCGAGCAAAAGTTGAGGTTATAGAGAGACTTCCTCCACCCATCTCTGTAAAAGGTGTGAGAAGTTTTCTAGGACATGCGGTCTTCTACCGGAGGTGTATTAAGGATTTCTCAAAAATTGTATATCCTCTGTACAAGTTACTTGAGAAGGAATGTAAATTCGATTTTGATGAATCCTGTCTGAAGGCGTTTGGAGAGTTGAAGGAGAAGTTGGTGTCTGCACCCATAATTATTTCCCCAGACTGGAGCAAGCCATTTGAGGTGATGTGTGATGCTAGCGGGTTGCTCTTGGTGTGGTATTGGGACAAAGAAGGGATAAAATCCTTCACCCTATCTATTATGCAAGTAAGGCCCTAAATGAAGCACAAAAGAACTACACTGTGACTGAACAAGAGCTCCTTGCGGTGGTATTTGCTTTTGAAAAATTTCGCTCCTATTTGCTTGGTACGAAAGTCATACTGCATACTGACCACTCTGCTTTGAGGTATTTGATGGCAAAGAAGGATGCAAAACCAAGGTTGATTAGATGGGTGCTACTATTGCAAGAGTTTGATTTTGAGGAGAAAGATATAAAAGGGACCGAAAATCAAGTTGTCGATCACTTGTCCAGATTGGAGGATGAAGCTATGCGAGATTTGGGTGAGAAGTCTAAAATTAATGATACCTTCCCTGATGAGCATGTATTGGCCGCCTCTCATGACTTGATTCCATGGTTCGCCGATTTTGTGAATTATCTGGCTAGTGATATAGTCCCACCGGACTTGTCCTTCCATCAGAGGAAAAAGTTCATGCATGATGTAAAAAAGTTCTTTTGGGATGAGCCTTACTTATACCGGAGTTGTGTTGATCGGCTTATCTGTCGTTGCGTGCCGGAAGTTGAGATGCTAAGTGTTTTGGAGGCATGCCACTCCTCGCCTGTGGGTGGGCATCATAGTGGTATCCGAACTGCCCATAAGATTTTGCAATGTGGTTACTACTGGCCAACCATTCACCAAGATGCTCATGAGTTCGTCAAGTCATGTGATAGGTGCCAAAGATATGGAGGAATTTCGAAGAGGCAAGAGCTCCCTTTAAACCCCATTCTAGTGATTGAGTTGTTTGATATATGGGACATTGATTTTATGGTCCCGTTTGTGAGTTCTCATGGGATGAAATATATACTTGTGGCGGTGGATTACGTGTCAAAATGGGTGGAAGCCATAGCACTTGCCAACAATGAAGGGAAGAGTGTCACCGCGTTCTTGAAAAATAACATCTTCTCCATATTTGGCACACCAAGAGCCATTATTAGTGATGGGGGATCTCACTTTTGCAACAAGTTGTTCAAAGGGCTATTGGAGAAATATGGGGTTCGCCACAATGTAGACACACCATACTATCCATAGACTAGTGGGCAAGTTGAGGTGTCCAACAAACAAATCAAGCAGATCCTGTCAAAAACGGTGAATGCAAATAGAACAGATTGGTCAAGGAGGCTTGATGATGCTCTTTGGGACTACCGGACTGCATACAACACCCCCATAGGTATGTTTCCATACCAATTTGTATATAGGAAGGCTTGTCACTTGCCAGTTGAGTTAGAGCACAAGGAAATGTGGGCGATAAAGAAACTGAAGATGGATTAGAATGAAGCAGTGGAACAGAGACTTAACGGGTTGAATGAGCTTGATGAGTTTCGCCTAAAAGCATATGAAAGTTCAGCCATCTACAAAGAAAATATAAAGAAGTACCATGACCGAAATATTGAGAAGCGAGAATTTGCGGTTGGAGACTTGGTGCTTATATTCAACTCTAGGCTACGCTTGTTTCCGGGCAAACTCAAGTCCAAATGGACTGGGCCATTCCTGATCACTATAGTGTTCCCACATGGAGCGGTTGAGCTAGAGAACAAGGAGGGTGCAAGGTTCACGGTTAATGGGCAAATAATCAAGATCTATCTAGGGCATGCGGAGAGTGTCCATGAAGTGGTTGAAGCATTCTGAGTAATTAAGGATCTTGCGTCGTGCCGCGACGTTAAATCAAGCGCTTCTTGGGAGACAACCCAATGTGTATCTTCTATCCAACAATAGGTTTTTCTTTTCTTTGTAGGAATATTCGCATTCTCTTGTTTCGTTTTGTTTTACTCAACTTCATGTATTATTTTTTTAGTGTGTTGGCTAGAGAATAGTTTAGGGTCTGTGCCTCAAAAGTGTCCAGAAAAATACAAAAAAGAATATCTTAATGGGTGTTCAATGTGCAGGGACCAAACCCAAGAATTCTGCAGAAATTGGCCTTGTGCACAGATCTACGGACCAATCGACGGTCCGTCGATCCCAGGTATGTCCTAGACTTTGGTCTAAATCTGTGCACAATCGACGGTCCGTCGACTGACTTACGGACCGTCGACGGGGTATTGTCAGTTCACAAAACTAGTTACCCGACCCGACCCAACCCGACCGGCTATATTAAAATAAAAATATTCAGTTACCTTCCCACATCTTTTCAAATTCCCTCTCAAACATTTCCCTCCCCTTATTCTCTTCCTTCTCCATTAACTCCCAATATCTCTCCCTTCCATTTTCTTCCAAATCCCCATATCTCCCAAACTCTCAGGAATCCCAAAACCCTAACCCCCCTCCAGTTTCTACTCCGTCTCCCTTGTTTTCTCCGGTCGGTGTTCGAAGGTAGGCACGTAGGTTGGTTGTTGCAAGATCACCCATTCATTCACTCCACTACAGTTTACAGGTATTTGATTTCCCTTTGCTTAATGAATTCTGGTTCATTTGCTTTTGGAAACAAATAAATTGTATGTGGGTCTTGACTTATGGACAAATTTGCATGTTAAAATTGTTAAAATATGTGTTCTATGTCCCTTAGAATGATAGAAAGTGAATGGATTGGGGGTGGAATCTGTGTCAATTCGATATGATTGTTGATTTTCCAACTTAGGGTTTGATAGCCTCGTAAAATCCGTGATCAAAATTTGCGAAATCAAAGCCCTAAGGATGATGAATTGGTCTTATACTTGTTATTATGTGTTGGGTGAACTTGTGATTTGCTTAGAAGTGTCAAAATGTATGTTAAAACCAAGCCCTGAAACCTGTCTCTGACCAACAGCACGAGACCCTGTCTTAGGATCGTCGGTTGATCGATGGACCGTCGATGGGGTCCGTCGATGGCTAAACTCTAAAAATGCTTAACTTTGGAATGACGAAAGTGGACTACAGTCCGTCGATTGAACGACGGGCCATTCTGCATGTCCGTTGTTTCTAATTGAAACTTTGATTTCTGAGAAATTCTAAATAATTCTAAGTGTCAGACGACGGAAGTGGACTACTGATGTACCTTGGTTTCATGGTACTTTTAATACTTTTTCCTTAAGTTTAGTGTGTGTCTAAAGCCTTTTTGTATTGATTTTTGATGTAGTTTTCTCTTTATTTGCAGGAAATCTGTCCAAGGGAGAACGCGGAGAATTTGAGCTGAAATTGCATAAGTGACCACCTACGGAGTCACGACGGTCCGTCGTGACTGTGACGGTCCGTAGGTGGCATCGTAGTGAGAAGAGTAGCTGCTGAAGGAAGATGGGGAAGTTTGACCAAGTGTGGGACTACGGAAGTGCATGATGGACCGTCATAGTCACGACGGTCCGTCCTGCTTGTTCGTTATGGTTGTCAGAGAGTAGTCCAGTACCCAATTCTAAGAAGTTTCTAAGTGTTGTGAAACGGAGCTCCTCGACGGACCGTCGTGTTTGCAACGGTCCGTTAGACCTGTCCGTCGAGGGTAACAGAGAAGTGATGAAGAAAGCAGCAGAAGATTTTGTCAAGTATGGGACGATGGAGACCACGACGGTCTATCATGCCCACGACGGTCCATCACGTGGGCCGTCGATTCAGACGCGTTTTGGACAGATTTTCATTAATTAGATTCCTTCTTTTATTAGGTTTTGTTTTATTATAAATAGTTCGAAAAACCTCGTTTTTAGGTTAGACTCTTGGATATTTTTTAGTACTCTTGTTTTAGTGTTGAACTATTGATTTTGGTATTTGAGATACTTTTTCTGGAATCGATTGTTGGTGTTCTTGTGGATTAATCAAGTAAATTTCTGGGTTTTATTCATTCTCATTAAAGTAAGTGCATGAATTATTATATTATCAATATTAATTGTGTTACTATGACCATGGGTAACTAAACTCCATAACTAGGGTTGTGGGAACCATGGGTAAATAACAAGGTAAAATCTAGCTAAAATAATAATTCTTGAATAGTGTCTTGCATGTATTGATAATTCTATCGTTTAGAAGTCTTTTTAACGGATGGCCAACGTTAGAACTCGCCTTAATGCTACTTGCCGGACCAAGGAGGTAGATAATAGGAAAAGAATTATCAACGTAGATTTAGTGTATACTATCTAATAGGCTAGTGTTGGTTGGTACGTAGTAACAACTTCGTCAAATATCGATTATGATGCTTAATATGAGGTAAAGATAAGGTTTAGTAAAGCAACACACGTAGCCGGACCAAGGTGCGGAGTGAAATTCTCTAGATTCCGGACCAAGGATTTAGAGATACCTAACTTATCACTTTGCATGCAAGATATTAGGAAAGAATTGTTATAGTTAGAATTACCGAGTTAGGAGCCTGTGGGGAACACTTAAGCCCTAGTTAATCTCATCACTTGATTAAACTTCAATACTTGAATCTGTTAGTTGATTACTTTAATTTAGTTAATTGCTTTTATTAATTAAAAAAACCCTTTAGTTATTTGTTTTCGGAGAATAATTGACTAAATAGAAGTAATAATAGAATAAAGTTAAGTCTGAACCATTTTTCTCGTGGGATCGACCCCAACCTCTTTAGTTGGGTTCTTTAATTAATACGACCGCTTCACTTCTTATTTGAGAAGTAAATTTGAGCGTATCAAATTTCGGCGCCGTTGCCGGGGAAAGTGGCTTTAGATTAACTTAAAACTTATTACTAAAGTTTAGTCAATATTTTCGTAATTTTACTTTTTCTGTTGTTTTTGTCTCTTACAGGTCTATATTTCGTGTATGCCAATTACGCGGAGTAGAAGAGAATCCTTGTTTCCATACGACCACGAATTAGAGCGTACACTATGCAATATGAATCGAAACTTGGGTATTAACGACGATGATCCCAACCAGGATATCCCAGCTCCAGTTGATGTTCATGGTCAGTTATTACCTGAAAATCGTGGTGAAGATGAACAAAGGGGACAAAACCCCGGTCCACGCCCTCACGAGTACTATAAGGGTTATGATAACATCGCAGACTCTGACGGGCCACTTGTCTTGCCTCCTCTACCACACGGCCACACTTTTGTGGTAACCAGTAGTCTAATGCAGATGCTCACTGCCAGAGGTTTATTTTCAGGGCTACCTTTTGAGGATCCACATGCCCACATCGCTAAGGTAAGGGCAGTGTGCAAAAATTGTGTAGGGAGGCCCGATTTGAATATGGATGTAATTGGGCTAAGAGTATTTCCTCTTTCACTGACGGGAGAGGCTGCTATCTGGTTTACTGAGCTCCCTTATAACTCAATATTCACTTGGAATCAACTGAGGGATGCTTTCTTAGCACGTTACTACCCGATCTCTAAGAAACTAAACCACAAAGACAGAGTGAACAACTTTGTGGCACTACCGGGAGAGTCAGTTAGCAGTTCTTGGGATAGGTTCACTTCATTCTTGAGAAGTGTCCCCACTCACCGCATCGATAATGAGTTACTGAAAGAATACTTCTATCGGGGACAGGATGATAATAATAAAGCGGTGTTGAATACTATAGCGGGTGGTTCTTATGGGGAGTGTCCTTATGCCGAGATTGCTGAAAAATTGGAGAAAATCTCATGAAATAATAAGGCATGGAGTACTAGAAAGTCAGATACTGGAAAAAACACCTTTACAGTGCAATCCGCACACAACCCAGCCACAGACGAGATTCATGAAGAGATGGCTCAAATAAGAACTGAGCTTGAGTTGGTGTTAAAACATGTCACTGGAGGTCTAGAAAAGGTAAATACAGTGAACTACTTGTCTAAACCATCACCGCCGAATGATGAGTATTACTATGAGGAGGATTCTTATGCAGTAGCTGAGCAGACGGGGGTTTTTTGACCGAATGCCCAAGGCTCCAATCAGGAGAATTGGCGCCAAGGTCAAGGAAACCAAGGTCGGAACTATGGTAATTATAACCGTGAGGGTCATTATGTCCAAGATGGGAATTACAACCGCGACAACAACTTCAACCGGGGTAACTTTGGTAACAAAAATGATAGGAGTGGACCCTATGTTCCTCCTCAAAATCGTGAAGTTGCTCCTAGGGATGGTGGAGGTAATATGGCTCGAGTTGAGGATATGTTGCACAAAATGATGAGGAGGTTCGATGCTAGTGATGAGCACACTAATGAGTTAAGGAGTGACTTAGCGGGTATTGGGCAGAAAGTTGATACACATGCAATCTCGATTAAGCAGCTTGAGTTGCAAAAGGCCCAGTTATCTGCAACTGTGAACACACGGCAACCGGGCACTCTCCCTAGCAACACTGTCCAAAATCCGAAAAATGATGGACACTGTATGGAAATCACTACTCGGGGTGGTAAGCAGACCATTGACCCACCTATGACGTCTTATGTAGAAAAGGTGATAATAGATGATGATAAGGTGGTGGAGGTTAGTGGTGAGTTAGAAGACAACACGGGTAAAGATTTTGAAGTACCCAAAAAGGTGACTCCCATGCCTAGACCACCACCTACCTTCCCACAAAGACTAGTAAAAAAGACCGAGGATGGTAAATACCGGCGTTTTTGATGTACCGTGGTTTCACGGTACTTTTAATGCTTTTTCCTTAAGTTTAGTGTGTGTCTAAAGCCTTTTTGTATTTATTTTTTATGTAAGTTTCTCTTTATTTGCAGGAAATCTGTCCAAAGATGAACGCGGGAGTTTTGAGAAAGAAATGCAGAAGAGACCACCTACGGAGCTTATGACGGCCCGTCGAGGTTGAGATGGTCCATAGGTGGCATCGTAGTGAGGAGAGAAGCTGCTGAAGGAAGATGGGGAAGTCTGACCAAGTGTGGGACTACGGAAGTTTATGACGCACCGTCATAGCCACGACGGTCCGTCCTGCTGGTTCATCGCAATTATCAGAGAGTATTCCCAGTACCCAAATTCCAAGAAGTTAAGTATTATGGAACGGAGCCCCTCGACGGACCGTTGTGTTTGAAACGGTCCGTCATACCTGTCCGTTGAGGGTAATGAAGAAAGCAGAAGAAGAATTTGTGAAGTATGGGACGACGGAGGCCATGACGGTCCGTCGTGCCCTCGGCGGTCCGTCACGAGGTTCGTCGACTTAGACGCGTTTGGACAGATTTTTATTAATTAGAATCCTTCTTTTATTAGGTTTTGTTTTTATTCTAAATAGTTCAAAAAACCTCGTTTTGGGGGTTAGACTTTTGGATAATTTTTAGTTCTCTTGTTCAAGTATTGAAGAATTAATTTCAGTAATTGATACACTTTTTCTGGAATTGATTGTTGGTGTTCTTATTGATTAATCAAGTGAATTTCTGGATTTTATTCTTGCTCATTTAAGTAAGCGCATGAATTCTTATATTAAAAATATGAATAGTGTGATTATGACCATGGGTAACTAAACTCCATAACTAGGGTTGTGGGAACCATGGGTGAACAATAAGGTAAAATCTAACTAAAATAACAATTCTAGAATAGTGTCTTGCATGTATTGATAATTCTTTCGTGTAGAAGTCTTTTTAACGGGTGGCCAACGTTAGAGCTCGCCTTAATGCTACTTGCCGGACCAAGGAGGTAGATAATAGGAAAAGAATTATCAACATATATTTAGTGTATACTATCTAATAGGCTAGTGTCGGTTGGTACGAGGTAATAACTTAGTCAAATATCAAATACAATGCTTAATACGAGGTAAAGATAAGGGTTAGTATATCAACACACGTAGCCGGACCAAGGTGCGTAGTGAAATTTTCTAGATGCCGGACCAAGGATTTAGAGATACATAACTTATCACTTTACATGCAAGATACTAGGAAAGAATTGTTATAGTTAGAATTATCAAGTTAGGAACCTGTGGGGAACACTTAAGCCCTAGTTACTTTTAATTGATTAAACTTCAAGATTTGAATCTGTTAGTTGTCTACTTTAATTTAGTTAATCATTTTTTATTAATTTAAGAAAAAAACCCTTTTTGTCTTTTGTTTTCCAGGGAAATAGTTGACTAAATAGTAGTAATAATAGAATAAAGTTAAGTCTGAACTATTTTTCTCGTGGGATCGATCCCAACCTCATTAGTTGGGTTCTTTACTTGATATGACAGCTTTACTTCTTATTTGAGAAGTAAGTTTGAGCGTATCAAATTTTGGCGCCGCTGCCGGGGAAAGTGGCTTTGAGATTAACTTAAAACTTATTACTAAAGTTTAGTCAATATTTTCCTAATTTTACTTTATTTGTTGTTTTTGTCTCTTGCAAAACTAACTTCCTTGTATGCCAGTCTTATAACGATGTTGAAACAGCTTTCCATCAATGTACCTTTGGTAGAAGCTCTGGAACAAATGCCCGGTTATGCCAAGTTCATGAAAGATTTGGTTACGAAGAAAAGATCGGTCACTTTTGAGGATGATGATAAAATGCAGCACTGTAGTGCTATTGCTACAAGATCTCTAGTGCAAAAGAAAGAAGATCCGGATGCTTTCACTATTCCTTGTACAATCGGGTTATTACATTTTGCGAAAGCATTATGTGATCTTGGGGCAAGCATAAATCTCATGCCCCTCTCGATTTACAAGAAGTTGGGTTTGGGTGACCCAAAGCCCACTGCGATGCGGCTACTGATGGCCGATCGAACAGTAAAAAAGCCTATTGGGATACTCCACGATGTGCTAGTAAAAGTGGAGTCGTTCATATTTCCGGCCGATTTTGTTATTCTTGATTGTGAGGTCGATTTTGAGTTGCCTATTATTCTTGGGAGGCCATTCCTTGCTACGGGTAGAGCCTTGGTTGATATGGAAAAAGGGCAGATGAAATTTCGGTTGAACAATGAAGAAGTGACCTTCAACATTTGTAGGTCCATGAGGCAGACTGGTGAGCTCCAATCGGTGTCTGCCATATCCTACAAAGTTGAAAAGTCATCCGAGGTACAAATTGAAGAACGTCTGAGTGTTGAAGCACTAGCAGCAGTGATCATGAATTTTGATAGCAATTGCATTGAAGAGTATGGGTCATTGGTCGCGCCACTTGATCGAGGTGATGTTCGGTTTAAACCGAAGAAATATGACTTAGACATGAAGAACCGCGAGTCTCCACCCGCGAAACCATCCATAGAGGAGGCTCCAAAGTTATAACTAAAAGCTCTCCCACCTTATTTGAGGTATGAATTCTTAGGAAATAATGACACTTTGCCAGTAATCATTGCATCAGACCTGAATGTACTACAAGTTCAGAGTTTGGTAAAAGTGTTAAAAAGGTTCAAAAGAGCGATTGGGTGGACTATTGCGAACATTATTGGTATCCCTCTTGGTATTTGTTCTCATAAAATCTAACTCATGCCCGATCATAAGCCAAGTATTGAGCACCAGAGACGCTTAAATCCACCTATGCAAGAGGTCGTGAAGAAGGAAATCATTAAGTGGTTGGATGCCGGAGTAATATATCGGATCGCCGATAGTAGTTGGGTATGCCCTGTTCAGTGTGTACCTAAGAAAGGGGGAATGACTGTGGTCCCCAATGAGAAAAATGAACTTGTTCCAATGAGATCGGTGACCGGATGGAGGGTGTGTATGGATTACCGGAAATTAAATGCATGGACCGAAAAAGACCAATTTCCTATGCCCTTCATGGATCAGATGTTGGATAGACTTGTCGAAAAAGGGTGGTACTATTTTCTTGATGGTTATTCGGGGTATAATCAGATTTCTATTGCACCAGAAGATCAAGAGAAAACCACCTTTACTTGTCCATATGGGACCTTTGCGTTCAATAGAATGCCGTTTGGGTTGTGCAATGCACCCGCCACTTCATGGTGAAAGAAGGTATTGTTTTGGGTCATCGCATTTCAGAGAAGGGTATAGAGGTTGATCGTGATAAAGTCGAGGTAATAGAGAGACTTTCCCCACCTATCTCTGTAAAAGGTGTGAGAAGCTTTCTTGGGCATGCAGGTTTTTACCGGAGGTTCATCAAAGATTTTTCAAAAATTGCGCATCCGTTGTGCAAACTGCTGGAGAAAGAGTGTAAATTTTATTTTGATGAATCCTGTCTTAAAGTATTCGGTGAGTTAAAAGAAAAGTTGGTGTCTGCACCTATCATTATTTCTCCGGATTGGAGCAGTCCATTTGAGGTGATGTGCGATGCTAGTGGGGTTGCTCTTGGTGTGGTATTGGGAAAAAGAAGGGACAAAATCCTTCATCCCATTTACTATGCTAGTAAAGCCCTCAATGAAGCCCAGAAGAACTACAAAGTGACTGAGCAAGAGCTCCTTGCAGTAGTCTTTGGTTTTGAAAAATTTCTCTCCTATTTGCTAGGTACTAGAGTTATAGTGCATACTGACCATTCTGCTTTGAGATATTTGATGGCAAAGAAGGATGCGAAACCGAGGTTGATTCGTTGGGTTCTACTATTGCAAGAATTTGACTCTGAGGTGAGAGATAGAAAAGGGACCGAGAATCAAGTTGCTGATCACTTGCCCCGTTTAGAAGATGAAGCAATGAGAGAGTTGGGGGATAAGACTGAGATTGATGATACCTTCCCCGATGAGCATGTATTGGTTGCCTCTTAAGACTTGATTCCATGGTTCGCAGATTTTCGCAAATTATTTGGCTAGCGATATTGTTCCATCGGACTTGTCCTTTCATCAAAGGAAAAAGTTCATGTACGATGTGAAGAAGTTCTTTTGGGATGAACCATACTTATATAGGAGTTGTGCCGATGGGCTTATTCGGCGTTGTGTGCCAGAAGTTGAGATGTTGAGTGTCTTGGAGGCATGTCATTATTCACCCTTATGTGGACATCATAGTGGTATCCTAACCGCTCATAAGATCTTACAATGTGGCTACTATTGGCCAACTATTCATTAAGATGCTCATGAGTTCGCCAAAGCATGTGATAGATGCCAACGAGATGGCGGCATTTCAAGAAAGCAAGAGCTTCCTTTAAATCCCATTCTTGTGATTGAGTTATTTGATGTTTGGGGTATTGACTTTATGGGTCCTTTTGTGAGTTCTCATGGAATGAAGTACATTCTAGTAGCGGTTGATTATGTGTCTAAATGGGTGGAAGTTGTCGCCCTCGCAAATAATGAAGGGAAGAGTGTCACCGCGTTCTTGAAAAAGAATATATTTTCTCGATTTTGTACCCCAAGGGCAATTATTAGTGATGGGGGATCCCACTTTTGCAACAAGTTGTTTAAGGGATTATTGGATAAATATGGGGTTCGCCATAATGTGGCCACTCCTTACCATCCTCAAACTAGTGGGCAAGTAGAGGTGTCAAATCGGGAGATCAAGCAGATTCTGTCGAAAATAGTAAACGCTAGTAGAATGGACTGGTCAAGGAGGCTTGATGATGCTCTTTGGGCCTACCGGACAGCATATAAAACTCCCATAGGTATGTCTCCATATCAACTTGTATATGGGAAAGCTTGTCACCTACCGGTTGAATTAGAGCATAAAGCCATGTGGGCTATGAAGAAGTTGAAAATGGATTGGAATGAAGCTGTAGAACAGAGGTTAAATGGGTTGAATGAACTCGATGAATTTTGCCTAAAAGCTTATGAAAGTTCATCCCTCTACAAAGAAAAGATGAAGAAATACCATGACCAAAAGATTGAGAAACGCAATTTTATAGTTGGGGATTTGGTGCTTTTATTCAATTCTAGGTTGCGTTTGTTTTCGGGCAAGCTCAAGTCCAAATGGACTGGCCCTTACTTGATCACCCAACTATTCCCTCACGGAGCGGTTGAGTTGGAAAACAAGGAGGGTGTGCGGTTTAAGGTGAACGGACAACGAATCATAATCTATTTGGGGCATGCTGAATCAGCGAATGAAGTGATCGAGGCATACCATCTTGATGAAGTCTGAGTAATCGAGTATCCTCCCTCGTGCCGCGACGTTAAATCTAGCGCTGGTTGGGAGGCAACCCAATATGTATCCTCTAAGCCAACTATAGATTTTTTTATGACTTTCTAGTAATAGTCGCATTTTCTTTGTTTTTCGTCTTGTTAGAAGTGTTGGCTAGAGCATAGTTTAGGGTTCGTGTCCACTAAGTTGTGTCCAGTCAAACACATAGAGAATAGCTTAATGGGTGTTAACTTTGCAGGTAGCACATCACCAGAAAAATCTGCAGAAATTGGTCTGAAACACTCAGTGACGGATCCATCGATGGACCGTCACGCTTGCGATGGACCGTCACAGGAATCCATCGTGCCACGTAAGTTTGTCTATTGTTTTTAAATTTAGGGCACCCACGATAGAACCCACGACGGACCGTCACACTTGTGACGAATCGTCATCGGGGACTCGTCGCATCAATACCCAGCAACCCGACCCGACCCGACCGGCGAATATTAAAAGTTTTAAACCTTTTAAACTTCCCACCCCTTCATTTAAACCGTTTCTTTTCCATCACTTCTCCCATTTCCTCTCTTTTCAACTCTCTCCCACCCTCATTCTCTTCTTAAACTCCTGATTCACCATACCTTCCCTAATTCCCCAAATCTTCCTCCTCCCAAATCTCCCTATTTTTTCAAAGTATTCTGCTGGTCGGAGTCCACGGTTCATTTGATAATCTTCATAGTTGTGTGCCTCACCCGGTTCTTCCTCTTCTCAAATTCTTAGGTATGTTCTTCTGATCTCTAACCCATTTATATTTCATTATTGTCTTCACTTTCTACAAGCTTGTTTTTAAATGTTGGTTTTTTTTTTTGATTATTGGCCCTCTTGTATGCTAAAGACCTCATTCCATGCCTTAAGTCCCATCATATAAGTAAAAATGATTTGGGTATTGGGTTAACCGAATCAAAGAGGGGGGATTATGTTTTTGTAACTTGTTCTGACCTAGGTTGCTAGTCCCCCGAGTTGACATGCTAAAACTCGAGAAATTGGTACTTTAGCATTTATAGTTTGTTGGGTATTTGGGTTCAAAATATGTGGGTTAACATTGAGTCTTTCGTTTGGAATCTCAGGAGATTATTGTGGCATCCTCAGTTCTGTCACTGAAGGACAGAACGAGACCCCGTCGATGGACTGTCATGCCCACGACGGACCATCATGGGGTTCGTACCACCAACCCCCACTTATTTTCTCCAAGTGTCCACTTGCACAACGTCATGGTTGTTAGAGACCTCACTCCTAAGGGTCTCAATATTTTTTTCTAAGTGTCCACTGACGGATATTTACGATGGACCATCGTACCCACGATGGTCCGTCCTGCACAACCGTCATGGTTGTTAGAGACCCCATTCCTAAAGGTCTCAAAATTTTCTCTAAGTGTCCAATGACGGACATTTACGACGGACTGTCGTACCCTCGACGGTCCGTCCTGCACAACCATCATGGTTGTCAGAGACTCTATTCCCAAGGGTCTCCAAACGTTTTCTAAGTGTCCCACGACGGACCTCTACGACGGACCGTCGTGCCCACGACGGTCCGTCCTGCTTAACCGTCATGACTGTCAGAGACTTCCTTCCTGAGAGTCTCCAAATATATTGTTAAGTAATCCATGATGGACCCCCAAGATGGTCCGTCATACTCACGACGGGCCGTCATTTGGTCCGTCATGCTTCACAGACACTACAGAAATACCAGTCCAGTTTTGGTTTTACGTTTGTTGTTTTCTTCTTTACATGTCTTGTTTGCTTCTACTGGTACTAATTGTTATTCTTTACAGGTACTAACAGTTATGGCACCAAATCAAGATCGAGTTTATGCACGAGGGCGTTCAAAGTCCGTCGCCCCATCTGCCCGACTGGTCATTGGCTCTGATGATGAGCGTTACCCCGAGTACGTGCCCCCAGGCACTGTCACTCCTGCACTGCCTGCACGCACCACTAGAGTCACGCCCAAGAAGGTGGCATCTGGCATAGTCACTGCCTCCCAGTCTGACGAGGAGCGCACACTGACCGGCACACCTTCTAGGTCAGCTGCACAGGACGAAGGAGCGTCAGGCTCCTTGGGAGTATCTTGGTCGGAGGAGGTCTCCGGGTCTGCGGAAGCCTCTGCGCCCGCCACAGCTTCATAGTCTGCCTCGTCTGATGAGGCTAACAGTACTGATTCCACTCCAGCTTCACCGATTGGAGTCCCCGCCCCGGTTGCCGACCAGCCCAACCGGTGGTGTGTCGAGGGGCAATACCAAGTGTATTCCGACGCCAAGCTGCTAAATGATAAGGGCGTCATGACCCGAACCCTTACACTAGAGAGGTGGGTCCTTACATGGAGTCTCCCTACCATGCCGGACATCCATACTCTCTTTATCAGACACCGGCTAGAGTGGACGGCTCGTTATTTGGACCGATAAGTGAGGAGTTGGTCCGAGAGTTCTACACCTCGTATGTGGCTACTCTCCGATCACAGATTGATAGGCGGGATGCCCCCGCCAAACAGGCCCCACTTGATCACATCAGAGTTCGCGGCAAGCGGGTAGACATCTCCTTGCCAGCCATCCGCCGGTATCTATACGGCGAGGATGTTGATGCCACGAGGACCCCTCTCACCGCCAAGTTCGACTACCGGTGGCAACTTGTTAAAGATGGATGGTTTTTGCGTGAGCCAGCACTGAGAGAGACCCCCAAGAGGTGGATGGCCCAGCACTTATCTATTGATGGAGAGGCTGCTGACTGGGTTATGGAGCCGAAGGGAGCCATCAAGAAGGCTAACTTGACCTTCACGGCCAAGTTTTTATGGTTGATAGTTCACGACTGCCTTTCCCCCACTGTTGCAGATAATATAGTTACATGGGATCGCGCAGTTCTGATGACAGCGATGATAGCAGAGTTTGAGGTTGACTTCGCTTGGCTTCTGCAGGCGGTCATGCACGAGAGGGCCTTCAAGGTCACCACTACTTACCCATTTCCGTGCATGGTTTTCTCTTTATGCAGGTCCGCAGGTGTGCCCATTTGGCACATAGATCAGCTGAAGACCCCGCTGGGCAATGTTGATATCGGCCTCATCAGAGATGAGGCCAATGAGTTGGCTCTGCACAGAGGGCCCCTCCCTGAGGTGCCTCTGCTTGGTGAGAACCTGGCGGATACTGTAGAGCATGCCCAAGCGGCTACCCAGTCTACTTCTGCACCCACTGACACTACCCCGGTGGAGTCTATCTCGGGTAGTAGCACTGCCCCGAGCTCCTCTCGCTCGGCTCCTTCTGCCACTCTGGTCCCACTTGCTAGGGTCCAGAAACTCAAGGCTCTGATGGCCACACTTCTGTATCACATCCATCCTTGGATGCAGAGGTCTACGGCTGAGGCGAAGGAGCGCATGGAGCGTAAGATGGCCCAGCACACGGAGAGGAATATCTTGGAGGTTCATCAGCGATTGGACGCTTTTGAGTTGCGGGTGCTAGCCCGGCCAGCCCCTCCGGTGGATGTGTCGACCCTTCAGGCTGCGGTTGAGAGTTTTCGAGCGGATCTTGATACGATCTTAAAGGTTAGGGTGCCTGAGTCTGAGGCCCCTTATGTAGAGCCTGCTGAGGACACAGTGGTGGCTGCTTTATTTGCCACTTCTGGTGTTCCACCACCTCCCCCACGAGAGCATGCCAAGAGGCGCAGGGGTCGAGAGGAAGATGAGGCTAGGGCGAGGAAGAAGGACCGCCGTGAGATGGAGGCTGCGAGGAGAGCCTCGATTGCTGATGAGGAGGCCCGTACATTGAGGGCTATAGAGTTGGCTGCTGGGGCGTCTAGCTCCAGAGTTATTGAGGAGGAGAGAGGCACTACTGATGGTGCTGTTGCTGCTGAGGACACTACTGAGGGTGTCCAGACTACAGAGGGAGTAGGTTCCGGGACATCGGACCCACCTGCTTGTTGATCGGCGGCGCTTTGCGCCTCAGGTTTGCTTTACCTACCACTCGATTATTTTAGATTCTTTAATGCATTGGGCACAATTGCATATTTTTTTGTTGGGGGTGGGGTAAATGGAAAGTGAATGTTAGGGTGAAGTCTGGGTAGCCCAATTCACGATCCTCTCTTGGGTTTTCTTGCCTGTGTTCTTTTTCCCCAAGAGACTGATTACTTTTATTGTTGAACCGGCATGTTTATATCTTGTGTACATAGTATAACTCTGAAGCATGATGGCTAAAACTGAAATGATATCCCGATGTAATGAATATGATGCATGACTAGGCATAGTAATTGATAAATGTGTGGCTCTAAGCATGACATAGAGATACACTACTGCATGACCCTGAATCTAAGACTCGAACTAGGTGTCTGATAATCTGGTAGTGTATCGAGATGTCAAGTGAGTGTGAGGAAAATTTGAATGATCCACCATTGATACTGAGCTAGAACTTGTCTGGTTAGTCCTGCTGAAAGTAAGCCGAAATAAACAATTAGGAAAGGATCATAGGCCCTTGTTCGAAATAGTCAATCTTGAGCCTAAAAATAACATAAAACCAAATGAAGTTAATCCCTTATTGATCCAAATGAATTGAGCTTAAAATAGATCTTTCTTTTTCACCCCAACTAATCTTCTCTGGGAACAATGTGTTGGCCCTGGTCCCTCCTTGAACATGTGCACCTCAGTTTATGCCAAAAGCATAAGTTGAGGGTGGCTAATGCAGAAAGCAACCTTGTCGTGGCCCTGACCCAACCATGGGTATTGTGAACCTTGACTCATGGCAAAATCATGAGTTGAGGGTGGTTGTTATAAGGAATACTCCGGAAAGTGGATATATATATATATATATAAAATAAAACACAAGAAAAGAGAAAAAGTCACTTACGCATAGGGAGAATAAAGGGAAACAGCTAGGTGAAAGAAAATTGAGAAATAGGGCAAAAGAAAATGATAAAAAGGTGGTATGCTTAGCCGATATGTCAAGGAGGGCAACAAGTCACTAAAGTATACCTAAATATACCCTACCTGACGCTGAGCCTATGTTACAAGCTAAGAAAGTCCTATCGTGATCCTAAGAGTTGTTATGACAAACTTAAAGCAGTGAAAATAAGGGCAAGCTTATGGCAATATGTATAAATGAGTTGTGAAGTTGTTCTGAGAGCGAGTGTTTAAAAGTAATTCTTATACTCAAACTGAAATCATTGTGTGAAAAATGAGGATGTTATTTTGAAGTGAGGACACTAGTTGCAATACCGGAAAAATTAGCACCTTGGTGAGAAACTGAAGAGGATAGGTGTCAGTGCGTAGTGACTCTGTGTCATGGTCTGATCCACATAATTCAAGCCTAATAGTGATAGCATGCATGAACATAATGAGAATGATTGGTATTGATAGCCAAATGATTACGAAAGATAAAATATGGATACTCTTGTACAAAGATATTGTAGTGTGTCATAGTGCGTCGCTTGAGGACAAACAACGAATTTAAGTTGAGGGTGTTGATGTACCGTAGTTTCACGGTACTTTTAATGCTTTTTCATTAAGTTTAGTGTGTGTCTAAAGCCTTTTTGTATTGATTTTTGATGTAGTTTTCTCTTTATTTGCAGGAAATCTGTCCAAGGGAGAACGCGGAGAATTTGAGCTGAAATTGCAGAAGTGACCACCTACGGAGTCACGACGGTCTGTCATGACTGTGACGGTCTGTAGGTGGCATCGTAGTGAGAAGAGTAGCTGCTGAAGGAAGATGGGGAAGTCTGACCAAGTGTGGGACTACGGAAGTGCATGACGGACCGTCATAGTCACGACGGTCCGTCCTGATTGTTCATTGTGGTTGGTAGAGAGTAGTCCCAGTACCCAATTCCAAGAAGTTTCTAAATGTTGTGAAACGGAGCTCCTCGACGAACCGTCGTGCTTGCAATGGTCCGTCAGACCTGTCCGTCGAGGGTAACAGAGAAGTGATGAAGAAAGCAGCAGAAGATTTTGTCAAGTATGGGACGACAGAGACCACGACGGTCCGTCATGCCCACGACGGTCCATCACGTGTCCTGCAATTCTTCCCAGTATGGAATGAGTAAAGAATCAAGCTACATGTCTCGATCCATACGAAAGGCACTTGTTTTTTTTTCTTTCTTTCGGTTTCATTGATAACAGAAAAGACTTACTCTAAAGGGGCGCTAGCGCTTGACTAATAAGATATCAAAGGGGCCTGAAAAAATGTAAGAGGCTGCTACTCTAGGCTCGCTTCGCTTCTTCAAGCTCCGCCCCTTCTTTCAAAAATCAATCGATTCAGACGCGTTTTGGACAGATTTTCATTAATTAGATTCCTTCTTTTATTAGGTTTTGTTTTATTATAAATAGTTCGAAAAACCTCGTTTGGGGGGTTAGACTCTTGGATTTTTTTTAGTACTCTTGTTTTAGTGTTGAACTATTGATTTTGGTATTTGAGATACTTTTTCTGGAATTGATTGTTGGTGTTCTTGTGGATTAATCAAGTAAATTTCTGGGTTTTATTCATTCTCATTAAAGTAAGTGCATGAATTATTATATTATCAATATTAATTGTGTTACTATGACCATGGGTAACTAAACTCCATAACTAGGGTTGTGGGAACCATGGGTAAATAACAAAGTAAAATCTAGCTAAAATAATAATTCTTGAATAGTGTCTTGCATGTATTGATAATTCTTTCGTTTAGAAGTCTTTTTAATGGATGGCCAACGTTAGAACTCGCCTTAATGCTACTTGCCGGACTAAGGAGGTAGATAATAGGAAAAGAATTATCAACGTAGATTTAGTGTATACTATCTAATAGGCTAGTGTTGGCTGGTACGTAGTAACAACTTCGTCAAATATCGATTACGATGCTTAATATGAGGTAAAGATAAGGTTTAGTAAAGCAACACACGTAGCCGGACGAAGGTGCGGAGTGAAATTCTCTAGATGCCGGACCAAGGATTTAGAGATACCTAACTTATCCCTTTGCATGCAAGATATTAGGAAAGAATTATTATAGTTAGAATTACCGAGTTAGGAGCCTGTGGGGAACACTTAAGCACTAGTTAATCTCATCACTTGATTAAACTTCAATACTTGAATCTGTTAGTTCGTTACTTTAATATTAGTGAATTGCTTTTATTAATTAAAAAACCCCTTTAGTTATTTGTTTTCGGAGAATAATTGACTAAATAGAAGTAATACTAGAATAAAGTTAAGTCTGAACCATTTTCCTCGTGGGATCGATCCCAACCTCTTTAGTTGGGTTCTTTACTTGATACGATCGTTTCACTTCTTATTTGAGAAGTAAATTTGAGCGTATCAACTATGGTCCGTCGATTGATCGACGGGCCATTCTGCACGTCCGTCGTTTCTAACTGAAAGGTCTATGGAATGAAGACTTTTAAAATTTGCTTAAGTGTCCACCGACGGACACTATCGACGGATCGTCATTTCATTGACGGGCCGTTGATAGTGCCCGTATCCCAGTACTGAAATTCTGCAATGACCTGTGTCTTGTGTTTCCAGATTCTGTTTTTATTATTTTGTTTGTGTAGTTTGATTACAATGAGATTAACAAAGTGCTTTTCAGGTACTTATGGCCCCAAACCAGACATCATCTATTCTATGGGTAGTTCCAAGTCCGTGGTACCATCCCGGCGATTGATTGGCACGTCTGATAATGAGCGGGATTCGGAATACGTGCCCCCTGGTACCCGAACCCACACACCAGCTGCTAGAGCCACTCGGGGCACCCCCAAGAAGGTGGCATCCGGCGTAGTCACTGCCTCCCAGTCTGATGAGAAGCGCATACTAACCGGCACACCATCTGGGTCTGCCTCGGGTTCTAAGAAAGCATCTGGCTCCGAGGAAGCTTCAGGTTCAGAGTCGGCCCATTCTATGGGGTCGAATGAGGCCATTTTCTCTGGTTCCGGATCACAGGAAGCCACTTTCCCAGATGTTCCTGCCCTCCATGCCTCGTCTGATGAAGCCCAGAGTTCGGAGTCTGCTCTGGCACCCCAGCATAAAGTCCATGCACCGGTTTCTGATGAACCAAACCGGTGGTACGTGGATGGCCAGTAACAGGTCTGCAGGGATGCACAGGTGTTGAATGATAAGGGAGTGATGACTCGGTTGGTGACAGTCGAGCGGCGATTTCTTACAGGTAGCCTGCACACAGTCCCTGAGGTGCATGGCTTATTTACCCGCCATAGGCTCGAGTGGATGGCGAGGAGTGTGGGGTCCTACAGTGAGGAGATTGTGTGAGAGTTCTACGCATCATACATGGCAAATCTCATAGGTGCTTTGGACAGGTGTTCGCCTGCCAAACACGACCCACTCACAGAGGTGTTAGTTAGAGGCTGCTGGGTAGACATTTCTCCCACTATCATCCGCCGCTTTCTGTACGACGAGTCTACGGGTCCTATGTCGGATCCCTTTACTCCAGAGTTCGACTACAGGTGGGGTTTGTTCAAGAGTGGCCAATTTCATGGGACCAGAGATCAGAGAGAATCCACCAAGAGGTGGCTTGCACAGCATCTGTCCGTTGATGGTGAGGGAGCAGACTGGGTGCTACACCACAGAGGCCTTATCAAGAAGGCCAACCTCACTTTCGCAGCCAAATTCTTCTTGCTCTTAGTCCAACACCGCTTATCCCCCACGGCAGCAGATAACATCCTTACTTGGGATAGAGCGATCATGGTAGCAGCACTGTTATCCGGGTTCGAGATCAACTTCGCGACGTTTTTGATCTCCGTGATACATGAGAGAGCTTTTAAGCACTCTACTACTTACTCGTTCGCCTGTATGATTTTTTCAGTTATGCAGAGATGCTGGAGTGCCCATTTGGCATTGTGATGTCCTCCGTATAGCGAACGAGACTGTAGATATAGGTCTCATTAGGGATGAGGCCAATGTGGCGGCACCACGGAGAGGGTCCCGAGTTGATTTACAGCCGCTGAGTGAAAACTTGGCAGAGACGGTAGTGTTAGCCCAAGGGGCTGATCATGCAGTTTCATAGCCCACGGATACCACCCCGGTCGATTCTTCCCCTAGCACTAGTATGGCACCCAGTTCCTCCCGGTCTACTTCTCCATCAGCAGCACCGGTCTCGATAGCTAGGGTCCAGAAGTTAGAGGCCCGATGGCCACCTTGCTGCATCATATCCAGCCTTGGATGCAGAAATCTATTGCCGAGACTGAGGACCGGATTGAGAAGAGGGTGGCTCATCAGACGGAGCGGAAGATTCAGGCGGTCCACCAGTGCCTCGATGCTTTTGAACTGCGAGTTCTAGCACGCCCAGCCCCCATCATTGATTTGACAACTCTTCAGGAGGCTGTAGCGAATCTACGGGCAGATGTAGACAGTATACTTGATATGAGAGGACTCGAGCCTGAGACCGCACCTGTGAAGCTCGTGGAGGACACAGTGCTTGATGCACTATTCACTACCACCACTGCACCGCCGCCTGAGCAACGTGAGCGTGCCAAGAGGCACCATTCCAGCCGCACCAGTGAGAGTGAGGATGCTCGTTCTAGGAAGAAGGAGCGAACGGATCTGGAGGCTGCGAGGAGAGCATCTATGGTTGATGAGGAGACCCGTTAGATGAGGGCTCGAAAGTTGGCTGCTGGGGCATCTAGTTCCGGATTGGAGGTTGTTGACAGGAGCACCACTGAGGGTGCAGATTTTGCTATGGGCACCACTGAGGGTGTCCCTACTACTGAGGTGCGGGTTCTGGGAAACCGGACCCGCCTGCTTATTGATCATCAGCGCTATGTGCCTCAGATTTGCTTCACCTACCACCTTGTCTTTATGCTTCTTATGCATTGGGGACAATTACATGTTTTTTTTGTTGGGGGTGGGGTAAATGGAAAGTGAGAGATAGCATGAAGTCTGAGTAGCCCAACTCACGATCCTCTCTTAGGGTTTTCTTGCCTGTGTTCTTTTGCCCCAAGAGACTGCTTACTTTACTGTTGAACCGGCATGTCGTAACTTGTAGTATGAAAGTGAAATATAAAGCATGATGGCTAAACCTAAATGATATCCCATTCTAAGAAAATGCTTGCAGAACAGGTATAAAGAAGTTGAATATGTTGGCTCTAATCATGACATAGAGATGCACCACTGCATGACCCTCAATGTAACACTCAAACTAGGTGTCCGATAATCTGATAGGGTAACGAGATGTTAAGAGAGTGTGAGGAAATTTGATTGTTCCACTGTTGGTACCTAGCTAGAACTTGCTTGGTTAGTCCTGCAAAAGGAATATGTGTTAGACATTTAGGAGAGGATCATAGGCCCTTGTTCATATTAGCAAATATCTAGCCTAAAGCAAATAGAACCAAATGAAATTGTGATCCCTTCTTGATCCAAATATTTTGCGCTTAAAATAGACCTTTCTTTTCTTTACCAACTCATCTTCCCTGGGTATAATATGTTGGCCCTTGTCCCTCCTTGGACATGTGCACCTCAACTTAGGCTAAAAGCATAAGTTGAGGGTGGCTAATGCAGAAATTGACCTCGTCTTCGACCTGACCCAACCTTGGGTAATGTGTACCTCTACTCATGTCAAAGTCATAAGTTGAGGGTGGTTATTATGAGTGATGACCCGAAAAGTGGGTATGAAAAGAGTAATGTGGAAAATAAAAGAAACAGTGAACAAGAGAAGTAACTCAGTCAAGATTGTCAATTGAATAAAGAAAGAAAAAGAAGAAAGAGATTAAACAATGAAAAAAAAGGGAGAAAAGGAGAGTTGAACAAAAAGAAGTAAGATTCACTTCCACAAAAGAGAAAAAAAGGAGAAAACAAGGCAAAGATAACAAGAAAAGATAAAGTAGGGCATAATAGACAATGAAAGAGGTAGGACGCTTAGCCGTAATGTCAAGGAGGGCAACAAGTCACTAAAATGTACACATATGTACCATACCTGACCCTGAGCCTACGTTACAAGCCAATAAAGTCATATCGTAATCCTAAGCGTCTAATATGGTGAACTTAAGTAATGAAAATAAGAGCACCTGGCATATTCGTGCAGTCCTCTGCATATGTAGCAACCATCTCCCTTTGTGCATTGCACCTTTCTCTATGTGTAGTTTTGGCGCCCAAATCGTTTGCCGTCTGACTTGTAGGAGTCGTGTTGCTTAGGATGTACTTGTTTTTCTTTTCCTCGTGCACGATCTCCACCACCTTTAAAATGACTGGTCCTCGTGTCTTTCGCCTTTGCCTTGTCGTGCCTATCATGCTTAAAGTTGGTCAAGGATTCGGGTTGTGTGATGGCCTCATCTATGGTATTGACTTGTCTCCGCTCCAACTCTGTCTTGGCCCAATTTTGCAGTCCGTCCATGAAGTGAAACAACATGTCTTCGTCTGTGAGGTTTGGAATCTGGAGTGTTATAGTTGTGAACTCTTTCACGTACGCCCGAATGCTGCATGTTTGTTTCAACTCCTTGAACTTACGCTTAACCTCATATACGACATTGTTAGGGAAGAAGGATTATCGCTCCCATGTGTTGATGGTGCACCCCTTCCCTATTTCGGCCTCCTTGCACCTCCACCATAGCATGGGCATCTCTGAAAGATACAACACGGCAGTATTGATTTTATTCTCATCAATCTTCACCCGACTACACTTAAAGTAACTCTCCAAGTGCCATAGAAAGTTCTCCACCTCTTGGGATTCACGGACGCCTTTGAATATAGGCTGCTTGAAGCCTCGACCCTGGACTCCCTATTATGATCGGGTGACGTGGATCCTCCAGCTTCTGCGCCTTTCTTGAGTGTTTTCACCTAGGCCTTCAAGGTATCGATCGTGTTCAATGCCTCTATAAGTCGACACTCCAAGGAAGTGATGGCCTCCTTCATCTAAAACTCGGCCCGCTGGCGTCCCTCCAACTCTTTACGAATGTTGTCATTCTCCTCAAGGGTAAAGTCTTCAAGAATTTTGAATTCGTCATCAGTCACGTTCATACACTTGCCTAATATCTCCACGTGCTGCCTTGCCACTTCAACCCTTGCGACCCAATCCTCTCCAGTAGTGACGTCAATTGCCTCCTCGCCAAGTTCATCATCAATCGCTTCGATGGTCAAAGGTGGATGAGATGTTAGTGCCTCGCTTGGTGTGGATTCGAGCAGCATCTCCTCATTACCCTTTTGGTGCTTCTTTCCCTTGCGGTTTTTCTTTCCACCATCCGGACAGACGTTAGTGGTGTTAGCGGCTTCTATGACTCCTTCGTTAGCCATTCTCTTAGTAGAAAACCTCGTTCTGATACCACATTGTCACAGACTTGGAGTCTCACTAAAGCTCTGTGCGGCACTTGACAATTTACTGACGAATATTTCGCGATCTTATAAGCTCAAGTAAGCCTTTAAGACTAAGATCGCTAAGAGAATGAAAAGGAAAGACTTAGAGAGAATAAGAGAGCTTTTGAAGAAGGCTTTTATATTAGCTTTGGAAGATTGCTTACAACTTTGCTTGGTGCCTTTGCAAATGATAGGCACCTCTATGTATATTACCACCTAAGGACTAAAGTGCAATTAATATTTACTTTACAAGTCTCTAAAATATTTACACATTGATCCCTTTCTAAAATTCTCTACATGGTCTAGGACCTTTCATTGCCTTCTTGAGAAATCTAAAGGGTTCTAGAGATTTCCGCAAACCTCTCCACAACTCTAGAATCCCCCATGCCTATTTGGCTGCAAAATTTGACTCGAACAGTGGTGGGGACATGACAATACGCTTAGTAGCTTTTACATTAGCAATGTCCTTAGTCATTATCAACATGTCATCCACATATAGGTATACAATGGCTTCCTGATTTGGAACGTCTT
The DNA here is from genome assembly GCA_016801875.1 of Solanum sitiens. Lineage (NCBI taxonomy): Eukaryota > Viridiplantae > Streptophyta > Magnoliopsida > Solanales > Solanaceae > Solanum > Solanum sitiens. The sequence goes on along the minus strand of JABWTJ010000275.1, from coordinate 262,534 downwards.
TAATGTAGGCACATTTATCACATTCATTGATCTTAAATCCATTTGCTAACATGGTTTGATCTAATTTTGCATGTCATTGTTTCGGTGCTTGTTTTAGTCAATAAGCTGACTTAACAAGTTTATATACTTTCTTTTATTTACTGGAAACTAAGAAACCCTCAGGTTGTTCCATGTAAATCTATGTGTTTTATATTAATTGCAAATCTTGAACTACAAATTTCATCAAATTGTCATAAATGACAACAACTTTGCGATGATTTGCGCTTAGAAGTTCATGTACTAGCGAGCAAACTAGATCTTGGAGATGGAATGTGGCGTAAAATGAAGGCATTAACTGGTGTGTAAATTTGAAAGAAGCATTAGGATTAGGCAGGGGAGTTTCAATAGAAGGTATTTGATGAAATTCATTTAAATGGATATTTTTTATGGTGAGTGGATCAAAGTCATGAGCTCTAATTTTTGGTTGTTGAATGTGTGATGTGATTCCAATGTAATGGACTTGGATATTGTACATGGAAATGAGCCTAGAGAGGTGGAGGAGGTGGTTGAGATGGCCTTGTGCTGGAAGTGGCACCATGACCACAGCCAACCGAACGTCGTCTTGCAGTAATGGAGCCATGTGTTTCACTACAGTGTGATTTTCTGGCAAAGGTGTCCAACTGATCCTCCTCCTTTGACGTCATCTTTCATAGCTATCCGAGCATTGTCTAGTTGTAGTGGAGTTAGGAATTTCACTAAAGTGTGGTTTTTGACAAAGGGTGTTCAGCTGATCATCCTTTACCACCTGACTCCCTTCGTCAATTGACCACCCTTCGTCTATTGTAGCTCCGCCACTAGTTGCTTCTTGCACAATAGTTTGGCCATGTGTACTTTTTAAGGTAATTTTTTCAGCCACTGAGCTATTTTAGAATAATGATCTCTAGTATTGCACAAAAATATATTTTTTGAATGAATAACAAAAAAAGATAAATTTTGATATAGAAACAAACGAAGTAGAACCACAAATAAAAAGAAATTTTAATATCATATATATATATATATATATATATATATATATATATATATATATATATATATATATATATATATATATATATATATATATATATATATATATATATATATATATATATATATATATATATAACTAATGACAAGAAACATAGCTAATGGACACAAAACAATCATGACTAAATAAGTAAGACAAATTTTATTTTCTCGAAAGGTTCTCAGCCACACCTTGGATAAAGTAATGGATGAACGTTCGATATTTAGTTCAGTATTTTAAAATTTAATTTAAATATTAAATATAAAAATTTAAAAGTTAGGTTTGATTTGATTTCAAGTTTATCTCCACCTATAAATAGAGTAGTGGTGCAAGTTTTGAAAATAAGATATAACATAAATTCATACTAGTTGTACGATGCATTATTCATTTCGTTCATATTAAAATGAAAGACTTATTTAAAAATATCTTAGCTTTAACAAAATTATCATGGATAAAAAATTTTAAAAATAAAATAAAAGAGAAATGACATAAAATTCCCCCTAAACTTGTCAGCAAAACTTACTTTAGCACCTTAACTATACAAGTGTTTCTTTACCCCCCCCCCCCCCCAATTTAATTTGAATTGAATTTATTTACCCCTTAAAAGGTGACGTGGCAAAATTTATATCACAAACTTTTTCTAAGCACGTGAGAAAGGAAAAGACACCAAAAAAATTGACATGTCATCTTTTTATTGGATAGTATACTCAATAAATTATTTTACTAATTTTAAAATATTTTATTTTGAATTAACTTTTCTCTCTCTATTTTTTCTTTTTTTTATCTTTTTGTTCTTTTTCTGGATCTTCTTCTTCATTTTTTTTCTCTTTCCATAGCTCTTTCTCTTTTTTATTCTTTATATTTAGTTCAAGTAAATATATACTCTCAAATATAACTTCTTCCACCTTTTACCTTCTTCTTTTTTTTTCTATTTTTCATGGTGTATTATTTCTTTTATCAAAAATTGTGTTTGATTCACCGACACCATTTTTGTCATCAATGAAGATTATTACATCCATCAATTTAAAGAGTTATCAGAATGAAGTTGATTTCCATTAAAAAGAAATTTGAAGATTGTTGGCAAAAGATTAACTATGGAGATTTTGCGCAATTTATTAATAAATTTTCATTTTTATGCAAATATTTTTTTTAATCTTGGAGAAAGGTGGTATGATGTAACTAAACTAAAAATGCAATCTCTACAGTAAATATTATTTGCTACGAAATTACTAGCTACAACATGAAATTCGTCACATCTCGTTGCTAAAGATCTATGGCCAATACTTTAAGTGACGAAACATAACATTTCATACCAATATTTTGTCTACTAATATTTCACACAAAAAAATAAATCGGCGCCATTATTGAGTACTATTAGCTACAAATATAAAGCTATCAATGACACTATAGACATTGAAATTTTGTGACTCTACAAGATGCGTTCACTTGAGAGAAGAGATGAATGACAGATTTGGCCCCACTGGGTGAGGCAATTTTTTTGCAACAAATTTTAAATATATGGAAAATATATATAAAAAAAACATCTCTAAAATGTCATAAAGAGATCAAGATCTCGAATATTCCACAAACGTAATGGAATATTCATATAGAGATCAAATCTAAATCATCCTAGTTTAAGAAATACGCCACTAACGACCCTCAAATTATGGATAAATCTTAGGAGAGCAGAATCAAGGAGAACAGATTTGTACTCACAATCTTGATGAATAAAATCATGTTTCTACTTATTTTATTGTGATCATAATTTATTTTCTGTCACATTAAAATTTGTTGCAAACAAATTGGCACGCCTAGTGGGACCAAATCTGCCCTTCATCTCTTCTTTCATAAATCAAATTTGAAAATCTGAAGCTGCAAAGGTGGAAAAATGAGTACTTCAAGCCTCGTCTTTGAGTTCCACCAATTCTACACTCCGGCAAGCCTTGAAACAGGGGGCATTTGTAGACATTAAAATTTTGTGACTTTACAAGATGCATTCAATTCAAGTTGGACTCTATAAATTGTGTTCAACTCAAATTAGAATTCTTGAAGGTTACTCAACCCTAAACACTAGTTTATGCCAATATAAAGTGTACTAAATTCCCTTAAAAACATCTCTAAAATTTCATAAAGAGATCAAGATCTCGAATCCACAAAGTCATGGAATATTTATATAGAGATCAAATTTAAATAATCCTAGTTCGAGAAATACGCCACTAACGGCCCTCGAATCATGGATAAATCTTAGGAGAGCAGAATCAAGGGAGGAACAAATTTGTACTCACAATCTTGATGAATAAAATCATGTTTGTTCATATTTTATGTGTGGTTAATTTATTTTTCATACGTTTAATATTTGTTGCAAAATGACACATTATTTTGTCACTAAATGATGTATCCAATTTATGACAAATCATTTTTGTCCTAAAACAATCAACATTTGGGCACGAAAAATTGTCACTAAAACTATGATGATTTAATAGCAACGAATTACAATTTGTACTTAATAAATTTAACTACAAATTTTACATTTAACTGTGACTTTTTTTTGTCACTAATAATTCAAATAATTAGCAATGATTATATTATTCTCTCTATTTAACATATAATTTTGAGACAAATGATTTTTGTTCACATAGATAAAAAAAAATTTGTTCTCATTTAATTATTTATCTATTTGAATGTAATTTACATTTTTAAAAAATTTATCTATATAGATGGAGTATAATTGACATACTATTTTTACATGATTATGTCAAACAAATTAAATAATATTAGTAGTTAATGGAAACCATTAAGTGATGGAAATCATAGTTGTTAAAATTTATATTTTAAAACTAAAATATTATAGTAGAAGTACAAAGAAAAAAATTAACTTTTAATTATTTGACCTTCCCTCCACTTTCAGTGCATTAAATTCCCTTCACTCACTTTTTTCCACCTTTTTGGAACTAAAATCTAAAAACCCAATTAAAATACAAATACAAATATTATTTTTAAATTAAAGTTTGAATACATATTTTGTTTATATTGTTAGAACAAATGAACAAGAATAATAAAATTACAAGGAATCCAAAATAAAACTTACTTGGCTTAGAGGCACGTTAAGACGTTTCTTGAAGATAGTTGGAGTCTCTCCCACGAGCAATCGGAAGAATAAATAACAACTCTATCTTCGGGATTCAACTAAGCCACAACATAAGTAACATTCAAGAATGTTGCTCTTCTATTCTTGAATTGGTGTTTTTACCTTTTGATTAATGTCTCACAAGTGTTTTCAAGGGAAAGTACTTTTTTTTTTGTTTGTTTTGAAATGCTTATGTTTTTTCAACTAAAATAAACTCAATTTATAGAATAAAAGTTTTACAAGAAAAGACTTTTAATTAATAGAATTTATTATAGGTTCATGAATTTAAAATAAAAGTTATCTTTCAAAATTCATAACGTAGAGCCTCTTACAAAATCCTATAACGTAGAATTAAAACAAAGAAGAATGTTACAACTCACATTCATTATTTTGTTATTTTCAAAACTTTTAACGGATGAATTTTGTTTCAAAATTAATTGAAACACTTATTCTTACAATCCCCCACTTGTTTCAAGAAATTTTATCTTTGAAAAATCCAAAAAATATTTTGAGACATTAATCTAGCAACATGCATCAATAATGGTGTCTTTTGGACTTGAACCATTAGCTAGTGAAGGTTTTCTAAATCATTGACTACTTAGTGAACAAATTTTGAACTAAGTGGTTCATTGAATGAAGTTAGAAAAATACTCCACGCATATCACTATGTTCCAGTGAAAATCAAAATCCTTTGACACCTTACGACCATGTGTCCTGAATCCTTTTAGCCAAATGCTTTAAGATTTCCCTGTTAAAATCTTATTGAAGCGGCCTCCATTTCGCACTTAGTGCAGTGAATTCATCAAGAGTAACTTTGCATACTCCGACCAAATGGTCTACGAACTTCATTAAGAGAAATTAATCTCATCCTCCTTTACAGCAAAGTATCGGTAAATCTATCAAGAGTATTCCTACACACTCCAATCGAAATCGATTTATAGACTTATTAAGAGAATATAATCTCATCCTTCTCTTAGTAGGAATATCGAAAAAACTTACCAAGAGTTTTCTTACTAACTCCAACCGAGATCGGTCTTATAAATTTATGAAGAGAAAATAATCTCAATCATGCATATCTACTTGTTTCATTTTATTTGAAAATGGGAATTTTATTGATGTGCTTCACAATTGTAACTTTACTTGTTTTTCCCTTTGAACTCAAGATTACATCATTAGGTAGGGTTACCATAAAGTACAATTAATTTACAACAGGCTTTATTCCCATCCCATTACAACTTTTCACCACTAACTCTTTTCCTAACCCTTTAGACAAAGGATCCGCTAAATTAAATTTGGACTTCACACATTGAAGCGATATCACGCGTTCCTCCAATAATCTCCTCACATGATTTTATTTGAGACGAACTTGTCTCGACTTGCCATTGTAGCAATCACTTGAAGCCCAAAATATAGCACCTTGATTATCACAGTAGATAGTTAAAGGTGGTATTGGCTTACTCCATAAAGGAATATCTATCAGCATTGACCGCAGCCAATTAGCTTCTTCTCCAGCAGAAGACATACCTATAAATTCTGACTCCATGGTTGAATGAGTAATACATGTCTGCTTCTTTGATTTCCAAGAGATCGTTGCTCCAGCCAAAGTGAATATCCAAGCAGTAATAGATTCAGAGTCATTCAAATCAGAATTCCAAGTAGCATCACTATAGCCTTCAAGAACAGCGGGAAATGTAGAATAATGTAGGTCAACATTTATCGTACCCTTCAGGTATCTTAAAACATGAATTAAGGCACTCCAATGTTTAACTCCGGGATTACTAGTAAACTTGCGCAAAGTTCCTACTGCGTAACCAATATCCGGCCTGGTACAATGCATGGCATACATAAGACTACCAACAATCTGAGAATATGTCAGTTGATCGAGAACATCACTAGAGTTCCACATTAGTTTGATGCTAGGATCAAATGGTGTAGGAGCAGGTTTGTCGTCAAAGTGACCAAACTTCTTTAGAACTTTCTCAATATAACTTGATTGAGTAAGAGTCAATCCATTCGATGATCTTATAATTTTAATACCCAAAATTACATCAGCTTCTCCAAGATCTTTCATTTCAAATTGAGAAGCTAGAAAAGATTTTGTTTCTTTGACTCTTTAAATATCAATTCCAAAGATCAACATATCATCTACATAAAGACATATTATAACACCAGATATGTTTTGAAATTTACTGAATATGCAAATATCACCACCATTGATTGAGTATCCATTAGAAATTATTACTCTTCTAAATTTCTCATTCCATTGTTTTGGAGCTTGTTTTAATCCATAAAGAGATTTAAGAAGCTTACAAACTTTGTGTTCTTGATCAGGTACGACAAATCCTTCTGGTTGTTTCATGTAAACTTCTTCATCTAGATCACCATTTAGAAATGCAGTCTTCACATCCATTTGGTGTAGTACCAGACTATGAATTACGGCTAAAGCAATCAAAAGTCGAATAGAAGTCATTCGAGCTACAGGTGCAAAGGTAACAAAATAATCAATATCTTTCAATTGAGTAAAACCTTTAGCTACCAAACGAGCTTTGTACTTATCTAAGGTACCATTAGATTTTAATTTCTTTCTAAATATCCATCTACAACCAATAGATTTACATCCAGGAGGGAGGTATGATAAAATCCATGTATTGTTTGACATAATTGAGTGCATTTCATCATCAATAGCTTCACGCCAGAAAGGAGAATCATGTGAAGCCGTTGCTTCAGCATAACTTTCAGGATCCCTTTCAACTAAATAGACTTGAAAATTTGGTCCAAAGTCTCTTGGTTTGGCTGATCTTGCACTACATCTTGGTTGACTTTCTTTCAAAGGTTCAACTATTTTTCTTTTAAGAGTAGATATAGAAGAACTTGTATTTTGTTTCAAAGATTCTTTTTCCTTAGGAAATATATGCTCAAAAAAGTTAGCATGCAATGATTCAATGATTGTGTGAGGGCTTGGAGTCTCAAGTGGTTTGCGAATAACCAATAAATACACAATCTACTCCTCTATATCCAATCTTAGTCAATTGTTGATCTGGCAATCTAACATGAGTCAAACAATCCCATACTTTAAAATAATTTATATTTGGCTTTCGATTCTTCCAAAGTTCATATGGAGATGAATCATGTTTCTTGGAAGGAATTCGATTCAAAATATGACATGCAGAAAATAAGGCTTCAGTCCACAAATTTTCAGTGATACCAGATCCATAAAGCATAGAGTTAACCATTTCGATGAAAGTTCTATTCTTTCTTTCTGCTACACCATTTTGTTGTGGTGTATAAGACATAGTCAATTGTTTCTCAATGCCTTCTTTTTCACAAAAATCAATAAAATCTGATTTTAAATATTCTCCACCTCTATCAGATCTAATTGATTTAATCTTGAAACTCAATTTATTTATATATTTTAAAAGTCTCAAATGTCATCTTTTATTTTTAATGGAAAGACATATGTATACCTTGAGTAATCGTCAATGAAAGTGATAAAATATCTCTTTCCATGACGGGATAAACAATCCATCTCACAAATATCAGTGTGGATTAACTCCAAAAGTGTGGATATCCTTTCAACAGACTTAAAAGGTTTCTTTGTTATTTTACATTTACTACAAGTAATACATTTAGCAACATGATCCTTTCCACAGTCTTTGATTAATCCATTTTTCACCATGAGTTGAATGGATCTAAAATTCACATGACCAAGACGTTCATGCCATAAATCTAAAGACTCCACAACATAAGCAGAAATATTTTCATTTTCAATATTGAGTTTGAACATGCCATTTGTAGCATAACCTTTTTCAACAAACATGCCTTGTTTAGACAAAATAAATTTATTTGTCTCAAAAATCATTTTAAAATCATGCTTCGAAAGAAGCGTACCTGACAACAAGTTCTTTCGAATATCAGGAACATGCAATACGTCTATCAATGTGACCATCTTTCCGGAAGTGAATTTTAGTTCAACAGTTCCCTTTTCCACAACCTTAGCAGAGGATGAGTTTCCCATATGCAAAACTTTATCGTCCCCCACTAATTCATAGGTCGTGAAAGAATTTCGATTACCTGATATATGACGAGTTGCACCAGTGTCTATCCACCATTCCACTTGATCTCCCGCTACAAATACTTCTATGATCATTGCCACCAGTTCATTTTTTGTATTGTTATTTGTCTTTTCTTTCTTCTTTTCAGCTTTAAGAATTTTACAATCACGTGCATAGTGACCAATTTTATGACAGTGATAACATTCAATCGACTTATAATTAGAATTAGTACGCTTGAAATTTTCTCTTTTTTGCCTTCAAAAATTTATTATTGGCAGGTTCCTTCTTGATCTTTTCTTCAACAACATGAGCTTTCATGATGGGCTCCTTCAAGATGTTATTATCGCGATATCGTGTCTCTTGTTCAATTTGTAAGTGTTACAATAATTGTTCAAGAGTCAAATCTTCCTTCTTGTGTAAGAGTTTGCTTCTGTACTCCTTCCAAGATGGAGGAAGTTTTGAGACAATAGCACCAACATGAAAGTTTTCATCAAGAGTAATTCCAGATATAGCAATTTTATTAGCTATAAGTTGAAACTCTTGTACTTGTTCAGTGATTGACTTGTCATCAACCATTTTGAACTCCATATAATTTGAAATAAAAAATTTCTTTGAACTCGCCTCTTCTGCTAAATGAATAGCTTTAAGAGTATCCCAAATCTCCTTAGCAAATTTACACTTAATATAATATTGATCATAATATTTATTGGACATTCCTCCAAGAATATAATTCTTGCATAAGTAATCATCATCTTGCCATTTGGCAATTTGTTCTTTAATTAAAGTAGCCTCGTCCGTTGCTACCTCAGAACTAGGAGTCTCAGGACAAGGTTTCTCAAGAACATATGCCAACTTTAATCGTCTTAAAAAGAATTCCATCTTTCCACGCCATCTAGGAAAGTCTTTGCCATCAAATATTTCAAAATTAGAATTAGGCAAATTTGGAGCATTGTTTGTTATTGATGTGGATGCCATAGAGAAAACTATCTTCAAATTGTTAGAACAAATGAACAAGAATGATAAAATTACAAGGAATCCAAAATAAAACTTGCTTGGCTTAGAGGCACGTTAATACGTTTCTTGAAGATAGTTGGAGTCTCTCCCACGAGCAATCGAAAGAATAAATAACAACTCTATCTTCGGGATTCAACTAAGCCACAACACAAGTAACATTCAAGAATGTTGCTCTTCTATTCTTGAATTGGTGTTTTCACCTTTTGATTAATGTCTCACAAGTGTTTTCAAGGGAAAGTACTTTTTTTGTTGTTGTTTTGAAATGCTTATGTTTTTTCAACTAAAATAAACTCAATTTATAGGATAAAAGTTTTGCAAGAAAAGACTTTTAATTAATAGAATTTATTATAGATTCATGAATTTAAAATAAAAGTTATCTTTCAAAATCATAACGTAGAGCCTCTTACAAAATTCTATAACGTAGAATTAAAACAAAGAAGAATGTTACAACTCACATTCATTGTTTTGTTAATTTCAAAATTTTTAACGGATGAATTTTGTTTCAAAATTAATTGAAACACTAATTCTTACATATATCATGATATCAAAAAGTATTTTTAGAATTAAAGTTTGAATGCTAAAATTCTTTATTTTCTTTTACACAGGTACATGAAGATGTAAAAAAGTGACTTAATGAGTGAAAATGTAAGATAATGGAGCACTGGTATACAAGGAAAGTACATAGTTTTATATTTTTAAATTTGTTATTGTTTTCGTACCTCAATTAGATATAACTATTTTTGTTTGAGTAATTTCACTTTATTTACTTAATGAGTTTTTATGCAAGTGTTACCTACAAATGATTATAATATACGGTGTTTTATTTATGATATTTTGGTATTTTATTTCTTTCATGATATTTTTATTTACATAGATTCCGTACATTAACAATTGAAATTGGCATGTATTAACAACAAATAGTTTAAGTACATATTTATTTACATAGCATTAAATATTATCAGAATTATATTAGGTCACAAAAATATATTCTTTGGATAAAAAAATAAGTAACCCTATTGCTACTTTTATTTAATACGAAGTGATTATATATAGTGACAAAATAATTACAGTAATAATTATATTTTTAACTACAAATAATTCATCATTAATACCGCCTATTATCTACCAAAAATATTTTTTCAACCACGAATTGTTATCTTTTAGTGACGAAATCTTATTCTTTTTACTACAAATTATGCATAACACTAAAGACTATCAAGATCGTCACTGATTAAATTAATAATTAGTGACAAATAAATTTTGTCGTTATTAGACACACTTTTAGTGACGATATGATACTTTTAGCTACAAAATATTTACATTTTTATGACAAATAAGTTCGTTGCAAATGCTATGCATTTGGGGACGAATATCCTTTTTGTCAGGCCCCGAGCCTACATCCTAGGCGTGGCTGGCACTTGAAAAACATTGTTGGCCTCGAGCGGACTTTGTTCTGGTTTACATACACAGCGGAAGACTTAAACACAAGAGATAACTCAAGAAATAACTTAAAAGTAATACTTAGCCAAAATGACAACTCAAGTCTTAATCGTTTACAATGAAATGAAAAGACTAAAGAAACTAATATTATATGTCTATGAAGCTACTAAACAAAGAGGGATGTTGGGACAGGACCTCCAATCATCCCAACAACTGAAAATTAAAAACAATAAATGAATAAACATGTCCCCGGAATGAAGGGAGGCTCACCAACTGACTCTTAGTTGCTCACTGGATCAACGGTACGCCGGATGCTGATCCTAGTTACCTGCATCTGCATCATAAGACGATGCAAGTCAACTGGCATCAATACATTGAATATACGAGTATGTGAGTTGGAATGCTAAAACAACAACTAAGTTTGAAAAAAGAAAGAAGGAACAATTACCTTGGCTCTACTCACCTCATAAATAACTTACTTAATATAAAGCAATAAGACACATGCAATATATATAAAGCTTGTAAAACAGTGTAAACAACTTAATTCGTTAAAGAAATGCAATAACAAACTCAACTTTACTTTTATATAAGTAATATAGTTTATGTGAGAGATTCTCTAACCGACAACCACCACTATGAGCTTAAGTGGTGATACAGCATCATGCCCACGTTGCCAGAACTGTCATATACTTTGCCGTCGCATAGAACTACTTAACTTAGTGGATCCACTAGCTTAACTTATGTGATCATCTAAAAAGTATGATCCATTCATACCCATGATGGTTGCATAGTTTATGGAGACTTGAGTTATTATGAACTTGCATCCCTATATCGGTGCTCAATACTACTCCCAAAAATATACTTAGCCCATGTGTTTTTAAAACAACTTCTTTTTTTGGGTTGACATAATTGCTCAACACTTAACTTTAAAAGCTCTCTTGGAATCTATGTTCCCTTTTCTTGGTCAAAACTCTTTTGGAAATCTTAATTTTCTCTAATCTTAAATGTAAAAACATTTATAAACTCTTAGGGAATACTTAGTTCCCTTAAAACTTTTGAGAATTGAAATCAACTCTTTACTCTTTAGTTAGCTTGAAACTTGAGTCTTAAAAACAAAGTTAAAACATTTCTAAAGACTCTTGAAAACTTTTAAGAACTTTGTTTTGACTTGCTTATTAACTTAAACTTGACTTTTAACTTTTTTTACTTTGATCTTAACTTTCCTTGAATTGAATTATGGATTCAAGGTTCATGATCTCATGTTTATGGATGATTTCATGATGTTTAGATATACCTTAGAGTATTGGAATCAACTAAGAAACATAGGTACATCACTTAGGAACTAGTACGAAAAGGTGGGGGAAGAATGAGGAGAACTGGCGTCCCTGGCACTCTAAGAGGCGTGGGGCGCCAGCCCTCATCTTACAGAGAGCGGGCTGGGGCGCTCTGGCTGGCGCGGCGCCCCAAGGCCCTACGGACAGAGACTGTCCTTTGGGGCTATGGGAGGCGCGGCGCCCCAACCCCTATCCCCAGGCGTTCTCGATATTTCTCCTTCGTTTTTCATCTCTAAACCCTCTAAACTTTCATGGTTCTTTCCCCAAATACTTGGGATCATTAGTACTATCAATACCCAATGGATTTAACTCAAAAATTCACCCGGAAACACGAATCAAAACTTCAATAATACAACTATCAAGAATTCAACAAAAACTTCAACAATGTTCTTCAAGAACTCAATTTCTTAACAATCAAATAGTTTAAATTCGCTTAGTTAAATAGGATTGGCTTGTGGGTCAACTAACCTAACACTATGTGATCTGACATACCTTTTTAGGGATCACGCCCGACGAATTCCACATGCAAAGCTTGAATATTCTTGGCAAATTCTTGATTTTCTCCTCTTTTCTCCTTTCTCCAAGCCCTAGCGTGAATTCTAAATCTTCTAAACTGAATGAAGTCTTATTTTACCCTCCAATTAATTCCTAAAAATAAATTAACATAATTAGGTAAGGAAAAGACAATTTGCCCTTCCCAAATCCGGATTGGACTTTCCTTAATCCAACAACCCAACTTCCGAAAAGCATAACTCACTCATATGATATCCAAATCACGCAAACTTGGCGGCGTTGGAAAGATTATTCTAAGAGATCTCAAACCATATGTAGTAATACTCCTAACTCTTCCTGAGCTAGGAGTTATGATCGTTTGATGTTGACCAAAAACTCATTTTTTAACTTACTTAAAATTTTCAGATTTTCTTATTCTTTCCAAGAACAAGTATTTTCAGACTTTATACCCTTTTCTAGTTCTTTCTAGTTGCGAGATGTTACACTTTTTGTAGTTAATATAAGACTTTTAGTGACGACACGCTAAATTGTCTTTCTATACTATTAGAGACCAACGTTTAGAGACGAAAAATTGACGAAATAATTTTTAAATAGAATTTTTTTTGTAAGAGGTAATAGATATACTTGATACAATAATTAAAATATTTGTAAGCTGACTAGAACGACATTGTGTTATAAAAAGTACGTAATAATAAGCTATTGTACATATTTTTTTCTAGAAATTATAGGACCGTCGATCCCCTTTACTATAATGTGTGGCTCATCAATGTGACAATAAATTGTTTCTTTAGTGAGTAGTAGGTTGTGCGGATTTCGGTTTAACCAATAAATTCAACCCAAAAGAATGTTATTGCTATTGGTTATTGGGGTTAATAGTTTTGTGAGCACTCTTATTGGACTAGCGGTTATGTTTTTGTTAAGGACCGCTAATTCATTAATCGAAAATCAATAACGAATTAATATTTTATTAACTTGATTATCGATTTAGCATATTTACAAATCAAATGGAAGAATGTTTTGATTAAATGTTTCACTACTAAAGATTCATAATAACATAAGTGTTGGAAGGAGTAAGGAATATGAAGTTAAATTTTAAAATGTCGCAAGGAAAAGAACTTTCGTCCACAATAACAAAAAATGTATTTCCTACTTTCAAGGAAAATATTTTTCAACTCTAAGGCCTCATTTGTTTTCATTAAGATCAAGAGGTCTCAATCTGAATACACATCTGAATATTAAGATTTGCATTAAGATTCAGGTGTTTTGATCTGAATACACATCTGAATATTAAGATGCGGTCTCTAAATCTGAACACTAAATAATTTAATGTTGTTTGTTTTCAATATCTGAATGTGCATGTGAAATTAACGTCAAATTAATAAAATATCACAAAAATTTCATTTCAACAAAATATATCACTTTTGATAAAAAAAATAAAAGTTTTAATAATCATGATTTGGAAGTACAATTTTTTTCATTCAAAACGTTGATAAACGCCAATACACCAACAGTGTTCTTGATACAGTCAACACAAGAAAATTATTAATATAAAAATAAAAAAAAACTTGAAAGGATTTATGAAAACTTACCAGTTCAAGAGGGAAAAAATGGTGTTTGATTGAGAAAAGAGAGAAAGAAAGTTTTTAGTTATGAGATAAAAATGCACGCTTAAAGCAGAGAAGCGATGATTTATTATTTGATAACTTATTAAATGAGTCTGAATGTTGTTAAGAGTCTCCTGCAGATCTGATTCATTCAAACCTCTTCAGACCCATTAAGAGGCTTTTTAAAAAATAAAACAAATGAACTTAATGGGTTGAATCTGAATGATTCAGATTCAGAACTAAAAATCAAACGTACTTAATAGGCTGAATCTGAATCATTAAGATTCAGACATCTATTAAGTGCAAACAAATGAGGCCTAAAAGTCAAACATCAGAAAATGACTTTCTCATGAAAAATAGTTATTTGAAAAATATTTTCAAGATAGTTTCAAATAAGGCAAACTATACAAATTCCACTAGTTTAGATCCTAATTATTAAGAATCCCAATAATTTTTTTTATCTTACTTTCTATACCATTTTCGGCTATGGGATACATGTATACCAACTTGTTAAATACATATATCCACCAGGTTTAAAAGGTCCAGATACATAATTTAATACTTTTGAAATAAATGTTATCAACATATTTCCTTAATTAAAGGAGTAACTTATGAGAAATTAACAAACAAAATCAATTTGAATGATGTTTCCATAGTAACTATTACCATATTTCTTTATAAAAAAATCCAAATTATAATTTTGTTCGAGTATATTTTCTCTAACAATTTTTTGAGCATTTTTTATTTTGAGTATAATTACCGATCAGATATATGTATCCCACAATTTTTTAGTATAATTACTTCAACAACTTCTATAAAAGAAATTAAAAATTATAATTTCTTGCATTTATTTGCTAGCAACAACAAAGTGAACAACTTTTTCAGAAATTCGAATTTGTTTTTTTTTAATAATTTTGTGCTTTTCTTTTGTTTCATGTTTAAAGAACAATGTGTTCCCGTACTATGTATCTCATTCATGCATCTCGTTTCATTTAATGTATTTCATTAGGAGTATCTGAATATACGCATATTAATTTCTTCCATTTATTTTCTAGCAACAACAAAGTGAACAACTTTTTTTAGAAATTTAAATTTATTTTTTTTGAATTTTATGATTTTTTCCAACTTTTCATGTTTAGAGAACAATGTGTATCTCACAATATATATCTAATTCATGCAGCTAATTTCATTAAATGTATTTCAATAGGTGTATTTGTTATTACGTATATCGATACATAACATATATTTGAAACTTGTTATGTATGTGAAGCATGTATCTAATTATTTGATATCAGAGATTGGGGATGAAGGAAGTAAGAGTAGGTAGAGGTGATTTGAAAACATGAGGGGTTTGGTGTGGGGGGGGGGGTAAGATATGTTGTTGGCATAGGAGTTTGCTGGGACAGTTGTTAATGTACATTTAATTAAGGAATTTGAATTTTTAAGATAATTATTCAATATCATATTTAAGAATTTGTTTATCTAATTTAACTTTTTAAAATATATGTTGAAATTATTAAAAGTGGTATTATGAGTAATATTTCTAAACTATAGCCAAAATATGTATATATATGGTAGTTAAGTATGTCTAATAATATAGTTTTTTCTTTCAAATATAAATAATTAGTTTAAAACAAACATAGCCACAATTTTATTACATAAAAAGTATCAAAATGCCATAGAGAATAGGGGATATTAAGCAAAAATCCCAAAATAATTACAAACATATATCCATTACATTCATACCCACTAGATAATTAAACTATATACCCCTCAACAAATTTCGCTTAACTGATACTATATATATATATATATATAATGTATTGGTATCATTAAGGCTGATAATCTCGTTTAATTGATATTAAATTTGTATATAATTACACCCTACTGAATAGGGGTATGGGTTGTCTCATTTATGCAGTTTCCCTGGAAAATATACAAGGACTATACAATAGAACTTACTTATACATAAGTTATATACTAACTGTACAGTATGATACACTCAAAAAATTGAATATAGCTTAACTATACATGAAGTATACACTGATAAATTCAATCTCCATCAACTCAAAATCACCTTTAAACAGTCCGATAACTTAGATATAAAATCCCTCACAATGTTTTGAATCTTTTTATATATAATTTGCTTGAACGAGAAGAAGAAGAGGAGGAGGAGGGGGAGGAGGAGAAGAAGCAATCATTAATGACGACATTCAAAGTTAAAAACATATTTGGCCACAATTAATGACGAAATTCAAAGTTAAAAACGTATTTGGCTAATTTTGATAATTTTAAAAATTGGACCAATATTTAAAGAGTAAATTTAAGGAATAACAAACATAAAATTATATTAGCGCTCTATAGCTACAGTTTCGCTATTTGCGCTTCATAGCTAAATTATGTTTGATATAGAGCATCCAATTTGTATATATCGCGGCGATTTATATGAAATTGTGTTTGTATATGTATATATTCTATGTGTTAGGCTAGACTGCTGAGCGAGATTGAGAGAGAGAGGAGAAAGGGGCGAAAGAGGGAAGAAAGTGGAGAGAGGTGAATTGTATATATATATCGGTTAGATAATTGTATATATGTAACTATTATATATGTATATGTATCAATTATTGTGTTTGTATATTTGCATAAAATTTGAATGTGTAGACAATTGAATCGAGTTAAAATATTTGTATTTGTATATAAAATTTCTCTCTCGTTTTATAAAAACACAAATTATACATTGTATTTTGTAAAATTTTTGTTTGTATAAAGCGAGGGAGAGAGAAACGCAAAAGAAAACTAGACATGAAAAGATTTGTATTTTTATAATTATATATGTATTTGTATTCGTATATACAGTCTCTCTCGCTTTATAAAAACACAAATTATAAATTTGTGTTTGTATATAGTGAAAGAGATGAGCGGGAGAGGACTAAAAAAAGAGGAGAGTGGTGTTTTGCATAATTTTCTGCATATTAAATACAAGAGCAAAGGATATAAATCAAATACTTTGAAGCAAAATTATCATTTGTCCCTTATAAGTTTATAATTACAGAAATCTCTCAAACTGATACAATAATATAAGAGTTGATACATTAATCTGATGCGCGAGATACATTAATCGCTAAGTAAGATACATTACATTTTATACATGATACACTAATCTGATGTACATTTTATATATGATACATTAATCTGATGCACGAGATACATTAATCTGATGCGCTGATACATTAATCTAATGCGTAAAAATAAGGAATTTTGAAAATCTGTAAAACTAATAGATAATAATGGTAATAAGAGAACTTAAAGGCGAGATTTCTGTCATTTTTCCAAAATATAATGGGCGGCCCAACAAGTAAGAATAACTTGTGGATCGTTCATGGGCCTAAGCATGTGGTTGAAGTTGGCGGGCTTAAGAGGGCCTATCCAACCCATATGCTAAGACATGATTACTTTACAATTGGGCTTCTGGATCGAACAAAGGGTTGATTTACACAAATGTCCCCTTTTAGGTTATTTTCTAAAATTTAGGCTTATTTTTTAAAAAGAAAAATGTACAAATATAGTTTTCAGACAATATTAGATCCGGGTTTAACGTTTGCTTATATATTATTATTACCTTATAGAAAAATAAATGGAAAAATTACATGAATTGATACATTTTAATAAATAATTACTGATTTTAGCAATACTTTTTATTTATTATCATTTATAGCAATACTATGTTAAATCTGCAATATGTATTAAAAGTGAATTATTTATGCAATATATATGAATTATATATGAATAATACTTGTTTTTTAAAATATATTATATTTGTTTGGTAAAAATTTGACACATTGTATTATAAGTGTATTAAAATGTGTGATAAATGAATTATTTATCATTAAAATTTGTATTATATGTGAATAAAAAATTGTTCTTTGTAATATGAATTAAACTTGTATTATAAATGAATTAAAAGTGATCAAGTGAAAAAGAAATATTATTGCTATAAATGGTAAATATTTTTTTATTATAGTATATTTATGTAAGTTTCCCATAATAAATTGCCATCTAACATTAGCAATAACCTATAAACCTATAAATGTTAGATAGTGGTCTAACATTTTCTTATCTGAAGAAAAATAATATTTTTAGATCGTGATCTAAAAGATTCATAAATTATACGAGAAACTACAAAAAAAAAAGTCATTTACTAAACAACATTTCCAAAAAAAAGACGGTCAGTGAAAATTTCACTCCAACGAGCTACCCGACAAATTTAGCTATTATATGTGTAAAGTGACTCAAACAACATCGATAAAAGATGTAAAGTAAAAAGTCTACATTAAAATGACCTTAAGTCATCTGCAACCCCTTAAAGTTGTCCGCATAATTCATTTAGACACCTCAACCAGACCTAGTACCTATATTGAACACCTCTATTAGCAAAGATTAAAACCCTTCTAGCATTTTTTTTAACACTTATCATAAATTGTGTGGCGTGTGTTAATAAGCTCCTCATGTGTATTCGACGTGTATAAAATGGTCATTTAACAACGTTAACTATCACGTGTATCCGGCGTGTATTCGTAATGGGTTAATGGGCGAAATTCCTAAATCGTTAACTTTGACAAAATTGAAGTTATCTTTCTCTTCGTGATTTCTTCCATATCGAAGTTCTTTCTCTTCGCTATTTCTTCCAGATTGAAGTTGAAATCGTCTTGTTGGTGTTATGTTCTTGAAGATTTCTCTGTGTAAGTTAGGATTGTTAATGTTTTTTAACCTGCTTTGTGACATTAATTCAAAAGGCTATGGTTTTGTTAAAATCTAGGGTTCGTAATTTTTACGAATATTCTGTCCCTTTTTTACAATTCCTCAATAAATATGCTTTTAAGCTTTGATTTTTAGTTGTATGGGTTATATGAGTATATTTTGTTCCTTAAATTAGGATTTGTTTGATATTTTGCGGAGCTACCTACCAATTGACCATGGAAGAGATTATATATACAAACATTTATCATGGTGGAATCTTATCCGAGAGGTTTGTCCCTACTAATGTTGGTAATTGTGTGTCAGCACTCAGGTACAAAGATAAGGATCACTTTCCCATTTTGGAACTATTGTATTTTACTAAAGAATTGGGGTATGAAACTGTTGGAGGCTTTTATGCCAAGGATTTATTGAATAAACAATTTATCCTAATAACATCTTACCAACATCTCTTAAAACTAATTAAAGACTTAAAACATGAGAACACTTCTGAAGTATTTGTATGTCATATATTAGATGAACCCTTACTTTACACTAAGGGACTTATTGCTATCTAACTAATGGTAGTATTAATGTTGGTGAGCTTGTTAACCTAGTTGGCGAAAATGTTGATGTTAACCTTGGTGAAGAGGGTGAGGTTGTTAACTTAGGTGGAGAGGGTGTTGATGTTAACCTTGGTGAAGAGGGTGAGGTTGTTAACTTTAGTGGAGATGGTGAGGTTGTTAACTTAGGTGGAGAGGGTGTTGATGTTAACCTTGGTGGAGAGGGTGTGGAAGATAACCTAGGTGGAAAGGTGAATCTAATTTCTTGAGTAGTGATTCAGATCTAGGGGATATACCTTTAGAAGATGGATCAGATATTGATGAGGAGTTTGAGAGATTTTAGACAAGAAAAAAGAAACAAAAAATAGAGATAAAAGGCTACTGCATATGAAGAAATACCAGTTGGAGAGGATGGTGATATAGATAAAGGCTTTGAGGATATTGGGAAAATTAAAACTAACAAATATGCAGGAAAAATCATGTGGAGATGAGGATTATCTTGATAGCTCTGACTGTTGGAGTGATGATAGTGATGAACAACTTGATGTGGATTCCGTTAGGGAAGTAGATATACCTGCTAGAAGGAGAAGCAAAAAAGTCAGATATGATGAAGATTGTGAAATGTTAATCAGTTCATGAATGAAGTGTCGAATCATGTTGTAGAGTACAGGAGGCAGATAAAGTTATAACCTAATGAAAAACATAGGGTAAGGGTAAAGTAAAGAAATTCTAATCGTGATTTCATTGTAAAGAACTATCATCTTCACAAGTGTATTCCACTAAAAAAAGAACAAGTTGTGTAATTCAAAGTTGATTGCTAGAAAGTTTAAGGACAAAATTGTATCTCAAACATTCATAAGGATTTGGGAAATTCAAGATTTGGTAAGAAGTTGGCTTTATATTGGTAAGACTGGTTGTTAGAGGGCTAAATAGAGGGTTATGAAGAAATAGTTTTGTTCGAATAGTTACAAACCTTTGATGCTCTACATTCAAAAAAAATCGACGACCTAGATTCAATGGAGTCCTCGAAGTTTCCAGTCGACAATAATCACTATATTTACATATATCACCTTCCTCGATATTCACTGAATTTTGTAACATTTGATAAAAGACTATTGATTTAGAAGAGAGAAATAAGAGAAAACAAGAGAAAGATTGGAGATATAGACAAAGAAGATAGAATTGGGGATTTAGGGTTCTAAAATGGATTTAGGAAAAGAAGAGTATGTTGGGAGAGAAATTACGTTAAGAATTTAACATTAGGAGAGTTATATGCAGGCAAAAAATGGGAGAAAAACGGATTCGCGCGCCCCTTTTGTGTGACTCACAAACGCTTTGCCATGTAGGCAAAAAAATGTTTAAACATTTCAACTCTTGGCTGATAGAGGTGTTCAAAAGGTACTAGGTCTAGTTAAGGTGTCTAAATAATTTATGCGGACAATTTTAAAGGGTCGCAAATGAATTAAGCCTTAAAAATATAAATTTACTATGATTAAATTGATAAATTGAGATAACTATATGTAGAAAGTTTAGCTGATATATATCGATAATATTCTTTGACAACTTGACAAAAAGAAATCTAACCTCTTGTTCAACGACAATGTAGTCTCTTATTTCTATCGTCTTGTAATTATGAATGATGGATTCAATTGAAATCACAAGACTCGTTCTTTTTATTCTAAATGTTTTGGTAGTTAGAAAAAGATAAAGAGCATCAAAACCTTAATTTAAAAAATAAGAAAAGATAGGTTCTAATTTAGGTATGATAATGACAGTGATCTATTACGAAAACATGAATGCATGGACCAACCCTTCTACCATCCACCTATCCCTAGTTTTTTTTTTTTAACATGTGCTTAGTTTTTTTTTTCAAATTCTGACTTTTTATTTTGACATAGCCTATTTTTATCATCATATTTATTCTATCATAACGAATGGTGTTCACATACAATCGTACGTTATGAAATATATGTTAAAATTGACACAATTTGAATTTACTTTGAGAAATTCAAGTGGTAACCTAACAAATTTGAGCAACCATATATTTATTTCAGTCTCCATAAATCGATAATGAGAGAAAACAATATGAAATGATTTAAATCCACCCACCCACCCACACCCACACCCATCACCACACCACCCATTCCAGCTGCGTAGCCACATACTGTCAAGGGTGTCCAATTGAACACCCTTCGTCGGAAAAAAATTAATATATATACAAATAAAATGATATATGAAATGATTAAATAACCTATTTTGGACACTCTTAACATAATAAGTTGCTATTTCTGAACACTTTTTAAGAAATTTCTGGCTCCGCCACAACCGAACCCTCACCCTACCTCAAATTCTATTTGACATGTGCTTAATTGTGAAACCTTACCCATATAAATGTTGTCGGCAGAAAAGCATATTAGTTGTACAATCTTTGATTATTTAATATTATAGTTTTTTTTTATTTGATAAATATTATATATTAGTTTTTATTAATTTTGATTTATTTTGTATTTATTTGAAGAGGAAATATTCTTCTATTAGAATTTCTTCTTTTTTTTTTTTTTAGGATTCAAATTTGAAATTTTTAGCTAGATATAAAAGAATCACAATAATTTTAATTGGTTTGGCAGTTTAATGTAACTATCAATATATTTAATTTGATTGCGATAATAGCCAACCCTCATATGCCGAACAACTTAAATGGCTAATATAATTCTTGTTTGTACTATTTTTTTTGTTTTCTAATTTTGGTATGATATTCGATGTTTATATTTTTAGCACACCACACAACTAACGGGAATGAAATTCATACTCATAACTTTGAAATTTAAAAGCACTAATTAAAAATGAAAATATATTTACCACTTTATTAGTTAAGTTTGTCTAGTATTCTTAATATATTATGCTATTGTTTACTTTTTTATCTAGCGTGCAAATTTTTTTCTATGAAAAGCCTCAAACTAATATATAGCTTTTTTTCTTTTTATAATAACTAACGTAAGACTTTATTTGCACACTCAATAACTTTATTTAAACCTTAACATTTTAACCAAATTCTATATGTATCACATATATATTTCGAATATTTATGGTCATCAACTCGCGCACTTCTTTTCTTGTATGTATCTTCAAAACACAAGTAAAAGTAGTAAAATCAGCTTGTAAATGGACATTATCTATATCATCTTTATACTCATTTCATCGAACTATTTATTCTGATATCAATTATTAATCAACCCGATAAATCTAAAAAAATTATAATTATTCAAAATTTAAATTCACCGATCAACTAATTATATTGTGTCATAAAAATCCACTGAAATTTTATTTTTTTTAATCTTTCAACTAAAAAGGGATCTTTTGAATTTTCATAATTGGATATATCGAAGTGAGATAAATAGGGTAGGGCCAATTATTATCCCTTTTTTTTAATAGAAATCTTTACAGAAAAATAGACACGTGACGAAAATTAACGGTTTTGGACCACTGTATTTCTTTAATTGAAAAAATTATACTAGTTAATTAGTTAACACAGTTATAGTTTATCTTAATTACAATGTAAGGCGTATTTTTAGTTATAATTACAGCTCAGTTTTTTATTTTTGTATGACTCGAAATTTGTATAATAGGATTCGTCTAACTGTTTACACTTTTGATATTTGTAATTATATAAATTCTATATTTCGAATTTATACAAAAATAACTGAATTATGATCAATTTTAACAAGTAATATAATAATAAATGCCTCCATATATATTAATACTTCCTTAATTATGGTCCCAATTTTTATTTCTATGCTTTTATTAGTGAAACATTTGATAGGATGTACATAATCCCCTCTTACCCCACCCCCCACCCTACCCCCACCCCCGGCCCTGCGTTGTAATTTTCATAAACGTGAGCTTGCTCAGTTGATTCCATAAAAAGGGATATGTTGAAGTAATGAAACTTACTATATTAATTAGTTGATGATTAGCGTAAAATTATTATTGTTTTAAGAATCTTCATAACACAAGTAATAATTGATGTGTGTTGCAAGAATTTCCTCTTATGGTATAAATTACTATCCCCTTGATTAATTACACTATTAAAATTATTTGACCATATTTTTCAATTGAAATAGAATAGTACTTTTCGAATCTATTTGTACTAGCTAGCAACTCGTAAATATTATAGAGTTTGGTTATGAACCAATAACTTGAAGGTGTTATTAAGGAGGATTGAGGTAAATTAACGATCGAAGTAAAATATATCATATAAATATATAAATAAATATCATGCTTAATTATACTTTATATATAAAAAAACAATTATAGGCAAAGATATATAACAAATTAATCAGTAATAATATATATCATCTAGCTATTGTCGACCAGTGTTTTTATTATAAGAACTATTGGTTCTTACCCTACATAATAATTATTATTATTATCTTATTTTTGATTTGTTTTCTAATTGCAATTTGCAAAAATAAAAACAAATTGTCAATCATGTGGGAATAAACAAATTGAAATTTTAATTTGTAACAAGTTGAGATCATGTCTATTGATTTTGCACCACTAATGTAAGAGAGATAAGAATATGTTGGTGAAACAAAGAGAAAGATGTTCAACACGTCATAAAAATGGATTTAGAATTTGTGAAGTTAAAAGAGTTTTCTATAATGATTTTAAGTTTATAATATGATAATAATAAATAAGTTCACAATTAAATATTGGGATAATTGTATAGAATGACAAACTAATAATATAAAATAAATATAATAGCTATCGTTTGATTTATTTGTGTTTCATAGCAAACTGTTTGTCAGTCTCTCTCTCCCTCATATTCTCGCTCGCCACTCTCCCTCTCTCGCTTTATACAATTCTATTGTATAAATTGTGTTTCTAATTGTATAAAGCGAGAGAAAATTGTATATACACATGCAAATACATATATCTCCGTCTTATATTCTTATAATTATACAATAAAAGTACTTCGCTGCCCAAGTCTCTTTTGTCTTTCTCTCTTTCTCGTTTTATACAAATTCAAATTGTATATAATTTCTCTCTTTCTCGTTTTATACAATTTGATTCAACTGTATATTCCCTGCCCAAGTCTCTTTTGCCTTTCTCCCTTTCTTGTTTTATACAAATTCAAATTGTATATAATCGTCCTATAAACTTATAATTATACAATTCGTTTTATATACTTCGTTATATACACTTTATTTTATACAATTCTCTGCCCAAGTCTCATTTTATACACTTCGTTTTATACAATTCGCTTCAATTGTATATGTATAGCGAGTTATACATATATATGTTTGCTATGGAGCGCAATTATGTGAACTTTGCTATATCATATAAATATGAATTTTATGTTTGCTATATGTGAAAGTTACCCTTAAATATTTATAATTATTATTTTGAAAATATACAAAATAACGTATAAAAAATTTACGTAAAAATTGATCACAATCAAAGTAGATCCGCATGAATTGTTGCAAATTGATTGAGAAGCTTGTTGTTGGGCTTAGACTAAAAAAAATTGTATATATATATACTAAAATATACGTCACATATAAATATAAAGGCATAATACAATGTGCCCTTTAATTTAGTCTCATTTTACATTTATGTCCTTCAACTTTGGGTATGCACAAGTAATCACCTAAACTTATATAAACTTGAACAAGTAGACACACGAGTCTTACGTGGCACGATACACGTAAGATACCATGTAGGACAAAAAATGACATGTAGGATGCCATGTAGGACATGTGTGTCTATTGTTCAACTTTATGCAAGTTTAAGTGTATACTTGTGCACACCCAAAGTTAAAGGGCATAAATGTAATTTAAAGTCAAGTTAAAGGGCATATTTATGTATTATGTCAAATATAAATACTAAATTTTCTCGAAATTGAGGCTTCAAATTCAAACTTCTTATTAATATACTAAAAATATTGTCAAACTAACATTTTTAAAATCCAGTTCATATCAAATACTCTCTCTGTTCCATATTATAAGTCAAATTTTTCATTTGCACTTGCATTAAGAAATAAAGATAATTTTATCTCTATGCCCTTATCTAATTAGTTGTTTATTTTCATGGTTAGTCAAAGTAAATATATTTTCAAAATTAATTAATTTATCAATAAGAATATAATGGAAAGATATAATATTTATACATAAATATTATAAAATAATATATATTATGGTTCAACTATTTTTAAAAATGGATGACTTGTAATATGAGATGGAGATAGTAGTATTAATAGCACAAATAGATAAGATTGAAGCATGTGACAAACTAATTAATAACATGTCCTACATTAAAATCTTTGCATCATAATTCTAGACTTGCTAATATTATATTCACCAATTACAGCTGTCAAATCACATGGTGTAATTTAATGTAATTGTTTATTGCATAAAAACAAATTTGTTTTTATCTCTGTTCCAATATCGTCTGGCTATGATCTTGATATTTATATTAAATTAATAAATATCGTAAATTTTTGCCAATGTATATCTTTTTATTAGAAATTTCAGTTCATGTCTTTGGAAATACCTAGTACAAACTCTTCCATCTAAAATGAATCTTACATGACATAATTTTGAATTAGTCCGGCTACTGAGTTTTGAATACGAGATGGTTAAACTTAAAATAGAAAAAATTGAAAATCAGTGAAATATCAACTTAAGCTACGAAATTTGACTCAGCATGGGGTAAAAGAAAGAAAGAAAGAAGCTATTATAAAACTCTTACTCTTACCATGATATATTTAAAGTGGCTACAAAAGCATGTCGTCAAGGGTAAAACAAAAGTTTTTAAAGTTATATTATCACCACATATAAAACAACATCATTTTCTTTAATTGACAAAGTAAAAAAATAGTACCACATAAAATAAAATAATCAGAGACCCCTCAACAACAACTAGTCTCCCAAATAAACAACAAAAGGAGATGAGTTGGGATCATTTATCAATGTGTGTTATCTTTACACTGGGATCATATAATTTTCTCTGTATCATTCCAATTTTATCGAATGTCCCTTGACGGATGGGTGAGTTGGGACAAGTGGCTAGCCAAAACATGAACCTAAAAATAAATAAATAAGCCTCCTATATATATATATAAATGTAATGCTCACACTATATTTTTGAAATAAAACATTTCATTTAGTATAGTTCTCTATAATGGCCTCTAATCAAGAAATTATAGTAGTTGTTGTTCCTTTTCCAGCACAAGGCCATCTAAATCAACTTCTTCAACTATGTAAACTCATTTCATCACACAACATACAAGTCCATTATGTTACAACCATGACACACACTAATCAAGCAAAAACAAGAGTTCATGATCCATATTCATTCATCAACAACAACCACATCCATTTTCATGAACTCTCAACACCATTCTTCAACTCCCCTCCTCCCAACCCGAACTCCACGATCAAATTCCCAAGCCATCTCCAACCCTCTTTCGAGTCATCTTCTCATCTACGTAAGCCTATATCCGAACTCCTAAGCGTCCTCTCGTCTAAAGCAAAGAGGATTGTCATCATCCATGACTCATTAATGGGATATGTAGTTCAAGATTTTGTCTACTTGCCTAATGCTGAGGCTTATGCTTTCCATAGTGTCTCAGCATTCACATTGTTCTTGTTCATATGGGAGAATATGGGAAGGCCTTTTGATATTGATGCAAATTTTCTAAAAGATGTTCCATCACTTGAAGATTGTTTTAGTCCTGAATTTGAGAAATTCATTAAATTACAACATGATTATATGAAGTTCAATTCAGGGAGGATTTACAACACATGTAGAGTTATAGAAGGTCCTTTTCTTGATTTGTTGTCAAAGGAACAAATAAGTAATAACAAGAAGCAATGGGCACTTGGACCATTCAATCCTGTTTTAGTACAACAATATGGGACCAAAAGTTGTCACAAGCAACATGAATCTCTAATATGGCTCGATGAACACGAGCCTAACTCGGTTGTGTTCGTCTCATTTGGGACCACGACTTCATTTTCTGACGAACAAATCAAGGAGATTGCAATTGGATTGGAGGAGAGCGAGGTGAAGTTCGTTTGGGTGCTGAGGGACGCGGATAAAGGGAATGTTTTCGCGAAGGACCACCAATCAAGAAAGATTGAATTGCCAAAAGGGTTCGAGGAGAGAGTTAAAGATAAGGGGATTGTGTTGAGAGATTGGGCGCCTCAGTTGGAAATCTTGGCACATTCTTCTGTTGGTGGTTTTATGAGTCATTGTGGATGGAATTCGTGCATGGAGAGCATTTCCATGGGAGTGCCAATAGCCGCGTGGCCAATGCATTCAGATCAACCCCGAAACACCGTATTGGTCACGAAGATTTTAAAAGTTGGCTTAGTCGTTAAGGAGTGGACACGTAGGCACGAGGTGGTGACACGTGGCATGGTGCAAGCAGCAGTTGAAAAATTAATGGTGTCTAAAGAAGGAGAAGAAATGAGGGACAGAGCAATGGATTTGAGTGGAGCTCTTAAGAAATCAGTAGCAGAAAGTGGCATTAAGAATATGGAGTTGGATTCATTCATTTCTCACATAACAAGGCAAATTTGATCGATCATTGATCAATCAGCTATGTTGTTTGGATTCTTCAAAAATGTCAACTGAAAACATGTTTGATCTTCTAAAATAAGTGCATAAGAATTTGACATAGGTGTGACGATATTCTTGCAAAGTTCAAGCAACATAGGATCGACGTATGTACCATCTCCATTCAATCATTGTCATTGTGCCACAAGGGCCTTAATTTATATATATTTAGTAGTGCATGTTTCAAATAACTAATATCAAGGCGCTTACGCATAGTTAGTATCTTTCAGATGATCTGATTGTGTAATTTTGCACGGTCATTTATATAACGTGAACTCATCTAAAATTAACGGTCAAGATCTTTCCATGTGTCATCAAACTCAGAGAAGTGACATTTTGGTCCCATAAATTTTTGGATAAGAAGTTTAACAGGTTTTGGATAACTATTTTATATCAATGATTGAGTATATGCAAATGGACTTGTGTAAATTAATTAGTTCATATGAGAGCAACTATGTTGGACTAATTAAATAGATTCATGGACTATATATTTTATGATCAAATTCATGTTTCTTACCTATTCAAGAAAAGGACATCCTCAACATGATCTCCAACTTGTCCTATGTACATTGTCTCCACTTACAGGCTACAACATCCCATTCTACTAAGTCAGCGAAGAATCAAATTCAAAATTTTGAGTTAATGAGTTCTGAATTTTAGTAAAGACGGTTTATTAGGTTATAGATAAAAGTATATATACATATTAAGTGAATTTCATCACACATACGATATATAAGAAAGAACGAAAACAACCAATAAATGAATGAACTAATCAGTGGCAATTTGAAACAAGGTCATGAAGTAGTTGTAGTGATTGTTCAACCTTCAAGCTTAAGGCCATTTAAGGCGTTGGCTCGAGCCCTGTCCAAACTCCAAAGGACTTACAATCGTCAAGCTAGGCTCAAGCCAACGTCTTAAATCCTTTGAATATTGCCAAGATTCACTTTTATGACCTCCCAAGTAGTCCTGATTTTACCTCAGGCAAAATCCTGGTGATCTGGAATGCTTGCATGCTCTTCGCGAGTCCATTGCAAACAACTGGGGAATGTGAACAGGATCTACAGACAAAATCTTTTATCATAAACAGTACCATGTTTAAGGTTATAAAGAAACAACAAAATTTAACAAATGCAAACAATTGAGGAATGTGAACAGCATTTTATGAGAAAAAAACTAGGTACATAACCAAGATTCAATAATTCATGCATGACTCCAAAACTCTGATACAATACTTCTGACCACACACTTCTCTTTCATCGCCATGACCTTAGTGGTCCTTGTGTCTTTTAAAAAGTTGAAAGGTAAATAACCAGATTCAATAATCCAAACATGTTTAATGAAGCCTACCCTCCTCTCACCTTCACACATTTTCAAAGGTTTCAACTTGCTATTCTATCCTCTTCTTACATATGTACATACACACTCGCACACTCACACATGATTCAAGCAACTCAAAAGCAGTAGAGAGTCGGATTGAATTTTCTATAACTTGGACAAAGGTAACGGCTTTTTTATGGGTCGTGAAGTAGTTATAGTCATGGTTCCATTTCCAATTCAAGGCCATCTCAATCAACTTCTTCAACTAACCTGTTTACTCTCCTCAACATATGATCTTCCTGTCTATTATGTTGGCTCAGCCACACATAACCAACAAGCTCGGGTTCGAGCTAACGCCTTAAATCCTTCAGACATAGCCAACATCCACTTCCATGACATTCCAACTCCTGAATTTGCCTCACCTCCTCCTGACTTTAATGCCTTGAGCAAATTCCCATTACATCATCAGCCATTATGGGATGTAACTTTGCTTCTTCGCGAGCCCATTGCTTCCTTTTTACGTGATATCTCCTCAAAATCAAGACGACTCATTGTTGTTCATGACTCTTTTATGTCATATAGTGTTCAGGATGTTTCTTCCTTGCTCAATGCTGAATCCTATATATTTAATTGCATTTCAGCTTTCACTTTGTACTGTTCTTCATACTCATTTAGTGCAATGTCTGTCCAAGTTGGAGAACAATTGCTTAAAAAGCTACAGTCCCTTGAAGGAGCGATGCCTGATGAAGTCAAGAACTTTATAGCTCTTCAGAGTCCATATATGGATATTAGAACAGGTGATATCCATAATACAAGTAAAATAATTGACGCGGGTTTCTTGATTTGCTGGCACAAGTAGAAAGTAAACAACAATGGGCAATTGGACCAATTCTGCCTACTAAACTCAATCATATCTCAAATAGGAACAATATATGTTTGGAATGGCTAGAAAAACAACCTCCGAGATCAGTTCTTTATATATCATTTGGAACATCAGCTACATTTTCCGACGGAGAAGTCATGGAGCTCGCGATGGGATTAGAACAAAGCAAACAGAAGTTCATATGGGTGTTGAGAGAAGCCGATTGAGTAGATATCTTTACCTGAGAAGCTAGAAAACATGTGTTTCCTGAAGGATTTGAGGAAAGAGTAAAAGGGGTCGGGTTACTGGTAAGAGAATGGGCGCCACAAACCTAAATCTTGGCTCATTTGCCCAAGGCGGGTTCATGAGTCATTGCGGATGGAATTCTTGCATAGAGAGCATTATTATGGGGGCGCCTATAGCTGCTTGGCCTATGCACTCTGATCAACCGGGAAATAGTTTCTTGGTGACGGAAATATTGAAAATAGGCCTGTTTGTGAGGGAGTGGGAGAAACGTGAGGAGCTAGTAAGTGCATCCACTATTGAGAATGTCGTGAGGAAGTTGATGGCATCTGAAGACGGTGATGCAATTAGGAAAAGAGCAGAAGAATTGGGAGAAGCTGTAAGGCGTTCCACAGAAAAAGGAGGTGCTTCTCGAATGGAGTTGGACTCTTTTATCGCGCATATCACAAGATAAGAGTAGCTTTTCACCAGAAATGTATTTCTTTGATCTTAAAAAGTTCAGTATCTGAAACTTTTTATGGCTATCACTTATCAGTGAGATTATTGTTTGTATTTCTCTCCTAATGATCTTGTTTACATTTCTCAGTTTTTTGCATATGCTCAATTGGATGATCTAGATGACCTACATTAGACTGTTTTATGACAAAAGACTTAGTTCATAGACTCCTATGTTCATCGAAAGGTTTATTATGAAACAGTTTTGATATTTGTCTTGGATAATTGGGTCTTAAATTCGTCGTAACATTAGCAATCATGTCAAGTATTGATAGATCACAGAGTTATCCGGTAGCTTTGTTGGTGGGAGGTAGCAGTTGCCCCGTGGAATTAGTCAAGATGCATGTAAGGTGGGAGCGGATTGTCTTGTTTTATGTCAGTAGTTGTAGTATTGCTCATTTAGTTTTGTGTCCTCCGATTTATGTTATTTATTTGTTATTTCTTATACTTCGACTATCATATTATTTTGTTGTAGTTACTACCCTATTACTATTTGTTGTTGTTTATACTATCTGCTACTTCTTGTACTTTTGGACTGCTTTGGACTATCTTTCCCTTGAATTGAGGGTCTATCGTTAACAGTTTCTCTATTTCCCAAGGTAGGGTAAGGTCTGCATATACTCTACCCTTCCCACCCTTCCCAGAGCTCACTTGTGGGATTACATTGGGTATTTAGTTGTTGTTGTACTTTCTTTGAACAGTTAAAAGATTTCCTTATAAAACGAAGCTGTTTAGTATTGTGTTGGTTCATTATTAATTGGCTGGTTCTATGTTAGTTCAATCCTACCACAACCTTCTTCTTTTTATCTGATTTGGGACCGGGCACAAGCGGTGAGGATTTGTATAGTTAACTTTAACTTATTTGAGACTGTGACCTAGTTGTTGTTGTACTAAAACAAACTTGGGTATAGAAAGTATGTACAAGTTTTTATAAAAACCTATGTAAGTGTGCAAAACTCAATTCCTTGCTCAGCTTACTAGAGTTTCCTCCCTCAAAAAGTTCAAAGCTATTGCAATTAAAAATTTCCTTCTATTCCTTCTAACAGCTGTAAAAATTGAACAATGATCCTCGCTATTACAGGAAACGGGAAATCACCTATAGGTACAAGGGAAAAAGAAAATGGACCAATTAAAGTTTGATCCAGACCTGTTAGACGACTAGCTAACTATCACCAGAACGTCATGCCAGCTTGCTGTAATCACTTGCCTGACACGCGATGCAGAGTCAATGAATCATGGTATAAGACCTTTTTGGTTGGTGGATGTTTCTCCCTCGACTAAATTCCCGAATCAAGACAATCTTCAATAGAACTTTCATGGCTGAAAATCACTAGTTCTTGCACACACCTAAGTCAGAAGATGAAACCTTACCAATTGTCGAGCCATTTAAGAATTCTTAGCTGGAAGTAATCAATATTGCAATGAAGAGGCATAAGAGAGCATATATCAAACTCAAAGATCAACACTAGTGTGGGAATAAGCATTAAGACATGACAACGTGTGGAGAATCTAGAAACTTACAAGGAAAGATAAGAGTTGAAACCTCTCAACGTCATCCTTTGTGGGCATAACTGATGCGAATATTTCTTCCATCCAATAACTAAGAAACATAAAAAAACAAAAACTGTAAGACAACAACAAGGAAAGGCAGTCTAAAGCAGTTCAGAAAAAGAAGTTGTGGATGTACAAGAAACAAAAGATAATAACAAAAACAGTAGATAGTAACAAAACAGAAACTACGACAAACAATATGATAGTCCAGGAAACAAAAACTGTAAGACAAATATAAGAATATAGGTAGCATTTATACAACTTGTACACTTACTTGCCCATCCATTTCCTTCAAGGCCTTGCTAGCTGCACTTTCAGAAGTGAACTTCACAAACCCATATCCTTTGGATTTTCCACTTTTATGATCACATATCACTTTCACTGTAAGTGGATAAGCTTATACTTTCATCTAAAAGCAAGTCACAAGAACAAAGAGAAGTATTGTCATCCACACATTACCTTCAATTGTTTCACCATGTTGCTCAAAAGCTTGTTTAAGCACAGGTTCATTCGTATCATAACAAAGCCCTGAAAGAAACATATTTTGTTTTAACAGATATCAAAACCTAATTGTTTAACCAAGTCTGGTATTTAAGTGGAGAAAGGCAGAGGAATGACCCCATTATTTCCACATCTCAAAACTGAAACAGAAACAGATGATTTCTGGATTGGTTAAAAACACAACTTTTACACCATGAGTAAAAATTTGTTAGAGTGAAAAATCATTAATATGGAAAGACCAGAGATTTTCAAGAACGAAACTATTACTTTTATCAACATCCAGGAAGAAATCAACTAACCACAGAGAGACACGAGAGGCAATCTTTAGCTTCACGTGCATCAGAGTAGTTAAAAGGACTCATCTAAGCTAAAATACTTAGCAAAGGACAGGAAAATCTCTGCACTGACGACATACATTATCACGGTGCTTCAAATTCTAACTCGACAAAAAACAGAGATAATTATCGATATCAACTCTCATTTTACATCCCACATTGCTGCCTTATTAGCTATACTGCTGAAGTATAGCTCATCCAAATATTCAAAAGAATCTTTTCTGGAAATACTATTTTATCCCAAGTGTAATATGACTATCTAAACACGTAACAACACTTCTATCTAAACACCTAACAACACTTCTATCTAAACACATAACTGCTTGTACAAAAACGCAGCTCCCCCAGTGCACAAAAGCTACTTAAATTCAGCTAACCAAGCGGGTTCCAACTTCACTTAGCAGTCTTAATCTTCCAAGAACCTCTAAAACAGAATCCTAGACAACAATTTAACATTGTTGGAAAGAAACATACCCAAATAGAGCTAAATCAATATAGACAATTCATATAGTCAGAGCCCCTGTTCAATTAATATGCCAATATGATTAAAAATTTGAACTTTTTCAAGAAAAGGTAATACATAACATTCAAGCTGAATTTAAGGAATACAAAACTAAACATTTAACCCATATTTTTTCACTGAAACTATATGCCCATACTATATAACCCTTCATTATTAACTAGAGTTCTCGGGTTCGACCTGCTATGAACTCGCAGGATTAGTGCCAGTGGAACCCCAAAACAGATACTTTACACCGGGCGAGAAACCCCAAAAAAAACTATATGCCAATCATGATATACAAGTAAAGAAACAGAATCATAGTATCACTACAGACCTCCAATGAACAATTTGCTGCAAGAATGGCGAGAAGTGACAAATCTAGCAAGTGGGGTTTGATAATTTAGGAAGAATTCATTGAAACGTTGCATTGAAAGTCGCTACAGAGAAAAAAAAATCTTGTTTTTTTTTTGGCTTGTGTTCTTGAATTGTCGAAGTTCAAAATAAGTGTGTTCTTCTATTTTTTGCGTTTTTCGGGTCAATGAATTGGGCCTTTAAAATTGGATCTAAAGAGAGATACAGTATGTCATTTTGTAGGTC
The DNA here is from genome assembly GCA_016801875.1 of Solanum sitiens. Taxonomy (NCBI): domain Eukaryota; kingdom Viridiplantae; phylum Streptophyta; class Magnoliopsida; order Solanales; family Solanaceae; genus Solanum; species Solanum sitiens. The sequence continues at coordinate 228,080 of JABWTJ010000275.1, read as the reverse complement.
CATTACAATAATAAGCCCATGCGAACATTTGTGTGGGTACAAATTTTGGAAAGTTACGAGGTTAAACAAATTTATACTATTTAATCACTCATCACAGCTATAGTTTGTATAATTAGTCACGTTTATATAAGTATAATTCGCCGGAATATCAAATACATATGTATAATATACAATTATTTAACCTATACAATTCACATCTCTCCCACTCTCTGCCCGCCCTCGCTCGACTTTCTCCTCCCTCTCCCAATCTTGCTTGCATATATACATATGCATATGTATAATATATAATTATATACATATACAATTCACCTCTCTCCCACTCTCTGCCCTCCCTCGCTCGCCTCTCTCCCACTCTCCCAATCTTGCTTGCATATATACAAATGCATATGTATAATACATAATTATACATATACAACTCACCTCTCTCCCACTCTCTGCCCTCGCTCGCTCGCCTCTCTCCTCCCTCTCCCAATCTTGCTTGCATATATACAAATGTATATGTATAATATACAATTATATACATATATAATTCACCTCTCTCCCACTCTTTGCCTCTATCGCTCCCCTCTCTCCTTCCTCTCCCAATCTCGCTCGCCTCTCTACTCTCTATCATAGTCTCACTCGCCTCTCTACTCCCTCTCCCAATATCGCTTGCCATATATACAAATACAAATGTATAATATATAATTATCTAAGCGATATACATATACAATTCACCTTTCTCCCACTCTTTTTCCCCTTTCTCGCCTCTCTCTTCTCTCTCACAGTCTCGCTCACCTCTCTCCTCCATATAACATGCAGCTACGAATGAATTGTAATTATCAAACTACAGTCATGGAGAGTAATTAGACTATTTTAAGTGGCTATATATGAAAGTTCCATTAAAAATATAAGTTTCTTGTAAAATTAACTATAGTTTGGGTTTAATTAGAGGTTTGTATATATAATTATAGTTTTCTTAATTACAATTTATTGCTAGAAGTGAGAGAGAGAGAGAGAGGTGAGCAAGATTGGATAAGAGAGAGGCGAAAGAGAGGATGAATATATGTTGTATTTGTTGTATCAGATACAATTGTTTTGTATCAATGAATACAACTTATGTATTCACTTTGTATTGATGTATTTGAGTGTAACTGCAACTAGCTATAGATTTGTATCAATATTTTAATTGTATTTTGTCCTTGTTATACATTTGTATAGATCATGTGTTGCATAGTATTTCAGGTTGATACAATATTGTATCATTGTATCAATATGTATCTCTTCCTCGTTCAAGCATACTAAGAATCTGAGTATAAAATTGAAGAGAAAGAAGAGAGGTCTCCTTCATCTCTCACCTGCTTTGTATCAATACTATCTCATCTGAACGCGTAGGTCCTTTGTTGCTTATTGAATTTCAATTCAAGGAAGAGATCGAGAAGGAGGGGATGAGAACTTTCTATGAAACTATAAATTATAGCTATTTATATTAAATGCATAGCACATGTAACCATATAATTTTTTCTTTAAAAATACCAAGGATAATTTATTTGGTTGATGTTATTTAACATGTCTCAATTTTTAAATTTTGTTTATATTTTACCCACTTTGATAGTCAATATTCGATATTTGTTAATACAACAAATTCAAAATCGCATTATAAGGGAAGTTTCAATTTTTTAGCCTTTTCCTAGAAGCTCTAGACTAGTTTGTCCTAGTTGAAAATTTTCTATTTGTATCTTTTTGTGTTTCCATTGGAATATTATTCTCCTAACTTTTAATAGCTTTTATTAGATAATAGTATGGACATTTTGAACAATACGTGAAGAAATGCAATACTTCTATAGTTCCATGATTGAAATTTGGCTATTCTTGACTTAAAGAATTGAATGTTACCAAAATACCTAGTTCTATTTGTTGCATCATGACTTTGCTTCAATATAATACAATTCAAGGTGTTAATTAATGTGCTTATGCAATTAATTAGGAGGCAGTTGTTGAAAATTGACTCATCATAAGCGCTTTCGATGAAAATAACATATTTTCGATGATGTTTTGAAGAAAACATTCAAAATTTTATTTATATTTACCAGTGAAAATTTTAAAGAGGGAGTCTTATCCCTTGATGAGTTTATCATTGTTTTGTCACCTAGAGATTTATAATATAATGGTGGATATGATTTTTGTATTTCTATTCAGAGGTTCAAGCTAAAGTTATAGAAATAATTTCTTTTATAGAAAATATATTTCTCTTTTAATAAATTTTATTAAATCAATCAAAAGTTTAAATAAATACTAAATATCAAATGAAAAATATTTTATGAGTTTTAATAAGAGCAATTGATGAGTAGTTTCATCACATGTAAATATGCCAAAGCCATCATGTAACTTTTTGTCACCCAATGGTCCAACTTCAAGAAATGGGCTTTGTCACTGTCATAAGATTAAAGTTACCAAAAAAATTATTTAAAGAATGGGGTGGGTGGGGTGGGGGGGTCACACACTAAATAGTAAATAGGCAATTTGTTTTATGGATTTGAGTTTTAAGAATGAAATCGTTTTTCATAGACAGTAAGTAATATTTTACCTTTAAAGTGAGATTTTCCGATAAATCCTTGACATAAGTATATTTTCAAGTGATCAAGTTTATAAAAAATGGGATGTACACGCAAACGTATCCTTTTATTAGGGAAAGAGATCCTTTCTAATAAATTCTTGATTCAAAATATAATATTTCATAAAAATAAAAAATAATATTTCATAAAATATTTCATGATTTCGCGTATCAATTATACCAACCTTAATAAAGCATATTACTTGGATTTCTTAAAAACTTTGCTAAATATACATTATTAGATCTTTTGAAGGATACGTATTCTTAAGGAATTTGCTAGGAGTGAGATAATAATTTTAAAGCATTCAAGCAACATAATTAATAATTATTATTTTTTGGTTTTTTTTTTATTAAACTCTGCATAAATATTACCTGAACACTATATTAGTTACACATAGTCTGACAAGGGAGGATCTAGAGTATGCCGAGGGGGTTCATCTGAACTCCCTCGACAAAAACTTACGATGTATATTTAAGGTATTTTTAAATTTTTTTATGTTTGTATATTGATTCTGAACCTCCTGAATATGAGATTAGACGTTGATTTAGTGATTTAGGAGTTCAAATCACTATTTTCTTTTTTCCGACCCCCTTTAATGAAAATCATGATATCTACCAGCTACACATAGATATGCAAAGTTTTAATATAGAAAATTGTATAGTAAGTATAATGCTGCGATTATTATTTTTTTAAAAAAAAACACTATTATCCCCTCAAATCAAACATTATTATTCCATTTATTTTTAAGAAAAGATTTCGAGCTCGAATTTTCTGGAGTGAAAGCATTCTATTGGAAGAAATTGTCTTCCCAAATTATTCCTATATTACACAAATTTAATTTGATTAGATTTAATATATATATCAAAAAAATAAAAAAATAAAAATAAAGTCAAGTGTATACTCCAACGGCTCTTTCTATAGATTGCTTCTTACTGAGGTTTGCTGACAAAATCTGACACCTTTTTTAGTTTTTTTTTTTAAAAAAATTCCTTCTGAGAGCATTATATAAAAAGAAATAAAAAAGTTGATTGTTGATTTATAATTTTAACAGTTATAAATTAGTTGAAAATATTTATTGCATTATGCATCTATTAGTTTTGTATTATTAGTTTATTATTTTTTCTCTTTTTTTTAATCGGGGGTAGGAGTAGGTGATCACGACGCGGGGAATCAAATTTCCATCAATAAGATTGAGATAGTGAATCAACTAAGCTATTAATATTTTTTAATAGTATGGTATGAACATTATCATCTTGCAAGTTTTTTTTTTTAATTTAATGTTAGGTATTCATATGTGAGCTTGATTAATTATAGAGCTCATTTTTTAGACAGTACTTTCAATATAACGAAGAATTTTAGCTATTCAATCACAATCTACGTCCATCTTCTAATGATTTTACATTATAAATATTAGTTTTCTTCGAGCAAAATCTCAAACTCAAATGTTCTAATTATATTTCTAAAATAAAAGAATTTTATTCTATCTTACTGTACTTTTTATACTCTTCAATGAACCATTCATGAATTAAATATGGACTAATTAAATAAATCTATAGTTGATTTATTTTTTTGCCTAAAATTAGATAGAGGCTACTGCTTTTTATGCTATAAAAAAATTTCAACATCAATGTCCCAATCACCAATTTCTAGCGTCTCAAAATATTTGTTATGTTATGCTTTTTGATAATTAACTTTTATATATATATATATATATATATATATATATATATATATATATTATCATACTAGTATGGGAGGAACTTTTATTTATAATATTTTTTATAATTTTTAACATTTATAATAAAAGTTAATTTAAATTAACATAATTTTAAATAGTAATTCAGTTAATGCTCAACAAAAATTTGACAAATTTTCAAGGACAGACTATCCCGTCAACTTTTAATTGTCATATTTTTTTTTGTTAGAGTCAAATAATAAGTACTTTGACTAATATTTTAGAATGTATTTTTTTCTCATCATATTGATACAAAGTTATAATTTATAGTAGTACTTTTTATATAATTTTTTAATATTTAAATTTTTTATTTAAGTTTACTTTAAAAATTAATCAAGCTATTTCGATGGAGGAGTATTTTACTTTTTTTTTTTTTTTTTAGTGGGAGGTGTAATTGAAGTAAAAATACAAGAAGTTTGACTAATTTAATTCTATCTCTTCATTTAATTCTAATTGACTTAATTATTTTCATCATCACTCTATTTTATTTTGTTTCCCCTTTTACTCCATAATAACAAGTTTGACAAACTTAATTTCTATCTCTTCATTTAATTCCAATTGACTTTGATTTACCTAGTGAAGCTACATATTTATTGTGGAGGCAAAGCTATGACGTTTTTTTTATTTTTATTTATTTTGACTTTTTCTTGTTTCATACTTAAATTTAATATTCATATTTTACATATATTATATGGATATATATAATGCTTGCGGATTATAATAAAAAAATCTTATTGCAATTCTCTACTTACATATTTCTCAATTGTTTTTTTTTATACTTAGGAAAGAGTTTGATACACCTTTTTTATTAATAAATATATATATAGAGAGGGGTAGATAAATTTATATATTTCAATTAATTTAGATTTTCGTTAAAGAAAAATCAGTGTTGCCTCTTTAAATATTGTTTCTTCAAAGTCTTCTATTTCCATTTTTTCTATACATTGAAAATAAAACTATGTTCTTCATTAAATGGTTTTCATGGTTGTGACATATTAAAGGCTATTTTATTAGATCTAAGTATTGGGTCTATTAATGAAGTTAGTTCAATCTTCATTTAGTTTCATCCGTTAAAGACAATTCATTTTCAAAACATTATTCACCATACAAAATGTATTAATATTTATATCCATAAAAAAAAATATTACATAATTCTTTTTCATTTGATTAAGTCAGACAGAGTTATCAAGAGATAGAGTAAGAATTTGAGTTTTATCAATCTAATAAATATATAACATATATATCTTTACATACGTTTTTATTATATATACTACAGATAATTAATGGAGTATATATTCCACTATGATTTATGAATTTAACTATGATAAATTAATATAAATAAGTGTAATTACTCGGCTGATCATCAAGTTACACAACTAAGAGCCTGTTTGGATGAACTTAAAAGCTGGTCAAACTGACTTAAAAGTCAGTTTTTGACTTATTAGAGTGTTTGACAATTATCAAAGCGACTTATTTTAAGTAAAAAATGACTTATTTTAAGCCAAAAGCTAGGTGAGGTATGTTTTTTTTTTCAACTTAAAAGTCATTTTATGTTTGACCAAATATATTACCTTTTTACCCTAATTCTTTTTTTAATTATTATTATTATTATTATTTAATTATTTATTTATCATCATTATTATTATTATTATTTTATTATTTATTATTATAATTATTATATTTATTATTATTATTATATTTATTATTATTATTATTATTTATTGTTATTATTATTATTTATTATTATTATTATTATCATTATTTTGTTGTTAGTATTATTATTATTATTATTATTATTATTATTATTAAGTTGCACATACAAAATTAACTTAAATAATAAATTTATATTCCTCTTATAAATAATTTGTGATGATAAAGAAATATGTGAATGATCGAAAATATTATTACTTATGGATGTTAAATATAAATTAATTTTGTTTTAATTGTTTTTAAGTATAAAAACCTTAAATCAATCAACTTTTTATCATGTTAGCAACTTTAAGGATATTTCATGCATTTTGATTAAAAAAGTGTTTACCAACACTTATTTGTCAAACACAATAACAATTTTTTTTTCAACTGCAGCACTTTTATCCAAACACATAATTACTTATTTTAAAAATAAGTTTCAGCACTTTTAAAAATACTTTTTAAAAGTTATTTTTTTAAGCCAATTCAAACGAACTCCAAGGTGTGACTTTGTGGTTATTGAAACGAGGAAAAACTTCATATATTTAAATACTCGATAATTTCTTTTCATATATTATCTACATTTTGACGAATGAAAAGTTTTCCAAAAGAAGCACTATTGAGAAAGTAATGGACGATAAAAAAATAATTAAATTGTCAAATGAACTCAAATTTTACCTGGATATATTTTTTTAAAAGAAACTACAAATTTTACCTAAATTCTGATTAATCGAAACTTTATAATACAAATAGAATGAAATGTTTTCTAAAAAAGGATGCCTAAGCTGGCTTCATGTGACTATGGGGCTTTTGTCAGTTTTTATTTTTTGATCAGAGATTAAAGTACAGAAGAAGAAAACCAATTTTTTTTAAAAAAATATTAAATAAGAGAAAAAAATGATTGAACCAAATTTTTAAAAAAAAATATTAAATAAGAGAAAAAAATGATTGATTGGTTGGGACTTGTAAATTGAGATTTTATTGAGAATTAGATAAGTTGTAAAATAATTGTGATGCAAGTATCTATCTACATTGATAATATAGCCAAAATATAATTAATATATAGTACTTGGTATATTCCATATTACTAATTGTGTTAGTTTTTCAACTTGTTCATATTCAGCTTTTCTGACTCACTGTCAGTAAAAAAAAATCTATATAATTTATATTATTCGAGATAATTTCATAAATAAATTTTTAAATTTTTTTATATATGAAGATTATTTTTGATAAATTCTCATTCTAGAAGAGAAGTTATGAGAATACGAATGCAAGAAACTATAATAGTAAAATATAAGACAAGTAAAATAACTATTAATAATATAATTATACGAATACAAAAGGCTACTTACTAATAAAGAGGAAAGAAAACGACGTTAGCCCTTTGCCTTTCTCATATAAAGTATGATTACATGTCGCTACATGTTAAATTAAAATTGTGTCAGATCTAATTATTTTTGCATATTTCTTCTTTCATTCTAATTTTTGGTATGATTAATTTATCACGTCTCCTTACATTATCACACCTTCTTTTTACATGTTTAAACTATTTGTTTTCCTTATTTTGTCTTCTAAGGGTAGCACGTATAATTTCATTCTTTATTATGTCTGTCTTAAATTTATTACACATTCCTCTTAACGTCATCATCTTCCTCATTTGAAATATAATTATGTATAATAACATTAACTAATATATACGGTATATATTAGTTAATTTTCAATCTCATAAATACAAATAATATTGGAGAAATTTTTCCATTGCTCTTCTAATAATGGATATTTTGAAACTCTATATTACTTTTAGGTGTAAAATAATTATAATTAAATAAATAAATTTTATATGTCTCATGTGAACCAATATCTTAGGTGGAGTTTCAGTCTGTCAAGCCACACGTGATTGTCATGTGCGAAGATACTTTTAAATAAACTCTTTCAATAATTTCTTACAAAAAAATAATAATTCAGTTGATTCTTTTATCCAAAAAGATAGAATTTTGTGTGTATGATCTATCACTATCCCAAATACCCTTTTTCATTTTTTAATTGTATTTTAAAAAATTTAAGAAAATAACCTAACAAGTTGAAAAAAAATGAATTCCTTTTTTCTTTATTTAGTTTCAATGAAATAAATTTACGATTTAAATTCATGATATGTATTGTTTGCTTTAATTCATTACATCTTAGAGACTTATCTTTTGCCAAATCACTTTTTAGCTTAAAAATATATGTATCACGCGTAGAAGTTTCTTTATTTTTTCTATTTCACTTCGATTTATGATGAATCTAAAATGTAATATCCATCTCTTCTTCAAAAGCTCGTCAATCTAGGAGTTCACTAATTTTTCGTTTTTATTATCTGTCTTTTTTATTTTTAGTTATTTTATACTAAAAATAATAATATGAACAAAAGGTAAAACAAAACTCGATTATTAAAATGAATAAGTAAAATAAATATTTTTTTAATATAGGGGTCGAATAAAATAAAATGAAAAAAGTAACAAATAAAGAAGTAAGAAAAGGGGGACATTAGATAAGTACACCACTTAAGATATCATAATTCCTAAAAACAAATCCCATTTAAAATATTACAAAATTCCCTCTCGGGTATATTCATCCTCTCCCGGATACATCCCTCACATTAAGCAATGTATCATTTGAAATGTATCACACAATCAAGAAATGCATCCGAAAGCAATAAAAAAATCAAAATTTTTGTAATCGAGGAAATTTCCGGGATACTCACTCTATTCCATCTTAAGTGAATTGTGAAACAAACGTATTCAGATAAACATTTAAGGACATAATTTAAATCATAATTTTCACTATTGCCCTTTGTGAAATCATAAATACAATTTTGTAAATAGTGTAATTTATCTCCTATACAATATAAAACTTCGATAATTATAAGGAAAAATATAGAAAAAATCTCAAACATCATCTTAAACTTTAAAACATTTTAAATAATTAAAAAAATCCTAAAAAATCACTTAATATGAAATAGAGAGATAAATTAATTAACGCCAAATATATTAGATTTCTTTTTTTTTTTAAAAAAAAAAGGTTAAGTATTATGTGGGAAAAGGTGACAATGGACAAATACACAAAAAACCCTCCAAAGTTAGCTTTTCAAGAAAACCCTCCAAAGTTAGCTTTTCAAGACCTTGATTAGTGCATTGTTTATTTATATTGAAGGAATACATGACTTCTTTTTAAAAAATAATTAAATTCACTTCTATTTCTTTATGGAATATATTATTGAGTGTTAAAGAAACTTTTATATTTTAAAATGTGCATTGTTATTACAAAATTGCTAGAAGGTGTAATATTTTTGGAAATTATAAAACATAAGTAAATGAATCAGTTCATAAGTTAACTGGGCTATCAATGGGGGTTGATAGTGGCACCGGATTTCGGGGCGGAGCAAGATAAGATCGAGGGGTAGAAATTTTATTTAACAAAAAATTGCATGATTTAATACTGTTAATTGTTTTTTATGTGTATATGGTAGATGTTAGAGTTTGTGGTATTATCTCCGAATTATAACTTAAACTTAAATTATATCCTTATGTTATATAAGTGAATAAAAAATATTCTTACACTATCCAAAAAATTGTAAGATTTATTCTTATGTGAGTTATGTCTTTTTTTAAATAAAAAAAAAAAACTCACGCCACCAACAAAAAAATGTGTCAAGATGAATAAATATGTGTACACATGTTTATGCTAGTCAAGTTATTTTTTTATTTTTTAGAAATTGAGGGCTTAAACCACATTACAGACAAAATATATTCAAAATTTTAAATTATTTTTGCAAAACGTATGGTCAAATACAACTTCAACTTAAGAATTTTAAATAGAATAATTGTTTTTATATTTTTATAACTATTCGTACACATTATTTCACCGAATTTCCAATATTTTTGTTCATTGTACAAAATGTGAATTACATTGTTTATAACATACATACGTACTTGATATTTTAATAAAGAAAACTTCTAAATAGTTGGACTGGGATAATGCACAAGTATTCCCTCAACCTATGCCCGAAATCTACACTTATACTATACTAAGGTCCTATTACCCCCCTGAACTTATTTTATTAATAATTTTTTACCCCTTTTTTGGCCTATGTGGCACTACCTTGTGGGCTCAACGCTGATTTTTTTTTTCAAGCTAGTGCCTCGTAGGCCGAAAAGGGGTAGAAAATTAATTATAAAATAAGTTCAGGGGGTAATAAGACCTTAGTATAGTATAAGTGTGTCTCTGAAATTTCGAGCATAGGTTGAGGGGGTACTTGTACATTTTCCCTAATATTTTTAAAATTAATCTTTTACATGATCTTTCTAACCATCGAAATATACCGTATAATTATTTTAAAGACTTATGTATTTTTGCAAGTCAATTTACTTGATTATGCAAAAAAAAAAACATATAAACTAATAACACACAAAATTTAAATTATGAAAATGAAAAATGAATTTTTATCCATATCATTGTTCTTTTTAGATAGTTTTAAACATGTATTATGTATGTCTTCTTCAAAAGCTCTTCAGTATAGGAATCCATTAGTTTTTCTCTTTGATTCACCCAATATTTTCAAAATCATTTTTGGGGCGAATTTCGGGACGGGGCGTACCAAAAATAATCCGAGACGTAAATAAATGTATATTCATAAGGCGTAAGTCCTAAAATTTGAGGCGCAAGCCTCAAATATAAAACATAAGTCCTAGGCGTAAAAAACGTAGGCTCGAACATTTTTAATTTTTTTAAATCATTTTTGCTTCAAGTCATGTTTTTTTATTATTGGTGTAACGATATTTCTCAAATAGTAACTATTTACTTTTTTCTTCATTATTAATTATTCATATTTATTTCAAATAAAAATCATAATATAATTTGTATATATTATAGGTTATTTATATAAAAAAAATTATGTGTAAAATTACTGAAAAATTTAGTTTTACTTATTTTATTACTAATAAAACTATAAAATTGAATATATTTGAGATTACGCCCCGTGTCTCGAGACTTATGTCCCACCCTATACAATATAAAACGTCTCGCCTCACGCTCTCGCCATTTAAAACACTGAATTCACCTATTATTGATTCATTCTTCGTCATTCACACCATACTTGAATTGTACCATTGAAAATGAAAATACCCTTTAATAAGAAAATTTTTAATTTCCAAAGTGATACTTTTATTGTTGAACCTAAATTTAATCGGGGCATCCACTCGAAAACCTTTTTAATAAAATTTGTAAAATATTCATCAGTCAACTGAATGCTAGAATAGATAGAGTTATGAAGAATTTGTTAAATATGACTTGGATGAAAGTTTGAAATACTTCTTTTTGTTTTATATTACTAAGGCTGAATTCATCGGTAATCTCCTAAAATTGACATTAATTTTCAATTATTCTTCAACTATATTTTATTTATTTTAGATACTTCATGTTGAGTCCCGCTATCTTTTTAACACATTTTGCAGACTTGACATATTGTGTGCTGCACCCATTTTGAGCGCGTGAGTTTTTTTTTTTGAATTTTTTCCCTTCTTCTTGTTCACTTTTTAGCCCTACCACTTATTCCATCCCCCCCCCTCTCCCCCCCCCTCCAAATGAAAACTCATGATAAAAAATCTTACAAAATGTGAAAAAATTAAATAAAAAACTATCACACTAATTTTAAAAACGTTTATAAGAACAAAAATCATCACACAAAATTTGAAAAGATTTTTTCAGAACAAGACACACATTTTTCCTTTAAAAAGTTAGAAAAATGTCATATATAATTTTCAAAATCAATTAAAAAAAAAACACTAAAATCTAATGATTTTTTTAAAAAAAAAATTGGAAGAAGAACCAAGAAAATGGTTGTAGAGTTGGGGAGACAAAAGGGACGTAAAGCAGATAGGGTAATGGTGGGGTGATATAAGGTGGGTGGGATGGTAGAAAATATGTATTTTATTTAATTATTTTTGCTAAAAAATTAATTATTTTTTAATAATTTATTTTAAAATTATTATTTTTACATTCAAATGTCACATGTCAGCTTTTAATTAGTCATCATGTCATGTCATTCACAAGTGTGTTACACACACTTTGTAATTTTAGCTAATTGTCAAAAAAATATCAAAATGACATAGCGGATCCCTACTTAATTAGTCATCATGCCATGTCATCCGCAAGTGTGTTACACACACTTTGTAATTTTAGTTGATTGTCAAAAAAGTGTCAATATGACAAAGCCTACTTAAAATATCTAAGTGAAAATTAGTGTCAATTTTAAGAGGTTGCCGATAAGTTCAGCCTATTACTAACGTACGTATACCTACATATCCTTTAAATTTGTTCCACTAGAATCGTATTTTACTAAATCTAATCTAATAATATAATTTTAAAACTCTAAATTTAATTACTATTACTTTATATAGTAATTTAATATAACGATTAATATGAAGACAAAAGTAAGAAAAATTCTTAACAAATAAAATAAAATATTTATTTTTTTATTTGAAAAATCAAATAAATAAAATTAAACAAGAAAGTAAGTTTAAAATAACAATACAGATAAAGAAGTAAAAAATGGTTTACGTATAATGTGGGAAAAGGTAACAAATACACAAAAAAATCCTCCAAAGTAAGGTTTCCAAGACCTTGATTAGTGCACTATTTATTTATTTTAAATTTTTCATTAGAATTTTCTTTTTCATCGTTAATAATTTATTTATTTTACTTTTTTTTGTGATTCGAATTTGAAGAGTTCTTACCGTTCGAACTACTCCCTCTAGATAAACCCTCCCCTCCCTAGCTCCCTCCCTCACAATTACATAATAAATCATTCAATGATATAGTTGACAAATTATAAACTAAATTTTTACTCGTCCATCTCAAACTATCTATGACAATTTTTAAAATTAATTATCTTAAACTGTTTGTTATTTTAGAAGTTTAAGATAAATTAATTATTTAATTTATTTTATATAGCACTAGCTACTCTTAAAGATAGTAAACATTTCAATAAAATAAATATTTAATTAAAAACTATATTTTAAGACATAAATAATAAGTAATAATAACATAATCAACAGATAAATCCCCTCAAAAACATTTTTATTATAAAGTTTGCGACAAATTTCACGCTGACTTTATTTACAAAATGAATTTCTAATTAATAAAAAGAATTCATGATTTCATCCACTTTTTGTTAATTTATCCCAACGTCAACACACATTTTTAAATTTTCATTACTCAAACTACACTCTTCATTCATCATACAATAGACTTTTGACTAAATAATTCAAATTATTTGTAGATTATTATTTTATAAGAATGTATACATGAACTTCCAATAAAAAAAATAATCACTTCTAGTTCTCTTTTTAGAATATAGGATTGAGTGTTAAAAAGAAAATTTCATATTTTAAAATGTGTATTTTTTACTATCAAATTTCTTGAATGTGTAGTTGACTTTTTTTTGGTTTCTTAGTGAGTTTACTTCTTATTTTGAAACATCTTAATATAAATTTTTGCTTCTCTACTATAATTGGCTCAAAAATTTATGAGCGATCATTTTGAAATGATTTTTAATTTTGTTCCCTTAAATTGATGGTCTCTAATTTTTTCTTGTTACTGCTTATTTAATGAAAATTTATTGGCAAGAGTACTTTTAATTATGACTTAATTTAGTATTTGTCCTGGGGTACAGTATTATCTAATTTGCAAGGTAAATTCTTGCCCTTAATATTAAGAAAAATAAAAATTTGTAAGGCAAATTTTTGTTGCTAGGGCATAGGTTATGCTCTTTAAAAAATAATTTTATTTTAGACTATTATACTTAAGCAATTAATAATTTATCACTTAATTTCTAATTTATTTTTAATTCCTCTTAATACTATATAATTATGTGTCTTATATATCAATGTCCAAATTAATAATAGAAATTTTTTAAAATATTTTGCTACTTTCAGAGAAGTTAATTTAACGAGAAAATAATAATATTAAATTAATTATATTTTAATTGTATTAATTGATGAGTAATTTGGAACATATAAGGAACAATTACAATTTTTCTATTTGTGGCTAAAGTTTATGAATTCATTTTACTCTCTCTCCTCGCTTTAGAAATGGATATTACTTTTAACATTTTATGAAAATAACCTTTAAACTATTTTATTTTTAATATTGACTATTTATTTTTAATATTTTTAAATTAAATATTAACTAATACTCCCTCTGCCCTTATTTGTTTCTCTTTTTTTTTTAGTTGTTCCTAATTACATGTCCATTTTAGCAAATCAAGAAAGGATAATTCTTTTTACCTATTATACCCTTAATTAATAACTTGAAAAAAGCTAGAACTTTGTGAAAATCTTAAATTTTTAATTTATTCAATTCATAATTAAAAAGGATAAAATGGTAAACTTACTACGTCAAAAATTGTTTCTTAATAAGTGTATCATTCACTTTATAATTAAAAGAGATAAAATGATAAATTTATTATGTCAATTATTATTTCTTAATAAGTGTATCCATGTAAAAATTGACAAATAAACGGGAATAAAAAAATATAATATGACATATTAAAATTAATATGACAAATAAAGTAAACTACTCCCTCCGTTTCAAAAAATATGTCTCTATTTTCTTTTTAGTTTGTTTAAAAAAGAATGATCCCTTTTCTTTTTTGGCAACAATTTACTTTAACTTTTCACGTGGCATATTTAAGACCACAAGATTAAAGGGCATTTTGGTACATTTGACATAACTTTAATTTAGAACTACACGATTAATTTTTTTTTTCTTTTTTTAAACTCCGTTTCAAGTCAAACTAGGCTAATCTTTTTAAACGGAGGAGTAGTATATTTAGAAAATGTTTTCTTCACTATTCCCAAAGTAGTTTAAGTCTTGAAATTCTAATTAGTGCAACTTTTTACAAAATCAAACCTTTTTCTCCGTTTCATCCCTTTTTAGACTTTGTTGATTTAAATTTCATACTAATAATTTGTGATCTTCCTGACAATATTTTGTTATAATAAAATATGTATTCATTTATTTAAATAAATATATTTGGATAGTTCTCCCCCAAATTAGGAAGAATTTTTTTTATTTTATTCTTTCATAAACTTCAACTTCAAGTTAACTTGCTTATGGAGCTGTCTTCATCATCCAATTCCCTAGTGTTTATAGTCTTTGAGTTTAATATTTTACATCATTATATTATATATTTTTAAATCTTTGATATTAATTAATTTGAATTTGACTAATATAAAATTCATCAAGGAAAAAACATTGTCTACAAATATATTTTTCATACATATATTCAAATTATCTAATTAACAATAAATAATCTTATTAACCTCATTTTATACATAAGGGCGGAGGTACATGCAAATTAGGGCGTTCAATTGGTCATATTGAATACTGTTTATCGGGAAAAAGATATCGTATATACAAGTAAAATGATATAATAAGTGATTAAATAACATATTGTAGACACTCTTGACATAATAGGTTATTGTAGCTCAGTGATTTTAAACCCCTTTAATGGATTTCAAATACCTTGAATGAGCTAGTGCTCGCTAATATGTCAAATCAAATATAAAATTAAATCAATCCCAAATTTTATTTCTAAATTATTATATCGGAATAAGCTAATCCTCACGTGTTCAAATCTCACATCATCCCACCATTTTAGTTTTTTTTTTTTAAAAAAACTTCAAAATTTTTTATTAACATCTCAAATCAAATACTCTTTCCGTCACATTTTATGTGATATCATTTCTTTTTTGGTCAATTCCAAGAAGAATGTCACATTTCCTTATGTGGTAAGTATTTATAGATATAATTTCTTTTTTACCCTTATTGGTCCCACTTAATTTTAAAAATAGTATTCAAATACATTTATGAGAAAGAGAAAAAAGTGAGTCTACTTTTATAGAGTAATTTGATAAGCATTTTAAAATTTTCGTTTATTTCTTAAACTTCGTGCCTAATTAAATGTTGTCACATAAAATAGAACGGAGAAAGTATAAAATTAAGTCAATCTCAACTTTTACAGTGTTTAGCCAGTGAAAAATACACACAAAGATGACTTGATTCCTTAGCCTCATCCCCCCCCCCCCAAATCCACCACCCTACTACCCTTCAAGAATCTCTCTTTTTGAGGTTTTGTCAAGCCTTCAAAATCTTACCATCAAGCAAAACTATATTGACAAACACAAAAAGAGGTTCTCTTCTTGAAAGTGTTCATTCTTGAAAATACCAAAAAAAAAACAACCATTTTTCTCATTCAGTCTTCTTCTTCAAAACCTGAGAAAAAACTTCTCTTTGAGCAAACCACAAACACCCTTTTTCTTATTTTAAACATACAGTACATAAAAAGTTTCTCTTCTTTGTTGTTTTCATTTTGGGAAGAAAAAATAAGCTCTTGTGCTAATAATTAGTGTGCATACCACAATATTAGTAGATTGAAAAAAGTTCTCTTCTTTGAACAAAAAAAAAGCTCTTGTCTTTCCCCTTCTTCTTCAAAAACACCCTTTTCTTCTTTCAAACATATATACATAACAAGTTCTCTTCTTTGGTGTTTTCATTCTTGAAAAAAAATAATCAAAAAAAGCTCTTGTCTTTCCTTTTTTTCTTCTTTCAAACATGTATGCATAGAAAGTTCTTTTTTTTGGTGTTTTGTTTCAATCTTGAACTTTTTTTAATAAAGATCTTGTCTTTCCCCTTCTTTTTTCTTAAATTCAAACACCCTTTTCTTCTTTCAAACAAATAACATAAAAAGTTTTCTTCTTTGGTTTTGAAAAAAACAAAAAAAAAAGTTGTTGTCTTTCTGTTTTAGTGTATAGTATGTGCAAGAAAATGATAAATTATAAGAGATATCAGCACTGGAATAGGAAAGGGGATGTTTTTGTGGTTTGTGTAGATGAAGAAACTACCCCTCTTGGTTTAGTGTGTGGAAATTCTGGTTACAATCATAAAAGAACTAAACCAAAACTTTTTTACCTTCTTTTTCTTTGTTTAATCTCTTTTAGCTTTTTTTTAGCTCCACAGTTGTTCACTTCTCATCATAATTTTTCTCTCTTGTGTAAGCTGCTCTCTATTTTTCTAATCTTTTTTTGTTTTTGGGGTTTCAATTTTTTCTGATTTTGTTCTGTTTTTGCATGTGTGCAGATTCATTTAGTTCTGAAGAAAGAGGACTTACTTCTGAATCAGATTTTAATGCTTGTTCCTCTGTCTCTAATGGTTAGTTCTAAGTATTTTACTTGTGACTTATTTTCATGTTCTGTTGAAAGTGATCCTATATCCATCTATGGTGACATATTGGGTGGGGTGGGGTGGAGGATGAAGTCTATTTTTGGATTTTATCTTGTATTATGATCATGTGATGGTTGTGGAATAATATATGGATAGACACTTTAACTTGGTCACAATTCACAACTAAACACTCCGATTTTGAGTATGCAAATCTAGACACCGACGAGTTAGAGTATTCAGTTGCCAGTTGAGACCAAGTTGAGGTGCCTATTGCCTAGATGTGCACATCTCAAAGTTGGAGTACTTACTTGCCAATTAAGGCCAAAATTTGAGTGTACGCGTATGTATTATGCCATAAATGTTTGTAGTAGGGGCTGAATGAGTTTCTTGTATCGGTATTATAGACTTTCGCTTGTTAAGGTTGTTGGTTTTAGTGTAACAGTGAAGTATGTCAACATGGTTCTTTATCTTCCCAATTTTTGATAGATCCTTTGGTTGAATTGCAGGGTCAATTTGCTGTGAAAGAAGCAGTATCCGCTCCGACGTATGTGTGATGAAAGGGGATGTTAGGATGGATTCTGTTTCCTCTAGAATTACCCTCTACAGAAATAATGGTCATGAGAATGGTGAGGTGCTTATGCATGAGAAGATTAGGCCGTATACTCGGAAATGGGAAAAAAATGTGATGGACACCATCGATGAGTTGGATCTTGTTGTGAAGGGAGAGCATTCCAGGGTTCATCAAAAGTGTGATGTTAAACATGATGTGCCGGCTGTGTTTTTCTCTACTGGAGGTTACACTGGTAATCTTTACCACGAGTTTAATGACGGACTTTTGCCCCTTTACATCACTTCTCAGCAGTTCAACAAGAAGGTTGTGTTTGTAATCCTTGAGTACCATGCGTGGTGGATAATGAAGTACGAGAACGTCCTGTCTCACCTCACTGAGTATCCTATTATAGATTTTAGCGGAGATAAGAGGACACATTGCTTCCCTGAAGCCATAGTTGGTTTAAGAATCCATGATGAGCTAACTGTAAATTCTTCATTGATGGGAAATGGTAAGACCATTAGAGACTTTAGAGATATTCTAGACCGAGCTTATTGGCCTCGGATTAGAAGTTTGATCCAAGATGAGGAACGTGAAGCTCGAATGAACATGGAAAAACATATTTCGTTACCCTCATCCGAGACAAAGATGGAAGAAAAACAGGATATGAAGAAACCTAAAGTGGTTATAATAGCTAGAAATGATTCTAGAGCTATAATGAACGAAGATTCTTTGGTTAAACTGATCGAAGATGTTGGCTTTCATGTGGAAGTTTTGAGGCCACAACGAACAACAGAGCTCGCAAGTATCTACCGAGTCCTTAATTCAAGTGATGTTATGATAGGAGTTCATGGTGCTGCCATGACACATTTCCTCTTCATGAGGCCTGGTTCTGTTTTCATTCAAATCATTCCACTCGGAACAGATTGGGCAGCAGGTACTTATTACGGAGAACCAGCAGTGAAACTAGGCCTCAAGTACATTGGCTACAAAATTCTTCCGAAAGAGAGCTCATTGTATGATGAATATGACAAGAATGATCCCGTCCTGACTGACCCTAACAGCGTGAATGATAGAGGATGGGAGTTCACGAAAAAGATCTACCTTGATCGACAAAATGTTAAGTTGAATCTTGGAAGGTTCCGTAAAAGATTGCTTCGTGCCTACTATCATTCTGTCGCCAATGAAAGCTTACGTTTTCGTCATCAAAGTCAGTAACTTTTACCTTATATTGTGGTTCATTAAACATATTTAGTCTCAATTGTGAGAGTTCTTAGAGTTGTACATCATGATTCAGAATAAATGAAATGAACATTAATTCCTGTATATAGATTTGTGGAAATGCCTTTTTGTGTACATTGCATATACTCATTTGCCAATTTTACTGGCATGACATTTATGTCCTTGAGCATGTTCACTGCCTTTTTTTCTTTTTCTTGTGTAACCATCTCGTATTTGAAACTCACTGACCACATATAAGTTTCTATACCATATGAAAGACAATTCAGTGTATGAAGTATCTTGTCTAGATGTCTAGCGTAAGCAGTCATATCTTGATACAAACATCAATAGTTTATTCCATGACTCGAATTCATACCCATGAGTATGTCTACTATATCACAACAAGAAGTCCCACACATCTAGGATCTGCCCTTTTGACTTGTCCATATGCATATGATTGTTTTTCTGTGCTCATTAGATCATCTTTTTGCAACATGTTAAAAAGTTATTATATTAATTTTCTCTGCAAAATACAAGTCCTAGCTAGGTCTAATTTAATTAATTATATACAGTCTAATACATTATACAATTTTCTTAATTAATGATACTTAGCTTAGTCCATCTTCACTTCACTTCTGATTTTGTATGTTATTACTAGTTTCCGATATACAAATTAGTGTTTGGGTAAGGTATGATGGGTGTTTGAGCTTTGAGTAGCCTTGCTATACATCTATCATTGCTTGGTGGACAAAGTTATCTCGTATCATTGCTTGGTGGACAAAGTTATTTCGTATTATATTGACCAGAGATAACATGTATGAATTGGTGAAGTAGTTGAGGTATGCAAAAATGACTCGAACATCATTATTATAATATCTAGAACTAACATCTACAATGTAACTTAGGGCCCGTTTGACCGTGCGATATGATATCATGATATGAAATTGATGTTTTGTTTAGACATGCGATATGGACTTTTGGTGTTGTATATTTTCTTATAATCATAAAAATCCCATAAGTTCTAAAACTATTAAAATAGCCCAAATTGTTTATTCAATATTATCAAATAAACAAAAGAAATCATAAAATCGTATAATAAATTATTATAAAGTTATTTGTTCTCCACTTAAGTAATTGTTTCATCAATATATTTGAGTAAAAATGAAACACCTTTCACGGGCTCTTTAAGATTTTATTACTCAACAATCGTGAAGTGTGAATTAAAGTGATTATATGTTGGTGAGAATAATAAATTTTATGTCGGTGAGAATAATAAATTTTAAAAAGTAATGATGTGATTATACATTTTATTTACATGTGAAATAAATGGTTCGTAGATATAAATGTGGGGTTGTTTTAATAAAATATAAACTTGTGCATTAATTTTTTGTATTAAAATAACTCAAATCATGATATGGTATTCCCATATGATTCCATTTCATGTTTTTTGGAGAATATGATATCATATCTCATGATATGGAATCATGAGATGGAATCAGCGCAAAATCGCATATCCAAACGTTGATTCCATCTCATGATACCATATCATGGCCAAACGCCTACTTAATGCTACTTTTTCTTACATCTAGACGATAAAAAATCAAGCAAATAGCTACAATCAAAAGAGCATCCCACTTTCTTTGTCGTAAAACATTTTTGACTACTAGAAAATACTAGGTATTCAATGAATCGAATCAATTAGGTGTACACAAGTTGATCTGATACTATCATCTTGAAAAAAAGAAGGAGATTGACAATTCTCCATCTATATTAATGCACAAGTGAAGTCAAAGATTTTGTAATATCTTCATACTTGAATCTAAAGTAAGATGGTAAGTATATAATTCTTTATTGGCACTCAAAGACCACTAATCTACCATTTAATTTAACTATACTATTCACTAGTCAAATAATATGATTACATTATCTAAATCACTTATACTTGATTCAACTTACAACCTTACTATTAAATGTTGGTGAGTGTTAATGGCACGTGACTTCGGGCGAATGTAATTTTAGTGTTATAGTTAAACTAAGGGTGTCAAATGGGTGGGTTGACTAGGATTTTAAGATATTAAAATGAGTTGAAATATAAATTGAGTTGAGTCATTACCATCAAGTTTAGTTTAGGCTGGGTTGAACTTAAAATGGGTTGAGCCCAATTTGACCCGTTTAATCTCAATAGTTTTAATATATTGTTATTTACGTTTTATAATCACAATTTGTATTTCAACAAAAGAAAATCTAAGAGAACAGATAAATTTATTATATAAACTTATGAACTCAAAGTATTAGAAATTTGTAGATGAAAAGGTTGATTCATGATAAATGATACATTTGATAGCATTTTCTTATCAAGTATCAATATTAATTAAAGTTATGTATCCAAATTAATATTTGAACACGAATACATTGTGCATGATAGAATTGTATTGTATCATAATGTTGAAATGAAGGCAATATAAATTAGTTTAAGAAACAAAATCAACTATATACATTAAAAATCTGAACTTATATGTATATAAAAAGATAAAAAAAAACCAAAAAAAAAGAGAAGAAAATCAACACTCTAATCAACGGAAAGCAACGAAAATGCATCCTGGAACAATTCCAAATGCACTCCAAGATGAACTCTATGCATTAACAATTTTTCAGTAAAGTGACCGGGAGTAACAAATTCAATATTTTTTTTAAGATTTAAAAACTAAAAAATAATAATTGAAAATTGAAGTGATAGAAAGAAATCTACCTCTTAAAAATTTTGAAATCATTAATTGAAATGAAAAAAGATTTGAAATTCAAAAAAGGATTAAAGTAGGTAACTGTAGAGAGATTTGTGGCTTGAAAAAATGAAAAAAAAATAATCAAAGGACATGAAATTTCAAATTAATATATCCATAAAAGAGGATGATGGGAGCAAAATAGGGGATTTTTGACAATTTTTTGAAATAGTAAGAAAAATAAGAAAATATGATACTAAATGGTGTATAAATAATTTTTCCTTTGATATACATCACAAATCTCATTCATATGAATTATGATTATGATAATGTAACCTGAAAATTCCATAATATGTCTATTTTCAATTGGTTCAACTTTATTATATACAAAAGAACAATAAAAACAAGTCAAAGTTGAAAGATAAATGAAATATTTTTTATTTCCACAAAAGATAATATCAAAATATACATTAAATGAGCATGTAAAAATTGGATCATAATTGTAACTCGTCCAATTCAAAACTATCATTTTGTACCAAAATTAAACAACGATATTATTGATATAGCCCATGCCCCATTTGTCAATTTAACATTCTAATATAAACTACCAACCAAATAACACCTCAACTAACTAGGAATGTGTGATGTGTTCCCTTGAATACAAAAATATTTTATTCAAACGAAGCCGTTACCGAGAAGTTGGAATAAGGTACAAGTACTATCTAAATCATAAACAAAATTTTAAAAATACACCTTAATTAAGCTATGTTCATATTACTCTGAATCCATTTTTTTTTTAATTTTATACATTTTTTGACTTACGTAACATCCAAACATCTCTCACACCTTAATACGAGGAGTCATAAAATATGTCACATAAACCAAAAGTATGCATAAATTAAAAAAAAAATGAAATCAAAATAATAAAACCTTAATTTGGATGTGCTTAAAAAAAGTAGCTTTTAAAAAGTACTTTTGAAAGTGCTGGAATTTATTTTTTAAAATAAGTAGTTATGTATTTGGATAAAAGTGCTGAAGTTAAAAGAAAAAGTTGTTGATGTGTTTGGCAAATAAGTGCTGGTAAACACTTTTTTTAATCAAAATGTCTGAAATACTCTTAAAAGCTGTTAAATGATAAAAGTTGATTAATTTAATAATAATAATAATATATAATAATAATAATAATAATATGAAAAGAATAATAATAATAATAATAAAATAAATAATAATAATAATAAAATAATAAATATTAATAATAATAATATATAATAATAATAATAAAAAATAATAATAATTAAAAATAATAATAATTAATAATAATAATAAATAATAATAATAATAATAAAAATAATTAAATATAAATAATAATAATAATAATATAACAATATGAAAATAATAATAATAATAAAAAATAATAAATTATTAATAATACTAATACTACTACTACTAATAATAATAAAAGTAAAAATAAAAGAATTAAGGGCAAAAAGGTAAAATATTTGATCAACTTAAAAGAGCTTTTAAGCTAAAAAAAAAAGCATCCCTTCTCCAACTTTTAACTTTTGGCTTAAAATAAGTTTTTTTTTAACTTAAATAAGTCACTCTTAAAATTGCCACACACTTAAATGTCAAAAACCAACTTTTAAGTCAGTTTGACCAGCTTTTAAGCTAATCCAAACAGACTCTTTAGAGTCCGTTGGATGGGCTTAAAAAGTAGCTTTTAAAAATTACTGCTGAAACTTATTTTTAAAATAAGTAGTTATGTGTTTGGATAAAAGTGCTAAAGTTAAAAGAAAAAGTTGTTGATGTGTTTGGCAAATAAGTGATGGTAAACACTTTTTAATCAAAATGTCTGAAATACCCTTAAAAGCTATTAACATAATAAAAGTTGATTAATTTAATAATAATAATAATATATAATAATAATTATAATAATAATAAAATAATATGAAAATAATAATAATAATAATATATAATAATAATAATATATAATAATAATAAAAAATAATAAAATAAATAATAATATATAATATATAATAATAATAGTATATAATAATAATAAAGAATAATAAAATAAATAATAATAATAATAATAATAATAATAATAATAATAATAATAATAATAATAATTATAAAAATAAAAACAAAAGAAATAAGGGAAAAAAGGTAAAATATTTGGTCAACTTAAAAGAGCTTTTAAGCTAAAAAAAAAAAACACCCCTTCCCCAACTTTCTTTTAGCTTAAAATAAGTTTTTTTTAACTTAAAATAAATTACTTTAAAAATTGCTTAACAGTTAAATAAATTAAAAATCAGCTTTTAAATCAGTTTGATCAGCTTTTAAGCTAATTCAAACAGTCTCTAATCTCTGACTTGTGATTTATCTTGAAAAATTTAAACTAATAATGATGAATAGTGCAAAGTTCAAGGGCCACTCTAGCAATATATTTTAAAAAAATAATAAAAAAAAAGGAAGTTCAAGCGTGTTTTAGTTTTTGAAAAATGGCGGCCAAACAAAGGCAGAAATTGACGGCGATGGAGACGGCGACGGCGGCAGCGGCAGCGGCGGCGACGGCGACGATTGATGTAATCGGAGAAGACCTTCTGCACAACATTCTGTCTCGGTTACCAGCAGAATCATGTGCATCAGCAGCATGTGTGAGCCGTAGTTGGAATCTCATCATTAATCGCTTTCTCACAGTTCCGAATCTTACATCTGCTCTTTCCTGCCATCCTTGTCTTCAGGTATAAGCTTCATCTTAATCTTTTGTTTCCTTTGGCTTAATCATTTTGTTGATCTAAGTAGAAACTTGTTAAAAGCCCTAATTTATGCGACACATTTTCCTTTTTAGTTTTTCGATACCTTTTTATATGTTTAAATAATCTAACTTTAACTTTCTGTTGTATTTTAATGAGATGATACATAGTAATAAGCTAGATTCGAGAGATCAATTCCCTTGTCAATGCCTTCTCAATCGAGCTTTTGACTAACATATGTGATTTGCGAGCTAGAAGACACTTTATCCGATGTGCATCCAAATAGTAGGTGCTATGGGTTTCTATGCTCAATACTAAGCACAAGAAAGGAAGACAAACTTTTGAAACTTGTGGTTTAAAGAAACTTACATATATTTTATTTTATTAAGGGGGGAAATGAGAAGTTTAAAAGTATATTCTTCATAAGACAGACTAACAAGAACAATGTGCTTTATACATTGGGACAAAAGGACTATTAATTATAAGAATTACACCCTCCTCACCATCTTTTATGGCAGTCTTTGACGGGACTTGGAGCTTAAGAGGAAAGGAAGAACTTTTGAAACTAGTGGACTAAAAAATAAAGTATGTCACATAAAATTGAGACGCCTCTAAAGGCAAAATGAAAGCTTAAAGTTATAATATTATAAGAATAGAATGATGTAATTCCTCTTTGAGACATACTATTGCAAACGAAAGAAGAAAAGATTATCAAATAAATTGGGCACATATGGAGTACTAACTATAAAAATTACTCTCTCTGTTCTAATTTAAGAAAGAAAGACAGTCTTCTAAAAGAATTATTTTGAAAAATTGAAGAAATGAGTGATTGAATACACACAAAAAATAAGATGAATTGACCTTTGTATTCCAAACCTTGCCATTCTTTTTGGGACTGGAGGAGAGATATATATTTTAAGAATTCGAACTTTGATAGTCAACACAAGATGAGAAGAATACAATATTTGTTAAAAAGTTGCTGTAGTTTGTTGAGAACTTCTCAAAAGAACTATTTTGGGACAATGGTAGTATCTTGTTTAGCTTATTACAAGAGTTTATTGGGTTGAAAATGATTTTTTGGTGTAGGGTGCTGTGGATGAGGCTGTTGACAAGGTTTTAGCTAGGCCGATCCGGCCCCAGTTTGTAATTGCTTCCATTGGTCCTTCTTTTGACTTGGAGGAAGCTCATTGTCTCGTATGTGATCTTCTCTCTCCCTCTCTCTCTTTCTCTCTTTATTTGGCATTTATGTGTTCTAGAAATTGTGGCATACTCAATGAATATGTTTGTTAAATGGTCTGCATCAATATATTCAAAACGATATCAAAATAAACAGCTTACTTTTTATTTTAAGTTGTCTAAAAGAAGTCTCCTTCTCGTTTTCTTATGATTCTGAATACTTTTTAATTCAGAGTTTTAAGATTATAATTTGCGATTTGTATCATATTATTAGTGATAATAAGAGAAAATGTTGCAAAGTAAATGGCTGAAATGTTTGTTTGAAAGGAAAAATTTCACAGTGAAGTGTAAATTTGAATAACCTTGAACTCTTAGAAGTTATGAAAATTGTTTAGGATAATATTATGATAGAATGGAGTAACATGGTCAATTAGGATTCATATAGCCAACACAAACTTGTTTGAGACTGAGACATAGTTGTTGTTGCACAAAATTAAAAACAGTGTCATATAAAGTGAGAACGAGAGTGTATTACCCTATTATATAAAAGAACAATTTAGGATCTCAGTTTTGTTCTAAACAATATTTAAATTGTTCAAATATCAACTTGGACCCGCGTTTAATTCAGCACAATTACTTGAAATCTTATCTTAATAGCTCTTCTGAAACAAATTAGATACCTAACGGGTTGAGTATGAGCTGATGTGCAAAAGATTAGGAAAGTGAAGTGTTGTCAAAGATCAGTTTAGCCCTATTATTATTATGTTAATTGTAGAAGTGTTGGTAATTTTTTCAACTTAAGACCTCTTAATATCAAGTAGTTACATATTGACTGTGTTGTGGACGCATTTGTGGGCAAGACATATGTGCGACAGAGAGCCAAATAACTTGATTTAATTATAACGCTTGTAGTTTTCTTATTATTCTAGAATAGGAAGAATTTAATTATATTATTAGTAGTTTTCTTATTAGTTTAGAATAGGATTTATGTTTCCTAGTTTCATAAGACTTCCTATTACTGTAAGAAGACTCCTATTTAAAGGAGGATTTGAGGAATAAGAAGTACGCATATTTTTATCAGAAAACAAGAGATAGGAGTTCTCTCTTAATGAACTCTAAGGTTTTGGCTTCCCTTTGATGAGCTGAATTCATACACAAAAATAGGTCAATCTAGGAATTCGAACAAAAGCAAGGGAAAATCAAAGGCACTTGAATTTGATTTCCCTGTTCATCGTCCTGTGACTCGATCCTTCTCTAAGAATCCTAACAATTTGGTATCAGAGCCTAACACAATGGACGATGAGATCAATTCCAGGTTTCAAGAAGAACGTGTGATAATAGAAACACTACTTGACTCTAAACTTGCAGCGATGGAACAACGTCTCGGTGAAAGGATTGTCCAAGCTATTCAAGAACAACTTTCTAGCTTGGGAATTGGCTCAACAAAACTAACAGTCCAGGGGACTGAGTCCAGTAGTGCTCCGACAATAAGTAGATCAACTAATCCGACTTCTAGAGGCAATACGCTGCAAATTCATCCAACTGATCAGAATCATCAAAGTAGTGGAAACTCCAATTCGACAATACCAAGGTATGCAAGGATGGATTTTCCTACTTATGATGGCACTAACGACCCATTAATTTTGGCACATCGTTGTGAACAATTTTTTGAAAATCAAACATATAGCAGATGCAGAAAAGGTTGGAGTCGCTGGGTTTCACTTGTTAGGAGAAGCACAATTATGGTATTATCAGCTTAAACGAGCGAAGGGCCCAATGAGTTGGGAAGATTTTCAGAAACGATGTTTCCAGCGATTTGAACCTCCTGAAAGCAGCAACCCGGTGGGTGAACTGGTCACGGTTCGACAAACTAGTACAGTTGAAATTTATCAACGCCAGTTTCAAGAAAAGTTGGCTAGGGCTGATGCGCTTATTCCTGAACACTTGCACGTGGCATATTTATGGCAGGGTTGGACGATTCAATCAAATTGGACGTACAATTGCTTAAACCACCTGACTTATCGACGACTATGAGTATAGCCAGGGCTTTAGAGCAAAAACAGCAACTGCAAAGAGTCAGTAGCACTCGCAAGATGGCATGGCAGCCGTCTCGGACGAGTCATGGCAGCACACTGAACTCAGCTAAGTCTAATAATGTTCTAGTCGGTTCATCTACCTCGACGAATATCCAATCTAGCAATCAAACCCTTTTTTTCAAGCGATTAACTCGTGTAGAAATGGCGGAGAGAAGAGCTAAGGGATTATTCTATAATTGTGACGAACAATATTCAGCCACTCACCAGTGTAAACGACTTTTCTGGTTGGAATTGGATGATTCAGTTGATGACGAAATTCCGGAAGTGCCGGATGACTGCCCGGAAATTTCATTACATGCAATTACAGGTCAAAGGCATGCACAAACTATGCAATTGCCAGCACTCATTAACAGACATCACATGCTTAGTCTTATGGATTCTGGAAGTACCCACAATTTTATAAGTTCTACAGCTGCTAGTCGATTACTCCTTGATGTTCTTTCCTTGCACAGCATCAGAATCTCTATTGCTAATGGGGAGAAAGTTCAGTGCTTGGGGGTCTGCACAGGGGTTACAATTTCTATTGGTGAACATAGCTTTATTGTAGGCCTTTATGTTATTCCTTTGGGTGGATTTGATCTTGTTTTGGGAGTGAAGTGGTTACAGTCTTTGGGTCCTATACTTTGGGATTTTGCAGCACTTACTATGAGTTTTTCGGTGGAAGGGAAATCAATTTTGCTTCAGGGACAACAAGGGTATTGTGGGAAGGCTTTGCATCTGCTAGGAAAGGCAATTACTAATGAGCAGCGACTAGAATACCTTTTGACCGTGTTTGATGATCTGTTCCAAGAACCTAAGAGTTCACCACCATTGAGACAATGTGATCACCGCATTAGTTTGCTGCCCGGAACAGCCCCTGTAGTTGTTCGTCCTTATCGATACCCTCATCGGCAAAAGAATGAGATTGAGAAGCAATGTAAGCAGATGTTGCAACAAGGATTGATCCGACCAAGCAAGTCCCCTTTTTCTTCACCTGTGCTATTGGTATCTAAGAGAGATGGGTCTTGGCATCTTTGTATTGATTACCGTGAACTGAATGCCAAAACAGTAAAGGACAAGTTCCCAATTCCAGTAGTGGACGAGTTACTAGATGAGTTACATGGGGCCAAGTACTTCACTAAACTAGATTTGCGGTCTGGATACCATCAAGTCCGCATGTCTCCTGTAGATGTGGAAAAGACAACCTTTAGAACTCATCACGGGCACTTTGAGTTTCTTGTCATGCCGTTTGGACTGACTAATGCCCCATCTACTTTCCAAGCTTTGATGAATGAGGTCTTTCATGAGTTCTTACGCCACTTTGTGTTGGTTTTCTTTGATGATATCTTAATTTATAGCAGTTGTTGGGAGGACTATCTGGTTCACGTGCGAAAGTTTTTTTTTGCTATACGTGTACACAGGTTGTATCTGAAACAGTCCAAATGTTGCTTTGGTACAACTCAAGTCACATATTTGGGGCATATTATTTCAGTTACAGGTGTGGAGGTAAATAGGAGCAAAGTACAAGCTATTCTGGATTGGCCGCAACCTCAATCCATTACACCTCTTCGTGGGTTCTTGGGATTGACTGGTTACTACCGCAAATTTATTCGTGACTATGGGCAACTGGCAGCACCTCTGACTAGTCTACTTAAGAAAAACTCCTTCCACTGGAGCGATCTGACCCTTGATGCATTCCAGAAGCTTCAACAAGCCTTATCCTCTGCTCCAGTACTGAGACTGCCTGATTTTACTATGAATTTCACTGTAGAATGTGATGCTTCACGAGGTGGTATAGGGGCTGTTTTGCAACAGGAAGGTCAGTCCATAGCATTTTTTAGCCGACAGTTAGCGGCTCGTCACCAAAAATTGGCTGCATATGAGAGGGAGTTGATTGGCCTTGCAAAGGCAGTACAACATTGGCGGCCATACTTGTGGGGGCGTCCTTTTCTTATTCGAACAGATCATTACAGCCTGAAATACTTGCTAGAACAACGGCTGACTACACCACCTTAACAACATTGGTTGAGTTAACTCATGGGTTATGATTTTACAGTGGAGTATCGGGCTGGTTTTCTCAATAAAGCTGCGGATGCTCTATCTAGAATGACATATGAGGACCCTTCTTTGAATGCTATTAGCTCCCCTCGTAGCACATTATTGGACACCATCCGGGAGTAGCTTACATAATCATCAGAATTGTTGGCATTGTATGATAAAGTCAAGCTAGGAGAATTGAATTCGGACTGGCAAGTTCAAGATGGGTTACTTTTGTTTAAAGGTCGCATCTACCTTTTACAGAATTCTCCCTTGTTACCTACTATACTTTCTGCTTATCATGATAGTGCCCATGAAGGGATACAAAAAACCTTGCACCGCATTCGTGGGAATTTCTACTGGAAAGGTATGAAAACGAACATCGTTACATATGTCGCTGCCTGCCCAGTGTGTCAACGCAGTAAATCTGAACATTTAAGTCCGGCAGGATTGTTACAACCTCTCCAGCTACCAACTCAGATCTGGTCAGACATCTCCATGGATTTTATTGATGGATTGCCCAAGTCTTGGGGGAAGTCAACCTTGTTTGTAGTAATGGATCGGTTCTCAAAATATGCTCATTTCATACCATTGGCTCACCCATACACAGCTGCTCGTGTGGCTCAGATATTTTTTGAGCAAATTGTTCGCTTGCATGGGATATCTGAAACTATTACATGTGATAGAGATGTGGTTTTTACTAGCACTTTTTGGAAGGAACTTTTTCGCTTGAATGGTACTAAGCTACAATTTTCATCTGCTTACCACCCACAAACTGATGGGCAAACAGAGGTCGTTAACCGGACTGTTGAAATGTATCTTCGCTGCTTTGTTGGTAATTATCCTTGAAAGTGGGTTGCTTGGGTTCCATGGGCAGAATTTTGTTATAACACGTCTTTTCATTCGGCATTGCAAACCACACCCTTCAAGGTTATTTATGGTCGTGACCCACCTCGTTTGCTTTCATATGTGTCTGGTACCACTCGGGTAGAAGCTGTTGAACATGCATTGCTGGAACGTGATTACATCTTTGGTGATATTCGAATTCGGTTACAAGCAACACAACAACGAATGGAGGAATATTATGATAAGGGTCATCGTGACATCGAATTTGCTCCAGGGTCACTTGTATGGCTTCATTTACATCCTTACAGGCAATTTCAATGCGGCTAAACATTCACAATAAATTGTTCCCTAAATTTTTTGGTCCATTTTCAATCTTACGGCGAATTGGACAGGTTGCATATGAGTTGGAATTGCCAAATGACAGTCGACTTCATAACGTTTTTCATGTTTCCCTATTGAAGGCATTCAAAGGCGACCAACTCCCACCTCTTACAGAGCTACCAACACTTGAGGACGGCAGAGTAGTTCCTTTGCCTTCTGCTGTCATTCGAGCTCGTCTAAACCGTGGTACAAAGGAGATTCTTATACAATGGTCAGTATGCCAGAGGAGGAAGCGACTTGGGAGGATGTAGATTGTTTTAAGCAGGCTTATCCATCGTTCGAGCTTGAGGACAAGCTCTTTCAGCATGAGGGGGGTAATGTTGTGGACGCATTTGTGGGCAAGACATATGTGCGACAGAGAGCCAAATAACTTGATTTAATTATAACGCTTGTAGTTTTCTTATTATTCTAGAATAGGAAGAATTTAATTATATTATTAGTAGTTTTCTTATTAGTTTAGAATAGGATTTATGTTTCCTAGTTTCATAAGACTTCCTATTACTGTAAGAAGACTCCTATTTAAAGGAGGATTTGAGGAATAAGAAGTAGCATATTTTTATCAGAAAACAAGAGATAGGAGTTCTCTCTTAATGAACTCTAAGGTTTGGCTTCCCTTTGATGAGCTGAATTCATACACAAAAATAGGTCGATCTAGGAATTCGAACAAAAGCAAGGGAAAATCAAAGGCACTTGAATTTGATTTCCCTGTTCATCGTCCTGTGACTCGATCCTTCTCTAAGAATCCTAACAGACTGCCAGCGCTATTTAAGTTTGTTAGAGACTTAGAGTATTGTATCTATAGTGAATAATCTAATGAACATTTTACCTAGTTTTTTAGCATTGATATCGTGTGATTCATACAAAACATTTTTTAGGCACAAACAAGCCTATATCAATATATGCAAACTAATTAATATATTGAGGCAATCAGTATGAAGATTACAAAGTTAAAAAATACACGAAACAATCAGAATGAAAAGCGTCCCGTTTTGTTTTTTCAATTGAAATGATATACTTTGTTAAACTAGAGATACTAAAAAAATCATCCATTCGAAGTATGAATTGTCACACATTGGAATAAGCTATATGTGCTGCTTATGGTGGATATATTGTTCTGCAGATTAGTGATAGATTCAGTAGCGAAATTCCAATAATCACTTCGATATCCTGTGGAATTTTTGGGCAAGACGCTAACACTAATGAGTTTGAAGAGGTAACTCTAGTGGTTATAGACTAGAATCTTCTTGGGACTGCATTCTGAATTCAACCAACAAGAATTGAAGTGGAGAAAATGATGTTTTTCCAGGTTCAGTGGGACACATGGGAAGACAACAAGGCTCATGAGGATCTTCTTAATGAGGACGAGGGTGTTTTAGTGACTGTTGGTTTCTTGCCAGGATTAACGGTTGATTTAATCCCATTAAAAAAAACTCGGGTAATCCTGTACTCCAATACAACCCCTAACATTTTTACAAATATGTCTGCCTTATTGAGAGGAATCTGAGCTTCCACTTTTTAACTTTATTTTCATTTCAATTTTATGAAATTCATACTTGGAACTTTGAAGGATATGAATAGTTTATATCTAGTAGAAAATTTGTGCTAACTTGATTTAAAATGGGCTACACTAACTCGGGGAGAACAAACTTCAGGGACTCATGACTGAGAATTTCGTTCGCAGTATCAGAGAACGCTCATTTTCTCGTTCTGGATCATCACCAATGGGAATTTTATTATTTTCTGTAAGTATTAAGTCTCTTAAGACCTTTCATTTTGGTATTTCTTGCCCCCCTGTGGAAAAGCAGTTTATGCTGTTAGTGGGAACATGCTTTTATTTAATTAATTGTGTTTGAAAAACTGAATTAACTTTGAGGGACACTTGAAGTTTATGCTTTTCAATATCTAGGAACATCCTTCTTTTTCTTACTTAAAATGTAATGAAAATCATTTGAATGTTGTTCTAGGATGAGGACATTGACATCAAACCGGTCCTTGCAAAGTTGGGTGAGTGAGCTTCATAGTTCTCATTTATTTAAAACTTCATTTGTTCCCATATACTTTTATGAATGCTGATTTCTCTTCTTACTTCATTCTGTGAGAAAGAAATTATATGTTCAG
The DNA here is from genome assembly GCA_016801875.1 of Solanum sitiens. Taxonomy (NCBI): domain Eukaryota; kingdom Viridiplantae; phylum Streptophyta; class Magnoliopsida; order Solanales; family Solanaceae; genus Solanum; species Solanum sitiens. Next base: position 194,920 of record JABWTJ010000275.1, on the reverse strand, counting down.
TGCCCCATTTCGTGTTTGTAGATTATGCTTTTTCCAGTGAGACTGCCATTGTGGGTGACGCGGGTTCTAAGTTTGTATACCAAAATGGAGCAGCAATTAGTTTTTATAATAGCAGAGTGTCCAGTTCAGCTGCTGTTGCTCTTTTGTTTTCAAGGGATACAGGCAAGCCTCCTGGTATGGAATTCTTCTTGATTGGAATTTTGCGGTTTCAAATCATGATTCTGTTTGTTCAATAACAAGAGCACAGTTTTATTAGGCATTCGGGTTGGAGAGAAACTTGCTAGTCTGATATAGTGGGGTGTGATTAATATTTGGCGCACATCTTCAATATCAACTAAGTTATGAAGTTTCTAAACTCCCCAAATTTTGTTCTTGAAAAATTTCACAAACTCAACTTTTGATCAGCTAACATCGATGAATATCCGAAGTCTGTCGACTTCCTTGTGGAATAATATAATTTACCAATTTGACTACAACTCAATCATTAGCTAGTTCTATTCCTCAACTTAATAATTAAATAGAAACAGAGATACTGAGATAGGAAGGAAGATAACATAATCAATTATCTTTTTTTTTCTTTCTTTTTTTGAGAAAGATAACAATATTATATATGTGTAGCACAAAGGCTTTTCTAGGACATCTTTACAGATTACAAAAAACCCACAAGTCATAGCTTTCTCCTAGCGCCTACAACAACAGTTCTGCGATGTCTAGCTTTGAATCAACATCCTTAACAAAATCTTGATCATTGCTGGTATAACGATATCGTCAACATAAACCACTAAATAAATACACATAATTGGAGCAGAGTGCCGATAAAGCACCGCCAATCATGTCAATCGTCAACATAAACCACTAACTATATAGCTTGAGCGTTGTGTAGTGCATTTGACCCGTATTTGTCTGAATAACTTCGGTAAGTGCTATCTGATGTGGTTTCTACTAAATGAATTTCATTCTCTGTGAACTTTGTAGTTCTGCATGATCTTTTAGGTTCATGACCTTAATATTTTTGAATATTGTCTGTATTTGTTCAAGTTATGTCGTGCTTCTTTTGCACTTATATCAGTAAATATATTGATGGTTAGATTTCTTGTCTTCTACTTAATATTTTCGTATATGTAGGTAATTTAGCATATCATATTTCCAGGGAATTTATTGAGAAAATCATTTTCTGGGACCCTATAAACAGGTGTTGGGGAAACTCAGTTTCATGTAATGTTATCCACTGGCGTTTCACCGATTGGGCCTACATACAAAGCTGTTTATGTTAAGGCAGTATCTGATGACAATTCTACTCGGCTCATGGCGACAACAGATGAAATTGATTTTAATATGGATGGTCAGACTATTTTAGATCCGATTTATGATGAGGTAAGGTAGTAGCTCTTCTGAAGTAAATTGGTTTTAATGTTTAAGCTCCAAAGTTCAAGTAGCTAGTTTCTGAAGGAAGTAATTACAGCTGATTTGATAAGAAAGACAACTACCAAAAATACTTGCAAGATTTTGTGGTGTAACTATTCTCGTTGTCTTCTTCCTTTGATTCCTTCCATCATAATGAATCCTTTTAAGTTCAGTAATGTGTGGACTTGTCAAATGTCAAAACTCTATTGCTCTTGCCTCACTTAGAAGGGAAGGACATACAATGGGTTCAACGAGGTGCATTATAGAAGATTGGACATATTTGGATGATTAGAGTTGATCATGCTGTCTGACTGATTTTCAAATTCTATTGGTAACTCAGAAAAAAAATCTGGCCATTTCAAATCAAGGTTATAAAAGACTTTATAGAAGAATTTTCACGATTGATCTTTGTCGCATGTACAGTTACACAAGGTATAGTATCATAAGAAACAGTAATAAAACCAATTTTGTTAAACCATGTTATTTTTTTAAATCCTTAATGGTTTAATAATCTGCTATATAGAGCGTAATCTGAAAGTCAAGGTTTCTTGTGAGTTGAAGATGTCTTTTACAAAATCGTTACTTATTTAGAACTTCGAAGCTGTCTTATTGATGAAACTTCCCTTCTAGTATACATCTTCCTTCATGTGTGTGTTTGATACACATGAACATAATTTACTCCTCTTTGACTTCTTTCTTTTCTATGGTCTGATTTCATCAGTTGGGAGATCATACCCATTCTCGAACTCTCTATGTTGGAGTTACAAAGATGAGGAAATGCACTTCTCGGCATGTGGACACAAACTGGATATTTATGCATGAATTCCAAATGGTTTTAAGGTAATTAATTCACCATTGAGCTTGATTATCCTTATAGCCTTCACGTATGATGTTTGAATGTTCTACGATGTCTCATTCTGCTCTCCAGTTTATTACATTTTCTATCCCGAGGTGTTTGATGTGTAAAAGCATGCAGATAGAAGGATTATTCTCTAGGAAGTTTTGATGGTTCATGGAGACAATAGGCAGTCCTCCTCATGGAAAAACATTTTCAATTGTATAACTACTGTTGTTTCTTTTTACTTGAGCTATCTTTATTAATTATTCTGTCAGTACTTCTCTTTTCTACTTGTATTTGTCGATTTTTTTTCCTGAAAATGCTTTTATTAAGCCGAGGGTCTATCGGAAACAACCTTTCTCTCTCTCCCACAAGGTAGGCTAAGGTTTGTGTACACCCCATTCCTACCAAAACCTTTGTGGGATACCAGTGAGCATATTGTTGTCGTAGTTGAAACTGCTGTCTTTACAACCATTTATGCCTTTCGTCTTCTTCTCTCTCTTTACTTCTGTAACTAATTTTACGAATTTGCAGAGGTGATTACGAGTATCTCTATGTCCATGGTGATGGTATCAAAAGTTACGACTCCTTCCAGTTTTACCATGCAAATTCTGATTTGGCGCGTGCTTCTTGCAACAATGTTTCAAACAACATGAAACTTCTGAAGCAGGATCTAAACGATGATCATTCTAATAGCAACAGAAGCATAGGTATGCAGAAGAAGTCTGTTTTTGGTGGTATGATGTTTGCTTGCTATGGTCGTGGCAAGCTATATTTCGGTGAACCTAATGTAGATGCCTCACCTTTCTTGGAGAACTTCCCTGGGATTACCTTCTCAGGAACCTATTGTAATGGAGAAATTGCACATGGAAATTTTAGCTTATACGAAAACGGGTCTAAAGAACATAGCTCTACACGTTGCAGTTTGCACGAATTCAGCACCGTCTACCTGGTTATGTCATATACTCCCTCTGCATTGCCACAATTTTAGAGATTTAACAATTTGGTGTTCTGGTGGGTAATGGCAAAAGTTTTTTTGCTGGTTTTGAATAGGATATATGCTCTGTACTTTTTATTGTTGGAATTTGGTGGTAGAGGGCAAATGTCTCATGTACATACTTCACAAGCAATTCTACATTATTTTACTATTGTTTTTGTGCTCTTAATTATCTTCCAGATTACACACATTAAGACAATGATTAAAATCTCTAACCTCCACTTCTGTTACTGGCCTTCCCACCCCCCAATTTTTCCTCATTAGTATTGATAACATCAAAGTCTTCTCCTACCACCCATGGCAGAGTACTATTATTAAACATCAAATTCCATGATTGCAATCTTTCACTTTGTGTACATTTAGTGATATCATCACTTTAATGCCTAGTGCTTGATTTTGTGGTTTAAAATTTATCAGTTTCTCTTCATCCCTTACTATTTCATATTCCACAATTTTATCAATAAAAGCCCAAATCTTACAATTTGTGTCTGCCTTTGCTTACTTCATCCCTAACTTCCTTCTAAGCTCCTCTAGTTGTTGACTATCTTCAAAAGATTTTATAAATCTCGTCATGTAAAATTGGTATCTTTTATGCATATTTATTAATCTAGTAAACATGTTTCGACTGTTTGCCAACCTGATATTCCATATTAAGGTTCTCATAGACATTTAGTGTTTTTGATACTAAGCAAAGATTTGTGTAAAATTATCCAAGAGGTAGAGGGCAGCGAATAACTAAATATTGAAACCTCAAATGGGTCGTGACTCGTGAACATCGAAAAAAAACAACAGCCTGCTCCTCTATGCGATTATGTTACTAATACCATCCAAAAATTGAGTCCTTCCACTAGTTCCTATGCTACAATGCATACCTCATGTACGCTTTACCCAATAACACATTATGTGAATTGTGACAAATTTTCTTTGCGATATCTAAATTTTCTAGACGCTATTACTACACATCATGAGCCATCATCCTTCTCAAAAGCAGTGAAATATGAAAGGTGAAGACAAGCAATGCAGACTGAAATTGAGAGACTCGAAAAGAATGAAATATGGATAATTGAAAAATTACTACATGAAAAGAAAGCACTCGGGTGCAGGTGGATTTATAAAATAAAATATCATTCTGATAGTTCTGTGGAGCGACACAAAGCACAACTAGTAATATTTGGCAACCATTAAAAAAAAGAAATTGACTATAATGAAACATTTGCTCCAGTTGTCAAAATAGTTACAATGCGGACATTTTTAGCTTTGCATCAAATGGATGTTCATAACACTTTTCTTCATGGAGACCTTCAAGAATAATTGCACATGAAAATGCCACCACGCTTCAATGTACAACATTTTGATATGGTTTGTAGACTACAAAATTCACTGTATGAAACGAAACATGCCCCAAGATGTTGGTTCACAAAGTTATCAACTTCCTTGAAGGATTATGATTTCATGCAATACTACTCTGACTACTCATTGTTTACTTTACAAATGAATGATATAAAAATTAATGATATACAAATTAATGTTCTTGTTATGTGAATGACTTGATAATTTCTGGAAATGATCATAGTGCCATTCAAAAATTCAAGAGTTATTTGAGTGATTGTTTTCACATGAAAGATTTAGGCCCATTGAAGTTGGCAGAAATTTATAAGGCATTCTCATATGTCCACATAAGTATGCTTTGAATATTATTTCTGAAGTTGAATTACTAGGAGCGAAACTTGCAAATGTTCCTATGGGTCAAACCACAAGTTAGCCTTAGCGGAAGGAAGCCTACTTGCTGATCCAAAAGGTATCGACGATTAGTAGGACGTCTCATATGTTTGTGCTTCACTAGATCAAAGTTGTCCTGTTGTGTACATATACTATCCCAATTTATGCATTGCCCACAAGAAGAAAACTTGGAAGCAGCGTCATGAGTTGTTTGATTTTTGAAAGGAAAACCTTGACAGGGTATCTTATTGCGTAGTGCGTATGATTTAAAACTATATGGATGCAATTCAGATTGGGCAGGTTGTCCCTTAACTCGACGATCTCACTGGGTGGTTTGTTCTCTTAGGCAATTCAACGATATCTTTGAAAAATTAAGAAGCAACAAATAGTGTTCAGGTCATCTGCAAAAGCTGAATACAGATCTATGGCCACCACAACTTGTGAATTGAAGTGGCTAAAGAGAATTTTGTCCAGTCTAGGGGTGACACATCCTACTCCAATAAGACTATATTATAGTCTGTTGGTTTTTAAAATGTGTGAATGAAAAATGAAGAGTTGCGACTTTTATGAAGAGTTGGAACTTTTATGAAAAATTATGACTTTTATGAAAAGTTTCGAATTTTATGAAAAGTTGGGACTTTTATGAAAGATGACGACCTTTCTAAAAGATTGTGACTTTTTCAAAGATTTGTGACCTTTCCTGTAAGGCACAATAAAAACCTTTTCACACTATTCTCTGTTTTCTATAAATTGAGGGATTTTCTCTCATTTTAAAAAAAGAATTTCTGGACTTCTTCTACTACTACTAAATCTAGTATTCTAAGTGTACTTTACTGCCGTTGAGTGGCTCACTAACACCAGCGTTTTGGGTATCAATACACTAGTGATTGAGGTCATTCTATCCTGGGAGGACATATTCCAAATCAAACCTCAGATATTAGAGGGAATAATTTCTTTAAGGGGACACTGTGCATTCAGTAGACTTGATCTTTTTTCTTTTTTTTTAGATTCTGGTATGTGTTAAAAATTTTAAATTTGTGAATTAATTTCTATTCATCTATACTTCACTGGTTCATTAAACTTTGGTAACTTTATGTTTCTGCAAAGGTTGTTGGAATCAGTAAGATTCTTTAAACACAGACTGACAACAATTCTTCTTTAAGAAAAAAAATCATGTATTTTTTCTAATCTTTTTCTGATTCTAGTTTCTCTACTAGTTTTAATTTTCTAGTTGTGAAAATTTTCTTAAACTTTGTTGTGTCTTAACTCTTAACAAGTTCTTCAAAGTTTTATTTTAAGTATCTTAGGAATACAAGATAGACAACAATCTTAAAGAAATTATTATACTTTTAGTATCTTTTGTATTCTACTAATTCTGAGAATCTGATCATGGAAGTACAAGATAAATGCATTACTTCTCCATAATTCGTTGCTTTGTTTAGCAAGGTCAAAGTGAGAATGTAACAGAAAAAAAATTTGTGGTATTCGGTTAAAGTTTACACCAAGTAACCTTCTTATTATTTATCTAAGGAGAAAAATAATTACTAAGAGTTAACAGTGTTGATTTTTTATCATGTGTATCTTTGGAAAAAGATCTGCAAACTATATGTTGTGGAATGAATTTTGCTTGGCAAATTTGCCTTTAAAATTCTTTAGCTTGCAAAATGAGAGATATACAATTTTGTTTGATAAAATAGCATGTCAAAATATTATAGTTGGAAGGCTATTTGAAAAGAAAAACATTTCTATGTGATAAAGAATATGTTTAATTCTGTTTGGAGACTAAAAAACTTTTATAGTTTTGTATTCCTTGTGAATTTGATTATATCTGATTATTGTGGATTAAAAACTTTTGTAGTTTTCTACTCTGGATAAATCATACTATGCAATTGGTTTATAAGTCAGTGTTGTACTTTTGATTTTCTATAAACTTTAATGTTATATAGAAATAATTTATAAATTTTTTTTGTCCTTAATATTAGTATTCTAAATACTAAGTGGTATGTCTATTTGTGATAGAGGAAGAATAGTAGACTTGGACTTTGTGATTTTTTGTCTCTATGGAATGAACGTTGACATAGTGTAAACATTGTCAAAGAGAATTGAAGCACTATAATTCTTTCCTAGAATAATGTTTTCAAAAGAAGTTTCATATTAAAATATGTGGAAAAACTATTTTCAAATACTTGAAAAATATTTTTGAGATCATATTTAGAATGTGGTGGTTCTTTGTGTATGATAAAGTTAAAATTGAACTTGGATTTTAATTTAAATTTGGAGCACAAGATAGAAATATTATGATACTTTTGTATTATGTTAGACCCACAAAATTATTAGAGTATATTTGATATTTTGGTCGTCGAGTTTATCGTTTACTAGTATACATTATGATTAGTATGAAACTACCAAATTATATATATACTTGTTCACAATGATTGTGTTCTTTTATGAAAAATTGTCACTTGAAGTGATGTGATTTTTCGTGAAAAGATATGTCTATTAAATATAACTATTTGTATAGACATGAATATTGGTGAATAGTCATTTGTCATATTTTGTAAAAGAAGCATTTGGATTATATTGTCTTTATTGGACCCGATGATTTTGTTCATGGGTAGTTCTATAACAATCAAATTAAAAGTTATGGAAAGGTCTTTTTGAAAAGGACATTTGACAAGGTGATGACTCTAAACAATGTTTGTATCGCACAAAATTTTAAGAATAAGAACAAAATATTAGTGAGAAAAAAGCTACCTCGCGAAGAGCTTTTCGAACTCAATATTTTTATTTGTTCTTACTTGCTTGAGTCAAAGTTTGTGACATGAACACTTGGGACATGTCATTTACAAAACCTTGTAAGGAAAACTGATTAACTTAGAAGTTTTGTCTAACTTTGAGTGCAATAAATAAAAATGTCATGTTTGTGCAGAATCTAAGTATGCTGAGCATTCTTATAAGCCTGTTGAAAGAAATTCTAATCCCTTAGAGTTGATTTACACTGACATTTAATTTGTTATATGAAGTCAACACCATCTCATGGTAAAAAAAAGTATCTCATAACTTTCATTGACAATTGCATTAAAAATGACAGTGTCTATTTGCTGCATGATAAGGATAAATCAATAGAAATGTCTAGACAATATAATATCAAAGTTAAAAATCAGTTGGGAAAAAGATAATAAGTGATAATAATGGAGAGTATGAATCTCCTTGTGCAGAAATATGTTTGGAAAGGCACAATAAGAACCTTTTCATACTATTCTTTGCTTTCTATAAATTGAGGGATTTCCTCTCATTTTAAAAAAGAATTTCTAGACTTCTTCTACTACTACTAAATATATTATTCTAAGTGTACTTTACTGTCGTTGAGTGGCTCGCTGACACCACTATTTTGGGTATCAATACACTGGTGATTGGGATTCTTCTATCCTGGGAGGACATATTCCAAATCAAACCTCGGATACTAGATGGGAATAATTTCCTTAAGGGGACGTGGGCTTGATCTTCTTTATGTTTTTTCAAATTCTGATATGTGTTACAAATTTTAAATTTGTGAATAATTTGTGTTCATATGTACTTCACTGATTCATTAAACTTGGCAACTTCGTGTTTCTGCAAAGTTTATTGGAATCAGTAAGATTCTTTAAACACATACTGACAACAATTCTTCTTTAAGAAAAAAATTCTTATATTTTTTGTAATTTGTTTCTGATTCTAGTTTTTCTACTAGTTTTAATTTTCTAGTTGTGAAAATGTTTTTAAACTTTGTTGTGTCTTAGCAAGTTCTTCAAAGTTTTATTCTAAGTATCTTAGGAATATAAGATGAACAACATAGTCCGTCAATGCTGCATATAGAAAATAATTAATCCAGTATTTCATGAAAGGACGAAACATATAGAAATAGATTGTCATTTCTCCGAGATGAGATAACAAATGACAACATTCATCCAACATATGTTTCCTCTAAAGTGCATCTCACTGATATTTTCACAAAAGCATTAGATGGACTACCTTTTTTGCAAGCTGGGCATTCAAAGTCTTTACGCACCAACTTGAGGAGAGTATTAAGAAAAGATATGTGTAAATATAGTAACTTTAGATTGTGTATCTAATTAATTTTGTGAGAAATATTCTATGAAATATTATACTGACCTAATATTGTCCTCCTCAATTCTATAATATCAGTTTTTTCGTAAGAGAATATATGCCTATAACTTAGTGCTAATAATTTTCTCAACAAAATACTAGACATATAGGTCTAATATAATTAACTATATACTGTTTAATACATTATACATGTTATTAATTAATGATACTTTAGCTTATTCCATCTCCACTTCTTATTATTAAATAAATGTTATAACTGTTGCGTTGATTATGCATGTGATTTTGTTTGCTTTGCTAGTGATCAACACTACAAAATTCTTTAGCAATATGATTATTAGTAAAATGTTCTTTTTATTTGTGTTTTCTAATGGTGATGTTTTTAGTACATTTTTCTTTTACTTTGACGTTTATTCTGAATTTACTGACTTTTAAAGATAATTATAACACTAGTTAATTTTCTTTCATCGACTTAAATCTTGACAACTATGGCAAACCTATAATTTTAAGTCATGCATGCTCAACTATACAACTATAAACCTATAATATCTTTTGTATGTTATTGCTAGTTTTCAATATAAAAAATAGTGTTTGGGTAAAATTATATAATGGGTGCTCGAGTAGCCTTACTTTACATCTATCATTGATCGGTGACAAAGTTATCTCGTATTGTATTGGCAAGACATATCAAATATGAGATGATGGAATAGTTGATTCACCGATAATATCTAGAACAAACATCTATAACGTAACTTAATGCTACTTTATCTTAGATCTAGATGATCAAAGATCGAATATTAAATATTGAGCTTCACATTCACAATATTTGTGTATTGCGTAGAAATACTAGATGTTTGGTGAATCAAAGTGTATGCAAGTTGATTGAATATTACCATCTAAAAAAAAAAAAGAAAAATAGCTTCACAATTATCATGTTAATCTTAATTACTTCTACATTAATGCACATGCAGAGTAAAAAAATCTTGTAATATCTTCGTAATTAGAATCTAAATTAAAATTGTAAGTATCTAATTTCTTTATTGGCACTCAAAGATCAATAATCTACTTTTAAATTTAACTACTCTACTCAATAGTCAAATTATTAACATGATTACGGTATCTTAAATCAGTTATACTTAATCCATCTTATAACCTTGTTATTAAATGATGTGAACTTTGATATTTATAGTATTAGGTTAAATAATCCAACGTCGGAGCTAGGAATGTATCTAACTATGAGTTATAGTTTATGTTGATCTCAATGTAAAGTGGAAAAATTCTATATATCTATAGAAAATAAATAAATAATAATATAGTTAGTGGTAAATGTAATTGAGCAAATGTACACTTTCGTCCTACATAACACTCTACGTAACAATTTTTAGTCCTACGAGACATCGATCCTATGTGTATTATGCCAGGTAAGACAAGTGTGTCTACTTATTTAATTTTATACAAGTTTAGTTGTCTACTTGTGCACACTCAAACGTTGGAAGACATAGTTATCTGTTGAAGCTAAGTTAAGGGTCATAATATTATGCCTATAATTAAAGACGTCTAAAACTACAACAATATAATCTCTCACTTCGACCACACATATTGTCTTATAAATACTTGCATGTCTCATCATAACCTTATGAACTCATAATCCTTCTATAACGATTTAAAATATCCCTAACAATTCCCATTCATCTATAATGAAATGATAATATGTCCACGGATGTATAACATTAAAATTACACAATGTGTTTTATATAGTCTCTTAAATATCTAATACAGAAATTGCATTTACATAAGGTAAAAAAATAATTTAAACGAAGCTGTTATAGAGAAATTTAATTAATAGTATCTATACGATAAATAGTGAGAAGTTCAAAGGGGCCTCTATCTAAAAGGGAAGAGAGTTAAAAATAGTATGTCATAACTTTATGAATTAGATTTTCCCTCCATCCTCTATCTATCTTTAACCTAAAACAAAATTAGCTTTATGAATTAGGTCATAAAGAATGAGTCATTTCGAAGAAATTCGGTTAAATTGGAGGTTTTCATCCAAGTAGGGGTACAAGTGACAAGTTTACATATAACATAGATATAAATAGGGTTGTTCATAGTTATAGTTAAAAAACTAAATCAAATTGCAATTTTAACCAAATCGATTAAAAAAATTGTTTTTTAGATTTGGTTTTAAATTTTGAAAAAATTATCAAACCAAATCGATAAATTATAAATATATATTTTATATTTATTTAAATATTATTCATAAATAAAATATAAATATTCTGTTAAATTTTGATTAACTTAAGTCTAACTTTACCATTTTTTCAAGTCCAACACTTAAAGTTTAGCTAAACTATTACAATCCTAAGTCCAAGTCCATCAAAATTCATTACTTTAGTCTTTACGTATCCACCTCACATAAGATAGTCACACTTTCTCTTACTTGAATCACTTGGTTTGTGTCTGGTATTGCTTAATTGAATTGATAATATTTTTCATGTCTAGTTTTCACGTACTAGATGTTTGTGTCTATCGAGATATGTATGTCTTCAAAAAATTTATTACTTTCAAACCGAAAAAAATTAATAATTACAAAATCATACCAAATCAACGATAACCAATTACTGACAATTATTTTTTTTCGTTTGGTTTGGTTTGATTTTAGAAATTTAAAAAATCGATCGATTTGGTTTTGATTTTAGTCATAACCAATTTAAACCAAACCACGAACACCCCTAGATATAAATAGATGCATAGTATAACGAAGCGTAAACCTAATATATAAAAGAAAATTTTAGAAATATTTTAAACCCATTCTCTATTAAAAATTACTTCCTCTGTCCCTAATTACTTGTCAACTTTTGAATTGATACATATTAAAAAATCAATAATTGACATAATGAGTTTAATATTTTACCCCTATTAATTATGAAGTGGGTGAATTAAAAACTTAATATTTTTAAGAAATTCTACCTTTTTCAAAGTAACTAATTGAGAATATAATATATAATATTTTTTTGGTCCTTTCTGATTTGTCAAAACATGCTTATCCAATGGGGCCAACACAATCTAACTAGTTATTGGGGTAGGGTTGAGATAAGATTTTTCAAGCCCATTTAACACTAATGCTTATAAGCCCGACACTTTAGGCTTGATCGGGGCCGGCCCATGGGCCATAACTTTTTATTTAAGGGTAACTTACACTCATCTCACTAGTATATAATCTAATTATTTAAATACACGCTATGTTATCATATTAATAATCTCACCAGATATTGGTACGTCCATATACATGTATCTCGAAATATATGGACTCAAAATTAAGTTAATCTATTCTAGATACACTCTATCCAAGTAGATTCACATGTATATAGGCTGCATAGACAAATCTTGTGCCCTCGCCTCCCTCTAATCTTGCTTGTCACTCTCTTATCTCCCTCTCATGTCTGGTATGCGAGATACATGTTAATTACACTAGACTTTTTGCTAGTGTTATTAAAACAACATCATTATTTATCACATTTGATTTTGAAAATCTTCCCATTTTCTTGATATTGTAAAATTATAAGTTTGAAAAAGAAAAAAAAAAGGAAAAAAAGAAAAGGACTATCCGGCCCCAGCCCTCGACCCTTCAAAGGTTGGATTGGGTTGAGCATTTTCAGGCCCTTCCGAATGAAGGGTCAACCCGTTGTAGCCCTTTAAATTCCTTGGCCCGGGAGAATTGGGCCGGGTGTAGCTGGGCCAGCTCTTTTTGACTGATCTAGTTAAAATGAACAAGTAATTAAGGGAACCTAAAAAAAAAAGAAAATATGGACAAGTAATTAGGGATATAAAATAGCAAATACAGAGAGAGAATAAGTGGTCTTTTGAGCTATGAAAAATGGCGCCCAAACAAAGACAGAAAATGACGGCGGAAGCGGCAACGGCAGCGGCAGCTACGGTGCCGGAGCCGACGACGATTGATTCAATCGGAGAAGACCTTCTTCACCTAATTCTGTCTTGGTTACCAGCAGAATCATGTGCAGCAGCAGCATGTGTGAACACTACTTGGAATCTCATCATCAAGCGTCTTCTCTCTCTTCCAAATCTTTCTTCTGCTCTTTCCTGCAATCCTTGTCTTCAGGTATTAGATTTATCCTTCAGGTTAGGGTTTAGTTTAAGAATTTGAATTTAGATGAGAAATAAAAAAAAATAACTAAAATTGACAAATTTTTTTATTTATTGAAATCTTCATGGAAGAACTATTTTTGGACAATGGGAGTAACTTGTTTAGTTTATGAAAAAAGTTTATTGGATTGAAATTGAACATTTGGTGCAGGATGCTGTGGATGAGGTTGTTGACAAGGTTTTAGCTAAGCCGATTCGCCCCCAGTTTGTAATGGCTTCCATTGGTCCTTCTTTTGATTTGGAGGAAGCTCACTATCTCATATGTGATCTTTTCTCTTTATATGTGCTAATATCTCTTTACGTGTGTTGCATGCGTATTTCATATCATTTTGTTATAGAATATAGCATAGTTGACACTTCATTGAATGAAGTCAAAATGCATACTCTTCGACTAACTTTATATGTATTCCATCAATCACATTATAAGATAATCTTTGGTATCTCTCATATTGAACTTTGATTGCTCTAATAGATGGTGTCGAAAAAGGATATTTTTTCATGAACTTTATCTATGATATATTCTTCTGTCATAATGATTATCGATTACGCCTTGCCATACTTGTCTTATCAAAGTTGATTACTCTTGTTATAGAATTTTATAACCTCATTTTTTCCATTTTTGAATTTGCACCTTCATCTTATACACTTAGATAGTCTTTTTATCTTAATTTCTTCCTCAGGTGACCTTGGTCCTTTCTTCATGTTAGTATTAGCACAATAATCTTCAGCCTTTGAGGAAATCGTTGTCTTTTCTCTTTTCTTAATCACTTCGCAACATACATATATAATTATATATGTACATTCAATTATAAATATCACCATCAAACTTTAAGAAATAGTACAAGTAAAACAAATATACACATGCTCAATGCGACATGTATAGGCAGATACAAGTTCAAGAGAGAATAAATATTATCAAATGTGATGGAAGGTGAAAATAAAACTGATTAAATGTAAAAAACTACGTATTTGATTAGGTGAATGATTAACCATGAAAAATGATAGTGCAAACTTATTATTGATTTTTGTTCCTTTCCTAAGCTGTGGTTTTATGATCATGCGTGTTGACATTCATACGGAGCATTCGTTGAGTGTAGGAGTAGTTTTGTTTTTTTTGAAAGAAGAGTGGTTGTTGAGTTTTAAGGGGTATTTTGGCATATAGATATAGATGAGTGTTTTTAGTTGGAGGTATTATAGTAACCCCTAACTAATGCAATAAGATTTTCCGGTTACAATTATTGATTTATGAAAAAACATGCTCATTGATATAGAATTCACGCATGATGTGCATGTCCAGATACTCAAAATACTTATAAAGAATGAGAAGCACTGAAATCAAAACTTAGATTTCTAAAATGCTTTTAATTTTACTATATATCATTCCTTATTTATAATTATTATTAAAGAAAATGTGTCAAATTAATGATATTTTTTTTGTGTTTGACAGCATTTACTTTTGACTATTCATTTGATATTGCAATCAATTTTATCTCAAGACCGATGTGAGAAAAGGTTTTATTGTAGTTATTCCAATGACAAATCACTTTCGAAATGCGTTGGCCTGATGTAACACAAAAGCGAAAGACCGGTATTATTTTATGTGGACAGTCATGAGAGAAGATTTTCACCTAGTTCTTTTAGCATAGTTATCGAGTGATTCATACACTATCTTTTTAGGCACTAACAAGCCTATGATTGATCTATGCGAACTACTTAATATATTGAGGCAATCAATATGAGATTAGAAAGTTAAAATACGCAAAACAATCAGAATAAAAAGGGCCCTTTTATTTTTCTTCAATTGAAATGTTGTACTTTGTTAAACTAGAGATATTAATAAAACCATCCATTCAATGTATGAATTTTCACACATTGGAATAAGCTATATGTGCTGCTTATGGTGGGTATTGTTCTGCAGATTACTGGTAGATTCGGCTGCACAATTCCAGTTATCACTTCGATATCCTATGGAATTTTTGGGCAAGATGCTAAAACTAACAAGTTTGAAGAGGTAAATCTAGTGGTTATAAGCTAGAATCTGCTTGGGATTGCATTCTGACTTCTTCTTAACAAGAATTGACGTGGGAAAAATGATGTTTTTTCAGGTTCAGTGGAACACCATGAAAGACAACCAGGCTCATGAGGATCTTCGTAATGAGGATGTGGGTGTTTTAGTGACTGTTGGTTTCTTGCTAGGATTAATAGTTGATTTAATCTCATTAAAAAGGGATCGGGTAATCCTCTACTCAAGTAACCGTAACATATTTACAAATATGTCTGCCTTTATTTAGAGAAATCTGAACTTCCACTTAACTTGATTTTCGTTTCAATTTATGAAGTTCCTACTTGGAATTTTGAAGGATATGAATAGTTTAAATATAGTTGAAAATTTGTGCTAGTTGATTTAAAATTGGCTACACTAACTTGGGGAGAACAAACTTCAGGTACTCTTGATTGAGGATTTCATGAGGAGTATCACGGACCTCTCGTCTTCTCGATCTGCATCATCACCAACGGGAATTTTTTTATTTTCTGTAAGTCTCAAGTGTCATAAGACCTTTCATTTTGTCAAAACAGTTTATTCCCTACTTGTCAAAGTGGTGATCCCTTATTTTCCTTAAAATGTGGATAAAGTCAAACCTCATGCAATTCAGGTTCTGCTTAAGTGTCTGGACTAATCAATTTAGATTTTAGAGTGGGCCGGATTAAAAAGTTGTATTGAAGTGTGTCCCCAACTCATTTAAGAGAAAGTACACTTTCATTTATTTGTTTATATATTTGTCTTCAACACACCCCTTTGCGTGCATGCAAAATTCTTTTTGATTGGCCAAGCACGCAGATATTCTTTTTGAGAATGAGTGGTGGTGAGACTCGAACCTAGAACCTATGCCTGCTCTAATGCCATATTGAAGTGTGTGACCGATTCATCTAAAATTTATGCTGTTAGAGAGAATATGCTTTTACTTATTTAATGTCTTTGAAAAGTTGAATGAACTTTGAGAGACACTAGAAGATTTTGCTTTTCAAATATCTTGGAACAACCTTCTTTTTCTTACTCAAAATGTAATTAAATTCATTTGTATGTTGTTCTAGGACAAGGACATTGACATCAAACCGGTCCTTGCAAAGTTGGGTGAGTGAGCTTCATAGTTCTCATCTATGCAATATACTTTTATGGATCCAGATTTCTCTTCTAACTTGATTCTATGAAAAAGAACTTATATTTTCAGTGCCCTATTTTTGTAGATTATGCTTTTACTAAGACTGCCATTGCGGGTGACGCGGGTTCTCGATTTTTATATCAAGATGGAAGAATAACTAACTGTTTTAGTAACAGCATGTCCAGTTCAGCTGCTGTAGCTCTTCTGTTTTCAAGGGATACAAATAAGCCTACTGGTATGAATTGCTTCTTAACTGGACTTTGCGGTTTTATATTGTTATCCTGTTTGTTCAATAACAAGAGCACTGCTTTATAAGGCATTCGGGTCACAGAGAATCTTGCCACCAATGCTAGTCTGATATATTGGGGTGTGATTCCACAATATTTGTGACACATCTTTAATATCAATTAAGTTGTGAAGTTGTCTAAACTCCCCAAATTTTGGCTCATGAAAAATGTAACAAATTCAATTTTTGATCAGCTTGGTGCTAAGATCTTTGAAAATCCGAAGTCTGTTGACTTCTTTGTGGAATAATATGAACTTACCAATTCAAGTACATCTTAATTATTAGCTAGTTCTATTCCTCAACTTAATTATGAACTTCCCAATTCAAAGAGAGATGGGAAGGAAGAAACCATAATCAATTGATCCTCTTCTTTTCTTTTTTCTTTTTTTGAGAAAGGTAACAATATTATATATATGTAGCACAAAGGCTTTGCTAGGCTATCTTTACAGATTACAAAAAAACCACAAATCATAGTTTTCTGCGCCTACTCCAAGAATTCTATGATGTCCAACTTTGAAATAACATCCTTAACAAAGACTTGATAATTGCCGGTAATAATGATATCATCAACATAAATCACTAAATAAATACACATAAATATATGGGTATGTACACAAATATCAATAAATATATTGATGATTAGATTTGTCTTCTACTTAATATTTCCTTATATGTAGGTAATTTAGCATATTATATATCCAGGGAATTCATTGAGAAAATCATTTTCTGGGACCCGGTAAACAGGTGTTGGGGAAACTCAGTTTCATGTAATGTTATCTACTGGCGTTTCACCAATCGGGCCTATATACAAAGCTGTTTATGTTGAGGTGAAATTTCGTGAAAATTCTACTCAGTTCATGGCGAGAACAAAAGGCATTGATTATAATCTGAATGGTGAGACTATTTTAGATCCGATTTATGATGAGGTAAGATAGTTCATCTTCTGAAGTAAATTGGTTTTAATGTTTCAGCACCAAAGTTTAGCTAGTTTCTGAAGGAAGTAATTCTAGCTGGTTCGTTTAGAAAGGCAACTTCCAAAATACTTGCAAGATTTTGTGGTGTAATTAGTTTCCCTTTTTTTCCCCTTTGATTCCTTCCATCATAATGAAGTCTTTTAAGTTTAGTAATGCGTGGATTCATCAAATGTCAGAACTCTGTTGCTCTTGCCTCACTTAGCAGGGAAGAGTATACAATGGGTTTAACGAGATGCATTATAGCACGTTGGACATATTTGGATGATTAGAGACTTAGAGTTGATCTGTTCGGCTGATTTTCAAATTCTATTGGCAACTAAGAAAAAATTGTGACCATCGCTAATTAAGGTTATAAAATAATTTACAGAAGAATGTTAATGATTGACATGCACAGTTACACAAGGTATAGCATAATAAGAAATCGAAATGAAATCACTTTTGTTAAACTATGCTTTTTTTACAAAATAAAATAAATTTCTCTATGGTTTAATAATCTGCTATAAAGCATTATCTTAAAGTTAACCATACTTATTTAGAACTTAGAAGCTGTCTAATTGATGAAATTTCTCTCCAAGTATACATCTTCCTTAATGTGTGTTTGAAACACTTGAACATAATTCACTCCTCTATGAATTCATGTTTCTTTTCTATGATTTGATTTCACCAACTGGGAGATCATACTGGTTCTCGAACTCTCTATGTTGGAGTTCCAAAGATGAGGAAATGCACTTTTGGGGATGTTCGCAAATGTTCGATGTGTATGCATGAATTCTATTTGGTTTTAAGGTGATTAATGCACTATTGAGCTTTATTATCCTTATGGTCTTCACTTATGATGTTTGAATGTTCTACGATGTTTGGATATGTATGCATGAATTCCATCCCGAGGTGTTTAATGTGTAAAAGCATGCAGATAGAAGGATTATTCTCTAGGAAGTTTCCATAGTTCTTTGAGAAATAGGGAGTCCTCAACTGAGTTTGTTTCAGCAAACATGGAAAAGCATTTTCAATTGTATTACTAATGTTTGGATATCTTTATTATTTTTACTGCTGGTACTTTTCTTTTCTAGTTGTAGTTGTTGAATCTGTTTTTGAAAATGCTTTTATTGAGCCGAGGGTCTATCAGAAATAACCTCTCTCTCACACAAGGTAGGGTAAGGTTTGCATACACCCCTTCCTACTCAAACCCCACTTGTGGGATCACACTGGGAATACAGTTGTCATAGTTGAAACTGCTGTCCTTACAACTATTTATGCCTTTCCTTGTCCTCTCTCTCTCTATACTTCTGTAACTAATTATATGAATTTGCAGAGGTGATGACGATTATGTCTATGTCCATGGTGATGGTATCAGTGATTTCGACTCCTTCCAGTTTTACCATGCATATCCTGATTTGGCATATGCTTCTTGCAACAATGTTTCAAACGACATGAAGCTTCTGAACCACCTAAAAAATGATCATTCTAATAGCAATGGAAGCATAGGTATACAGAAGAAGTATGTTTTTGGTGGTATGATGTATGCTTGCTATGGTCGTGGAAAGTTATTATTCGGTGAACCTAATGTAGATGCCTCACCTTTCTTGGAGAACTTTCCTGGGGTTTCCTTCTAAGGAACCTATTGTAATGGAGTTGCACATGGAGATTTTAGCTTTTACATAAAGGAGTCTGAAGGACAAAGCTGTATACGTTGCAGTTTGCACGAATTTAGCACCGTCTACCTTGTTATGTCATATACTCCTCCTGCATTGCCAGAAGATTAGAGCTTAACTAGCATTGCCTTTGACACTCTGGTGGCCTGATGGGTAGTGGCAAAACATCCTTGGTGATTTGAATAGGATATTGCTCTCTACTTTTGGTGTTGGAATTTTATGGTAAGAGGGCAAATGTCTCCTATACATATTTCAAAAGCCATTCTAGCATTGTTATGTTGTAATTTTAGTAACTTAAATGAACTCTCCTCTTTCGGAGCAGGGGCGGCTCAACGCAATCGGAGGCCTAAAGCGAAATTTCAACTAGAGGCCTAAAATCTAATAAATTTCATATGCATTATTTTTTTAAAAAAAAAAAAATCTCAAGGTATATTTAATATTATTTTTTTATAAATGATTTATTCGATTTTCTTTTCAATTATTAGCTTTAGACAAGATTTTATCAATTTAATGTTGAAAAACATTTGCTTACTCGGGCAATTATAATATAAATTGTTAACATAATTTGATTCAAGAAGTTGATAATTTTGTATACCCCACATTTTACTATGCTTGTTGTAATGCTTGAAAATCTAAGAAGAAATAGAAAAAAAAATTACAATTGACTTGCTCAATGCTTTTTGACTACTGATTCATATTTTTGATAGAATATGACTCTAACTTATTAGAAATTTAAAGAAGAGAGTGTCAAAGGAGTTAAAAGAATAAAATAATGTGAATATTAGCATAGAGACTGTGAGAAAATAAAACAATTCTTCGTGATTTCTTTTATTTAAATTAGATTAAAGAAAATAAAATAATAATTTTTTTAATACATATATATTCATAAATAATTAATATTTTCTTTAAAAAATAACACAAATTTATTATTGGTAAAAAATTGAGGCCCCCTAAAATTGGGGGCCTAAGGCCAATGCCTAATTTAAAAAGGCATAGAGCCGGCCCTGTTTCGGAGACGACCACTCTACTCCATAAAGATATAGAAGTAAGGTTTATTTATATCATATCCTCTTTTGACCATATTTGTGAGATTATGTTGAGTATGTTGGTGATTGTAACTGCATTCTTATTTTCATTGGAATCAACTAGGAAAAAACCAATACCCTTATTTGGATGATGATTATATGATGATTTTACCTTGATTATCAAAATTCCTTTGTTCGATAAAATTCGGATTGTATACCATAATTGAATCATCCAAAATTCATGTGTTTCACTAATTATTTAAATTTTGGATTCGCCCCTGCTTATTATTCATTGTGATAAGGTACGTAAGTGCCTTGCATGAGCTTTTCTTCTTAATTTTGTGAAAGAAGACTCCAGACTCAACAGCTTTGGAAATAACGTACCTACCAACCATCAACTTAATTAGGTCACACTCATGAGAATCAGTGATAACCTATAGACATTATTTTAAGGAATTTCTTTCTTTAATGGGGAATATATAATACAAATTCAATAAACAATATATTGTACCAAATACTATATGAGAACAATTTTTTTAATGTTTTTTTTTACATAAGCTCAATAGTATTCTTTTGAACACAAAAGATTAAACTAATCTTAAACTATTAGTCTTTTGTAGAGTGTATAAAAATAATACCCAATAAAGTGTATAGTAATGCAATTATTAGTAATGCATATATATTAGTTATGCATAGATTATTTCTTAGGCACTGTTTGGTTTAGTATATTAAAAATAATATACATTGTATAAAAATATTTATTTACAAAAGTATCCTTCACCATTATAACGGAAAAGATGTAAAAGTACTTTTGAGGGGTAATTGAATCTTTGACCATATTAATGCATGCATTAAATCCTTTGCATTACTAATACCATGAATTTCTAGATATTAGTAATATGCTCCTCAATACACAATAGAGTCTATTAGTTATACATACCATGAAAAAATGCACCAAACAAGAGATTACTAATATATATAATTAATGCATGCATTATTTTTACTAATACACTCTATCAAACAACCCCGCTTGACAAAGGCCTAACTATACTCGAAGGGTTTAGTACTACAAAACAAAGACTACATGCTAGATGTGCTATTAATACTATTTTTAGTCATAGATGCTTATACTAAAATATTACTAATCCCATTTACCGTCTCACATGAAAGCAGATGATGTGTTACATCACCTTGTTGATTCACAATAAGTGATTGCAGTTCAAAGGTCGATGATCCACCTGAAACAATCAAACTCTTATTAAAAAATTCTCTTGTAGAGCCCTTCTTAGCTAGCGCATTTGTCTCTCTCTATATATGAGTGCATAAAAACATATTGCATACTAAGAGGACCAAAAAGACATACTTACTATTTATATGGACCTAGAATTAGATTTACCTTTAATTGAAGGACCACAATGCTAAAAGCCAAACACTGAAAACACACAAAACCATTACGTCGAGGAGTTTTCGGCTTTCAGTTCAGAAAATGGATAAACCAAGGCAGAAATCACCGGCGACGGCGTTACCGCCGGCGACGATTGATATGATCGGAGAAGACCTTCTATTCAACGTCTTCTCAAAACTACCCGCAGTTGACTGTGCAGCAGCAGCATGTGTGAGCCGTTCGTGGAACGTTACCATCACTCGCCTCCTTTCTCTTCCAAAGCTCTCTTCTGCTGTTTCACTCGATCCTTCTCTTCAGGTTCTTCTATTTTCATATATGTGTAACTCAAAATTTAAGCATATAATCTCTTTATCTTAATTTATGTTTCGAACGGCTAACCGTTTGTCGACCTAATTAGAAAAAATGTCACTCTCTTTAGACTAGTTCTACGACATATCTGTCACCTCCCACATGTAGTTTCTAGGTAACTCTGTCTACCAAGGGAGTTTCAGTGGCAAAGCTAGAATTTTCATGAATAAGTAAACAAATGAAAAAACTAATTTTAACAGCGTATAAGAAGTGTAATTATCCTTGGAATGGTGTTTGGATGAACCCCTCAATCCTACCTAGCTCTGGCCCAATGGGCATTTGTCCATGAAAATTGTGAGTATTGAAAAAGTAGTTTTTGCTTTCAAAGTGAAAAAATGATGTTATTTGAAAATTGGAGTTGTGTTTCATCATGAATACTAATTGAAGTGAAACAACCTTTTGTTGTTTTTCAAATTCCGGAATTCAACTACAACTTTTGAGAAAAGGTTAAAAAAAATTGATGGCCCAATACCCCATAGTGTGTTTGCTTCTGGGATTTGAACCTGGGATCTCATGGTGCTCAACCCACTTTATTGATCACTAAGAGAAACCCTTGGGTGTGGAAAAATGTCACTCTTGTTATGTCTGGAAAATGGTGCTACTGCTATTTGAAGAGTCAATTTGATTTGGATTATATTATTTCCTACTTATTTTAACTATAAGAATTATGATTGGAGTACTTAAAGAAATTTTGAATGTGTAGTATTACTTGTATTGGGGAAGTGAAGAAATGGGTGTCTGAATACTATATGAAGAGTCTATTTGTTTTCGATTATGTTATTTCAACTGTTTTTATCTAGGGAAAAGGCTTAAAAATGTCCTCCTTCCACCTATCAGATAAAAAATGCCCTCAACGTTTTTAAGGTCTAAAAATACCCTTTTTAACAGCAGAATGACAGCATTGATGAGTCATTTAATGAAACCAGTGGCTTCATCTTATTTGTCCACATAAATTTTAAAATCAAATCTATCCAACCCATCTAAGGTAAAAGATCCAAATCCACCAACAAACCTGTTTTTTTTTTTAAAATTTGCACGAAGATTCAAACACCCTTCCTTGTTATCAATCATCTTTTCTCCACCTTTACCAATTGTTCCATCATTGTGTAGAACTTCCAAACAGGCCTATTCTTGCAGCAGTCCTCCCCCCCCAAGTTGGATTTGTGATTCGACAATTTTCTAGCAGTTATGGGCCATTCTGCCACCGGAAACCACTCTCATGCCTCGACAGAAATTCTATGTTAAACCTATAAGTACCATTTCAGCTCGTTCATGAACTTCATAAATATTCAAGTCTTCAAGAAAAAACAACAGAAAATCAGGAAGGCAGTTTTTCTAACTGTTGGCTGTTCCATAGAAATTCAACCAAAAATTCAAAGGTTCCTTATTCTTCTCTTAGACAAGGAAAAAACAGAGATGTTCATAGATTGAAAAAAATGGGTTGTGGGTGGGTTTGTATCTTTTATCTTAGATGGGTTGGATAGTTAGATTTGATTTTAAAATTTATGTGGACCAACAAGATGAAGCCACTTGTTTCATTAAATGACTCATCAATGCCACATCATTGTGCTGTTAAAAAGGGCTATTTTTAGACCTTAAATGAATGTTGAGGGCATTTTTAAACCATTTGTGATACGTTTAGGCCATTTTTGAACCTTTTCCCTTTTTAACTATAATAATTATGACTTGAAGTACTTCTTACAGAATTTTTGAATATGCAAGTATTACTTATATTGAAAAAAGTGAAGAAATGGCTGTCTCAATGCACATAATAAGTTATAGGAATTGACCCTCGTACTCCAAAACCTGATCATTTGTTTAAGAGTTTGAATTTATTGATAAATCCCAGAGGAGGCAACAACACTAGGTGATTTTCCCCTTCTGTCCAATCCAGTGTCGGTGGACAATTTTAATCAGTACGTGTGCTGGTGCGAAATAGGAAGTACTCAGTGGAATTAGTTGAGATGCAGACAAGTTACTCGGACACCACGGTTATAAAAAAAGAGAAGTGATAAAAGGAAATAGTTAAAATTTGATAACAAAATCAGTTTGTTGGACTTCAGAGAACCAAACAGGAGAACTATTTTGGAAGAAAGGCAGTATCTTGTTTAATGTTTAATATATGAATTTATTGAGTGGGAATTCATTTTTTGGTATAGGTTGCTGTGAATGATGTTATTGACAAAGTTTTAGCTTGTCCAATTCGGCCCCAGTTTGTCATTGCTTCCATTGGTCCTGCTTTTGACTTGGATGAAGCTCACCGGCTGGTATGCACTTTTCTCTGAAATTGGCATTTGTGTGCACTATATGTCGCAACTCGGTCGACAAGTCTGTTTGCTAAATTGTCTACATTGAAAAAGAAACATTTTCTTATGAGTAAGTACTTTTTTTACTTGGAGATTAAGATATTAATTTGACTTGCGTACTCTCCCTGTTTCAATTTGAATGGCTTAGGCTTAGTTTGACTTGGCATGGGGTTTATGAAAGATGGAGAAGCTTTTGGAACTTGTGCCTTAAATATGACAACATTTGTGTCGCTATAGAATTTTTGAAACTTGTGGTCTTAAATATGGCATAACATTGTGTGGCTATCCAAACTCGACTATAGAATACCGTCCCTATTACTATTTGGAGGACCACTTGGAAAGAGAGGAATTCTAGAATTTTTCAAGACAAAAGGAGAATATCCTAGTCCCAAGTTCATATGTATGCTTTTGCTTTCTTTTTTCGGACAACATGGCTGAGGTAGAAGTCACTCAGGATGTAGAGAGTCTTCACATAGTCTATTATAGTATTATGACTAACAGGACATTGTAACTGGTTCACCCCACCAGCACACTCTTGGTGCTGGTCATACATTTATAAAAGCTACTTGTAAAAAAAGGTTTCTTGTGAAAAAAGGTACCCATAGAAAAAAACTCTTACAAGTTGTGAAAATTGTATAGAATAATGCCATTAATAGAAGGGGAAAAATGTCATATTTGCCTCTCTGCTATTGAAAAAAGTTTAATATTGCCCTTCTTAATATAATCGATCCATGTATGCCCTTAATGTTATACTATTGGTCCATATATGCCCTTGCTGTTATACTATCGGTCCATATATGCCCTTAAATTTATAGAAGTGGCTCAAATTTGCCATTCCTCTGATAAGTGATAACCCCATCCATTAGCTGAAAATGGCATGCCAACTCACCACTCCAATCCTTCTTCTCCCACCACAACCCAAACTCACCAACACCTTCACCTACCATCATCACCAACATAGTGATTCTACTTAGTATTGCATTTGTTAGGTGTCTTGATCTCTCAACTGCACATCATCTCCCCGTTTTAAAGCCAACAAACTATTTTTCAGATCATTTGAATGGTATTCGGTCCATAAGTGTGATTTATTCTGAGGAAGTTGCTTTTGAGTTCTTTGGACAGATAAAAGGTCTCTGTTTGGTCTGCCTTCGATTTGCTGAGGGAGTTTCTACAGATATAGGCATGTAAAGATACTGTCCAAATTGTATTTATGGGTTTGATGACGATCAAGCTAATGTGTTACATCAGATGTTCCATCATCATTTTTGTAGATCGAATAATTATAGTTGTTAATCAGCGGCCGGTAAAAGCTAAGCGTAGGCCGTATGCAAATGGATGGAGTTAACAGAGGAAGGGGAAATTTGAGGCACTTTTATAACTGTAAGGGCATATATGGACGGATAGTATAATATTAAGGGCATATGTGGACCAATAATATAACGGAGGACAATATTGAACATTCAATAATAGAGAGCAAATACAACCCTTTCCCTTAATCGAATGGTCGCACACATTTTGGTACATCACCAAGTTAAAAGTGTCTTACAAATTGGACTAAAGAGTATTATTCTATTATATAACATAATAATTTATGACCTTAGTGTTATCGGTCTTTAGTCATCCAATAGTTACAGCATTAGTTATTTCTTTTTAGCAGTAAACAATAGTTATTTCCTTTTAGTAGTAGTTATATTCCTGTAATAGTACAATTTTCGTTCGAGTTATGTTAGGAGGTCATGTCCTAGTTTCTAGGGGTAGTTATCTTTTATGTGTTGTATTTAAATTCTGTTTGTCCCAAGAAATGTAGGCAGAAAATTAATTTCAGTTTTTGAGTACTTTAACTCAAGAGATTGCAGGTTCTCTCTTAACGAACCAGCACCATAGGTCGTAAGAAGAAAACTTCAGATTTCATATTGCAGCGTCCCATAACGAGATCCATAACCGGGGACCATAACACTTAGTTTTGTTCTAAGCAATAATTCAATTCTTCAAGAATCAACTTGGATTCACTTTCAATTTAGTATAAATGGAGCAAGTCAGGACGCATAACTGAACTTTTGGATTACTGGAACATCAGAGGAAGGAATTCCAGTCAACTAAAATGAATTGTTAGCTTTTGTTTTATTTTTGGTGTAAACAGAGTTATGTAAATGATGCTGAAGCAGTGATAGATCTCATAGAATCCTTATTCTTCTGGCGCTTTGTAAATACTTTTGACAGCTATGTTTGCTTGGACTCTCCAAAATGTTGCTGCACCTGTGTCGGTTCACATTTTTGTAGGGCCTAGAACCCGCCCAAAGGCGTTTGAAGAGTCAAAGCAACATAGTTTGACAGCACCTTGTGGTACTACATCTATAATGCACTTACCATTTTTCAAAAACAAAATTTAAAGTATTTTTGAAGAACTGAGAAGGATGAGATAATGTGCAAAAGATAAGAGAATGGAGCGTGGTAAAATACGGTGAGGAATATTTTAGTAACAGACCTGTTAAACTCAATAATTGCCCTACCCAATTGTAGGATTGTTGGGAACATTTTTGGCTTAAGGCTTTTAGGAGAGATCCACTAGTTCTTAATCAGAAAGAAAGGAGAGATCATATGGTTATGTAGTAATTTGTGTTAGGGTAATAACCTACAAACATTTTACCTAATTTTTAGCATAGCAATAGCCCCCCTTTTTGTTGTTTCATTGAAGTATTGTACTTTGTTACAGTAGTGACCTTAATAACATCATTTCCACTCATTATATGAATTATTTCTGCAGATCGCTGGTAGATTTGGCTCCCAAATTCCAGTAATTACTTCGATATCCCAAGGAATTTTTGGGCGAAATGCTACCACTAATGAGTTTGAAGAGGTAAATCTAATGGATATAGATTAGAACCTATTTGGGATTGCATTCTGACTGCTTTTAACAAGAATTGAAGTGCAGAAAAATGATGTTTTTTCCAGGTTCAGTGGGACACGTTTGATGATGATGATGAGGCTCATCCCGATCTTGGTAATGAGATCCACGGTGCTTTACTAACTGTTGGCTTCTTGCCAGGACTGGCAATTGATTTAATCCCATTATCAAAGACTCGGGTAATTTTTTTCTCCAGTAGTCCTAACATATCTTTAAAATATGAATGCCTGCCTTATTGAGAGAAATTTGAACTTCCACCTTTTAACTTGATTTTCAGTTCAAATTTTATGAAGTTCCTACTGGAGAATTTGTGCTAACTTTATTCAAAATGGGATATACTAACTTGGGGAGAACAAATTCAGGGAAATCAAGTACTCATGATTGACGATCTCGTGCTCAGTGTCAGGGAACGCTCATCCTCTCGTTCTGGATCAGCATCACCGGTGGGGATTTTGTTATTTTCTGTAAGTCCAAAGTCTTGTAAACCTATCATTTTGTTATTTCTGGCACCCCTGTGGCAAAGCAGTTTATTCCAATGATGCCTAATTTTCTATAATTGTGGATAAGGGGATAAAATTAGTTCTTATGCAATTCAGATTCTGTATGAGTGCCTTGACTAGTCATTTCGGATTTAGAGTGACTCGGATTAAAATGCTAGAATGAACTTTGAGGGATTGGAGTTTTTGCTTTTCTAGTATATATGATCAACCTTGTTTCTTTTTACATTTAAGTGGTAACAAAATCCATTTGAATGTTGTTCTAGGATGAGGATACTGACATCAAACTTGTCCTTGAAAAGTTTGGTGAGTTGGCTTCATAATTGTTCATTCATGAAAAACTTTATTTGTTCACATTTAATGGATGCAAATTTGTCTTTGTATTTGATTCTGTAAGAAACAAGTTATATTTTAAGTGTCACCTTTCGTGTTTGTAGATTATGCCTTTTCCACTGA
Organism: Solanum sitiens; assembly: GCA_016801875.1. Taxonomy (NCBI): domain Eukaryota; kingdom Viridiplantae; phylum Streptophyta; class Magnoliopsida; order Solanales; family Solanaceae; genus Solanum; species Solanum sitiens. The sequence continues at coordinate 166,679 of JABWTJ010000275.1, read as the reverse complement.
GACTGTCATTGTGGGTGACGGAGGTTCTCAGTTTTTATACCGAGGTGAAACTGCAATTAATCCTTCTAATAACAAAGCGGCGAGTTCAGCTGCTGTTGCTCTTGTATTTTCAAGGGATAGAGGCAAACCTCCTGGTACGTGTTGCTTTTTGATTAAAATTTTACGGTTTCAAGTTCTGATCCTATTTGTCTTATAACAAAAACTCTATTTTACAAGGTCGTCACGAATGAGTATTGTTCACTAGGTCATTTCTAATAGACCCACAAAATTTAAGGCCAAATTAAGCCGGTTTGTCGTAGTCTGAAAAAATACATGGATTAATACTCACAAAAAGCTAAGAAAGTCCCAAATTTCAGATTTGTGGAACCAAAAAGCAACATCGGTGCTTAAGAAACAATATGCTTCGCTCATTAGGTAGTTCCGAATGGACCTTCAAAGAATACGGGGTCAAAAAGAGTTGGTCAATCATATTTCATAAAATTCAGACTTAAAACACATGAAAACCCGAGATAATCATGATTTCCTATTTTGTGACCTCAAAACTTGAAAAATTCATAGACTAATAGGCACAAAAAGCAGAGATAATCCTAAATTCCTGATCCGTGATCCCGGAACTAAAAAGAAAGCGACGTTAGTCCTTGAGAAGCAAATAAAACAATGAGTATTGTTCATTAGCTAGTTTCGAATGGATCCTAAAGTGGGGCCACACAAAGTTGGTCGATTGTATTTTGAAAATTTCATGAACTACACTTGAAAAACTGAGATAATCTTGAATTCTACTTTTGTGACCTCGAAACTCCAAAAAACAATTTTGGTCCTTGTGAAACAAAAAGTATCGATCACTAGTTTGTTTTGAGTGGATCCACAAAATTTAGGGCCAGACAAAGTCGATTGATCATCGTTCGAAGTCATAAAATTCATGGACATGTATACACAAAAAATTTGAGGTAATCATGGCTTCCTATATCGTGGTCTCAAAAACTTGAAAAAAATCAGACTAATAGGCACGAAAAACTGAGATAATCATGTATTCTAGTTTCGTGACACAAACTCCAAAAAAACGATATTGGTCCTTGAGAAACAAGAAGTATCGTTCAATAGGTTGTCTTGAATGGATCCATAACATTTTGGGTCATACGAATTTAGTGGATCAAATTTTAAAAAATTCATCTATTAATACACACGAAAAACTGAGATAATCCTTAAGTCTTGTTTCGTGACCCTACTCTAAAAATAAGCAATGTTGGTCCTATAGAGACGATAAGGTATTGTTCACTAGGTCGTTCCGAATAAACCCACAAAAATTTGGGGGCCAAATGGATTTTGTCGATCGTATTCTGGAAAATGCATAGACTAATATATACATCAAAAGTTGAGATAATCCTGAATATCTAAGTTTCTTGGACTCTTCACTTTTGGTGCCACACCCGTGTCGACACGACATGTGCGTGAGATCCGTGTTCTATGGGGAAAGTCTGGACAATTTTAATGATTCCTATAATCAATCCAAAAGCTAACGTGAAATTGAAGAAAATGAAATACCTTTTTAATAGAAATTTCTGTGTCACTCATTTTCCTTCAATTTCTTTCCATGATTCTCCTCAAGTTCTCCACATAATATCTCATAATTTAGGTTTTACAACTCTATTTTTAAATATTTTAATTATTTTTAGGTGAATCCTCGCACCAGTATCCATACATGGATCCATATCCCCGAATCTTAATAACTAGATCATGAAGGACCCGACTTCTAGATTCGCACCCGTATCGGACACCCGCACTTGAGTCCGAGCAACTTAGCTGAATTCTAGTTTCATGACCCCGAAATTCTAAAGTGATGTCGGTCCTTGAAAACAATGAGTATCGTTGAGTCGGTTGTATTGAATTGACCCACTAGATTTGGGGCCAAACTAGGTAGGCATTTCCCCAAAGCACTAATATGATGACTCTTGAACCAATCAATAGAATGAAATGAAATAAAGTCAGTTGATCGTATTTTCAAAAACTTCATGGACTAGTACATATGAAGTGAGGGGTTTCCATGTTGGAGGCCACGGGTTCGAAACCCCTTGCCAGCGAAAGCAAAGGGTTTGCCATCTTGGTCGAGCTCGTCGCACCGAGCTTGCCTAGTGCGGATTACCTCTCATATGTGGTTTGTGAGCTATTGCATAGGAATGGGGGTTTCACCCTGTGCGCACCCAAAGGGTAGACTGCGGGTTTCCCTTGTCATAAAATTAAAAAAAAAAGAATTCTTGTTTCATGACCCCGAAACTCAAAAAAAAAAAAAGCGATGTTGCTCCTTGAGATACAAGGAGTATCGTTGTTTAGGTCGTTTCTATTGGTCAATCGTATTCCAAAAAATGTCATGGACTACACATAAAATTTGAAATAATATTGAATTCCCATTTCATGATTACAAAATTCTAAAAAAAGCGACATCGAACATGGAAAAGCAATGAGTTTCTTTCATTATGTTGTTTTGAATGGACCCACAATTTGGGGTCAAATGAAGTCAGTCGATCATATTCCCGAAATATTCATGTATAAGTACACGTCAAAAACTGAGATAGTCCAAAATTCTTATGTTGTGACCCCGAAACTCCAAAAAAAAAAAAGCGACGTCAGTTTGGTAGAGGAACTAAGTATCGTTCACTGGGTCATTTCGAATGGACCTGCAAAATTTTGGGCCTTACGGAATTGGTGGATCATATTTAGAAAATTCATGGAAAGTAGCGATGTCAGTCCTTGGAAAACAGTATGTATTGTTCACTAGGTCGCTGTATTCTGAAAAATTTATAGCTTGAGCACCGTGTAGTACATTTGACCTGTATTTTTCTGAATAACTTCAGTAAGTGCTACCCCATGTGCTTTCTCAAATGAAATTTTATCCTCTTTTAAATTTGTTGTTGCTCATGATCTTTTAGGTGCATTTCCTTGGTACTTTTTGAAAATTCTCAGTATTTTTAGAGTTATGCCGCTGCTCTTTTTGCAGTTATATCCGTAAATATAGTTTAAAATATTAGATTCCTCATCTTCTAGTTAATATTCTCGTTACTTTGTATAATTTAGTATATTATAAGTCAAGGGAGTTTATTGTGGCAATCATTTTCTCGGACCCTTTAAACAGGTGTTGGGGAAACTCAGTTTCACGTAATGTTATCCACTGGCATTTCATCGATTGGGCCTACATACAAAGCTGTTTCTGTTAGGGGGAGATCCACTGACTACTCCACTTGGCTCACTGCAAAAAGAGAAGCAGTTCATGGAAGTCTGGATGGTCAGACTATTTTAGATCAGATTTATGATGAGGTAAGGTAGTGCATCTTGTGAAGTAAATTGGCATTAATGTTTCAGCACTAACTTTTAACTAGCTAGTTTCGGAAGGAAGTAATTTACAGCTGATTTGCTTAAAAAGGAGACTATCAAATGCTTACAAGATATGTAGTGTAACTAGTCTCGTTTCCTCTTCCTCTGATTCCTCCACCATAGTGAAGCCTTTTAAGTTCAGAATTGCGGGGAGATCCATCAAATGACAGAATACTCTTGCCTCACTTTAGCAGGGATGAGCATGCAATATGTTTAGAGAGATGCATAATGGCATATTGGAGATATTTGGATGATTAGAGTATCATTCTGTCTTTGCTTATTTTCAAATTCCATTGGTAAATCTCAAAGAATGCAGACCTTACATATCAAGGCTATAAAAAGTTTTTTACAGAAGTATGTTTACTACCCCTTTTCATAAGAATACTTTATAGAAGTACGTTTTTTTTACAGAAGTATTACTTCCCCTTTTCATAAAAATACTTTATAGAAGTACGTTTATTATTCGATCTATTGTTGCATGCACAATTGCAAAAGGCATATAATAAGATATGAATAATAAACTTCTAAAAAAATAAAAATCCTCGAGATGATCCAAAAAAAATTGCTTTTGTTAATCGGGTTCCATAGTGGTTAGTAATCTTTCTATAATGCCTTATTTGAAAGTAAAGGTTTCTTGTGGGTTGGAGATTATTTTTTACTTAGCCATTTAGAACTTAGAAGCTGTCTAAGTGAGTACGCGTTTTTATATAGGATCAAACGGCTTTTGTTCGATCGAGGGGCAGAGATAGATATGAGCTGACAGCTTATGTTTTCTGGTATTTTGTTTTGGGTGAGATGTACACCGAAAGGAATTGACGCTACAAACACTTTTCACCGGTAGTCCTCGATCGAAAGTTAGCTCGACTCAAGTCGACAGGCGAGAGACAAGGTTGGGTGGGGGGCCCCTTCCTGCGTATGCGCCTTTATTTATATTCTTTCTATTTTTGAATTAGGAGAATCTTTCTAAAAAAATCTCGAAAAAACGACTCTCCAGGCGGTTACCTTTTTTTTCTTTTCATATTCATATTTATATCCTCTGCAACAATTGTTGGGACGGACTTTCGTGGAAAATGAAAAAGCCCTTTATCGGATTGGAAGCGATGACTTAAGCCTCTTTCTTCTTCTTATAGGGCGTTTAAAGAGCGTGACTCTTTTCTTTAGTTTAATTAAGTTCCAATTTGGAAAATGAAAAGGCTTCGCCTTCAAGCCGTCAATAAAATCGAGCTAGTGATCATGACAGTACACTGATGCATAGGTCTTCTTTACTTTACGGCCTTTTGATTATGATGCATCATGAACGTGCCAATATGTGATCTACCTCCAATTCCCTGTATGTTCGATAGAGCCAAAGATTCCCCCCCACTGATCGGAGTACGCCGATTACCCCCCGAACCGTACAAGATAGTTACCACCTATCATACGGCTTTCTAACTTAACTTCTTTTTCTGGTTGTTCCGCTCTGTCGATCGATGGTAGTATAAGAGATCTATAACCCCCCGATATATTTTCCTCTCCTAGTGTATATGCTACTCATGTGTGTGTGTCAACCCATGAACCATGTTGAGTTTCCACGTCAGTATGGGGATGGGAAACTGGTTTCTTTATATATTGTATTGGACAATCCTTGCCTAAGGTCCATTTCTTTACATGGCATAAGAGCCAGACTCATCCCAATTTTACTCGATGTTGGGCCCCTATCTTATATTATCGGAGTGTGAGGAGGTGTTGAGTTTCCACAATGGTGTGGGTACGAGGAATTGGTCTTTTTATATTGTCTTGGGCAATCCGGTAGCTTGTGGGGGTTAGATTGGGCCCAAGTTTCATTTCTTTACATACATATTCGCATTATTCTCTGGCTTGAGATGTTTCTCTAATATTTAATTTTTCCAGCTTGGAGGTCATAACAATTGTCCAGTTCTATATATTGGAGTTACAAAGAGAAGGAAATGCTCTATTGGCGAGGAAAAACCAAGCTGGATTAGTACGCATGAATTCCATGAGGTTTTAAGGTGAATAATGCACCATTGCACTTGATTATCTGTTTCTGGTCTTCACTTATGATGTTTGAATGTTCTGCTCTCTGTCTTTACTACCTTTTTTGTGTCCTGAGGCGATGATTTGCACATGTTGGTAGAGGGACTATTGTCCAAGAAGTTTACATGGTTCTTGGAGAGAATAGGGAGTTCTCCTCACCTAAGTTTGTTTCTGCTAACATGGAAAGCCACGTTAATTTTAGTTGAAACCACGATGCTCATAGTCTAGTACACTTTTCGTTGTACTCTTCACTTCTGTAACTAATTGTAAGAATTTGCAGTGGTGATGAGGAGTATCTGTATGTTCATGGTGTTGGTATCAGAAGTGGAGACTCCTTCCGGTTTTACCATGCAAGCTCTAATTTGGCGCGTGCTTCTTGCAACACTGTTTCAAATAACTTCAGACATTTGAAGCAACTTCTTAACTACGAACGTGATGATCATACTAATAGCAACAGCGTAGCTACACACAAGAAGCCTGTGTTTGGTGGTATGATGTTTGCTTGCTGTGGTCGTGGTAAGTTATTTTTTGGTGAACCTAATGTAGACGGCTCACCTTTCTTGGAGAACTTCCCTGGGGTTACTTTCTCAGGAACCTATTGTACCGGAGAAATTGCACGTGCAGATTTATGCTCATACGAACAGGGTTCTCAGGAACACAGCTCTATAAGTTGCAATTTGCATGTATTTAGCACCGTCTACCTGGTTATGTCATATACCCCTCCATTGCCTCAACATTAGAGAGAGCTGGTTTTACCATTGACAATCCTGACGGGTAATGGCAAAAGAAATAAAAAATTTCTGGAATTTTGTACTTGTAATTTGTTGCTGTTTCTTAGTAGTAAATTATGTTGTAAATGATATTACTGCATTTTGAGTTACTCCTACACATTCTTATTGGTCTCTTCGAATGGACCAACAAAATTTGATTCTTATTTCGTAAACCATAAAAGTGAATGGATCCTAAAGAAATTATAAATATAATTGATCAGGTAAATTACAGATGGTCCTACAAATCGTGGGACAAAAAATTTAGGACAACAATATATACGTAGTCTAATATATTTGAGAAAAATCTTGAATTTCTATTTCATGACCTCTAAATGCTAAAATAAAGTGGTGTGGATCCTATAGAAGCTATGAATATCATTCACTATGTAATAATGGATGATCCTTCAAAATATGGGATCAAAAAGTTTTGGACGGTCATAGTTATGAAATATTTATAGGTTATATACACGAAAAACTAAGTAAAATTCTGAATTCTTGTTTTGAAACTCCTAAATGCTATGAATATCATTTACTAGGTAATTATAGATAGTCCTACAAAATTTTGATTCCGGACAATCATATTAACAAAATACTCATAGACGAATAAAAAAAAGAAAAGAAAAGAAAAATCATGAATACATGTTTTGTGACTTGTAATACTAAAAGCAAAAGTGGTGTGGATCCTTTAGAAGTTATGAATATTATTAACTATGTTATTCCAGATAGTCCTACAAAATTTAAATTTTTTTGGACAGTTATATTTATATATTCATAGGTTAACAGAAAAAAAATATTGAAATAAAATAATCCTAAATTCTTATTCTGTGACGCCTAAGAGCTTAAAAAATAAGTGTGGATCCCATTCGCTCGGTAATTACAGAAATTAAGAATATATTTTTTTTTGACCGACAAATTTATAAAATATTTATAGGTTAATACATATGAAAAATTGAGAAAAAAAATATGAATTCATATTTTGTGATGCCTAATTGCTAAAAAAAAAAAAAAAAAAAAAAAAAAAAGTAGTGTGGAACCTATGGAAACTATGAATATTATATCATTCACCTATTTAAATCCCTTAAATTAAGAAAAAATCTGAATTCTTGTTTCGTTACTCCAAAGTCCAAACACTAAAAAATTGGGGTAGATCGTATAGAAGTTATGAATATCATTCTATCGGCTAATTATAGTTGGTCATGCAAATTTGTTAGTCAAAAAGTTTTGAATAATCATATTTCATAGGGTAAGTAATGCACACAAAAATTCAAAATTCTTGTTGCTCGACCCCTAAGCATTAAAAATGGCATGTGGATCCTATAGAAGCTATGAATATAATTCACTAGATAATTACGGATGTCCTACAAAAAATGGAGTCAAAAAGTTTTGAACTGTCATATTTACAAAATATTCATAGGCTAATATACAAAAAAAGCTAGAAAAAAAATCATATTAAATTTTTGTTTCATGACCCCTATACAATCGAACAAAGCAAAAATTGTAATAAATGTTTTACATTTTTTCAATCTTTGAAACATGAATGCTAAAGAAATAAGATAATTGGAAAAGTAAATTAAGTAATTACTAAGGTTATCCCCCTTCGATCACATATTAGTTGAGGCGAACCCACATGTATAGGTGGGGATGCACGTAAATCCATTAACTTTGAAAAAAAATCAAGTGTTATAGATCTATATATTCTACCAATCCAATATTACATTATTAGTTAATATATAGCCATCGAAATTTTTGTTATCGCCTAAATTTAGATGATACTGAAGCACCCCGAGTTTTCAAATCATGGGTTCGTCTCTGCGTATTAGTTGTCCCTTTTTACACACTCTTTAAAATAAGAAATGCTTTAAGCAAATTAATTTTCCCTATACCTTGAAGAGATAGAGAAGTTGTTTTCGATAGACCCTTGACTTAAAATAAAGCATGCTAAACAGTTTGAAAATGAACTTTTATTCAAATGTCATGTTATTGGTTGGTATACAACAATGTTAACATCTCTCAGGTTTCTTCATTGTTCAAATAACAGAGATTTTATTTCCTTCTAGTCTTCAGTTCCTATTTTCTGCCTCAGTAATCTGTACAGAAATGTTGATGTTAACAGCATTGCAACGTCTAAAATTGCAGCGAGTATCTGCGACATAAACTTCTCTAACTCGATGTCAGGTAGTCAGTATTTGTTGATGCCTACCGTCAGCTCCCTGATGTTAACTACTTAGTATTGTTCCTCATAGCCACCTCTTTGTTAACTTAGCTGAAGCTCCAGGAGTTTTACAATTTTTACTTTCATTTGCACCTGTAAAATGAACGACGATTCTGTAAATGCTACATTTGATCAATATTGGTTTCTAACTTAAATTCGACCATTCATTTTACTTGGAGTTAATGGTAAAGAACACACCTGAACTATCATGTGTTCATTTTATTCTACTTGAACTATACTTGAACTATCACCAATTATTTACAGAAACACAGCATCGTTTAGGTAGGAAAAGGGAACAACTAATAGTTGATGTATGGTTTTCTGATAAATAGTTAGTGATAGTTCATGGCAGGAAACATGCAAAAACGTGATACTTCAGGTGTATTTTATGACCATTATCTCGTTTACTTACAAGAATCAGGCAAGCTCCCTCCTCCAAGTGAAGATCTCCTCAACATGATTGGTGGTGGAATGCCAGTTAGGGATTGTCTTCGCAGTGTCCTTGCATTAGACGTCATTGATGATGTCTCCTCATTTAGGCAATTCAAAGGTGATAGTGGGGCTGCTTCAGTTTTTTTCTGTTGGTTCCTGTAAGTTTTTACAAGTAAATAAAACACAATTCTGCATTAGATAAATTGAGTTCATCTATATATATGGATTAATTGAATACACAAGAAGACCAACTGAAATGTGATCAGACAATGAATCACTTACTTTCTTTCAGATCCATTAATCAGCTTCCCAATAGTCCGAAGTGATCTTCGTATTTGAGACCCTTTTCCATGAGTACGGCTAATCAAAGTAGGCGTCTGGACTTCAGATGAAATTGTACGCTCACTTTGCATTCCTGCTTTGTTCTCATTTATAGAGGTTATCAGTGGCTCAGGTGTTTTGGGTAGTTGAAGAGAAGGAATCCTTGTTCCGTTAACTGTTGTTTTCACACCCTGGCTTTTAATGGCAGCACTTGTCGGACTCCTAGGTGCATTGCAGCTCTTAAAAGCAGAAGTTGGACTCAGAGGTGCCTGCTGGCTTTTGAAACCAGAAGTTGGACTGCGAGGAGGCTGCTGACTTTTGTAGGTAGGAGTTGGACTCCGAGGAGCCTGATGGCTTTTGAAACCAGAAGTTGGACTCAGAGGTGCCTGCTGGCTTTTGAAACCAGAAGTTGAATTCTGAGGAGGCTGCTGACTTTTATAGGTAGGAGTTGGACTCCGAGGAGCCTGATGGCTTTTGAAACCAGAAGTTGGACTCAGAGGTGCCTGCTGGCTTTTGAAACCAGAAGTTGGACTCAGAGGTGCCTGTTGGCTTTTGAAACCAGAAGTTGGACTTCGATGAGGCTGCTGACTTTTATAGGTAGGAGTTGGACTCCGAGGAGCCTGCTGGCTTTTGAAAGCAGAAGTTGGACTCAGAGGTGTCTGTTGGCTTTTGAAACCGGCAGTTGGACTTCGAGGAGGCTGCTGAACTTTACAGGTAGGAGTTGGACTCCGAGGAGCCTGCTGACTTTTATAGGTAGAAGTTGGACTTCGAGGTGGCTGCTGGCTTTTGAAACCAGAAGTTAGACCCTGAGGAGCTTGCTGGATTTCAAAACCAAAAGTTGGACTCCGAGGAGCCTGGAGACTAGAGGCTGGACTTTGAGGAGCATCCTGACTTCTAAAAGCAAAAGGTGGACTCAGAGGAGCCTTCAGGCAACTATCTTTACCGGCTTGATAATACAATTTTGTGACATCATCTCCCTCCTGAAGCTCAGTAGATTGCTGTAAGCACACAACTTCTTGCTGGTTGCGCTTGCTAGTGGGTTCTAATAATTTCATATGTTCAAAATTCTTGCTGGCTAATCTTGGCCCTTCTAAACTTAATCTTCTCGAACGAGTTTTCACAGCTGGAGTTTTGGATCCCTTCTCATCATCAAGGTTTGCCTTTTCTGTCCTCACGGTGGTGGTGCAATTCTCGATGCTTAATCTTCGAGCTCGTGGAGTGGATCTCTCACCTATTGCTTTTGGCTTCTGGAAAGGTGTCCTTGCTGCTTCCTTTGTTTTGTTAATTTGAGGAGTTAGTGCTTCCTTGTTAGCCAATGCCCTTTTTAGGGTCTCAATCTACAATCATTTCAGTAGTTGGCAGGTAAATGAATCATTATCCAACATTAGAAGCCCAAGAAAGTTTTCTTTGTCCTGTCTTGTAACCAACAACAAAAATGAATGCAGTAACAACAACGAATTAAAGCAAAATGGAGAGTACACAACATACAGAAGAAAGAACAGTATTGACAACGCAATAATGCGACAGCCGAAGCACAAAAATACAGCCTTCTCTATCTTGTAACCAACATTTAAGCCACTCTACCCTCCCCAAATCCCACCTGTGGGATTACACTGGGTATAGTGTTGTCTTGTAACCAACATTTAAGCCACACTGTTATACTTATATAACCATATAGTATCATAAAATGATTGTATTTTACCTCTGCCTTGAGCTCTAAAACTTCGATGCTCTCTTTATTTAAACGAGCTGCACCAAGTTCCACACTTGAAACCCTCTGTGCAAACTTCAGAGTACTAATTGTTTCTCCAAAGGAATCACCTTCAGGACTGACATGAGCAAACATTAAAGTTTTCGCATGTCCACCTGAAATACACCACAAAAAGCATTAGCAAACTATAAATACTAGTAACTGCAGAACTCACTTGAGTTAAAAAAGAAACTCCTCCAAAATATTTCAAAGCATAGTTTCTATTTAGCTCAATAGTCGTCTAGATCAGTCAAATAAGTTGCTATGAGGAGCGAAATCTCGAGCTAATTGCACAAACCTAAAGAGTTCTGCAAGAGTAATGTGAGTTTGCTGTTTCTATAGGGGATGTGGGAATTCTTCTGCGCCAATGCTGTGATCACATCGCCCAAGCAAGAGAGAGATTTATTAATATGTTGAGCCTCTTTGAGGCTGTCTCCAGTGACTTCCGACTTGTCAACTCGTTCACTACCAGCAAGATCCACCAAATGTAGGCAACTGTGGATTATGTTTCCAGATGTATCTTCACCATGCACGTGTACAGTCAGCACACTGCATGTATTTTATGTGAACATAAGTACACTTGATAATTTTAATAACTCTGCTAAGTTGGTCTGAATGGAAATTAAGTAGAGATAACTTAAATACTGTTCAGTCTCACCTGTGTGAACGGCTACTACGGTTGTTCATGGCAGTACAGCCAACAGCACGGTTCAAGTCACCAAGATTCATCAGTTCTATAACATCTGTAGCGCAATTCACAGGATGCATGCTAGCATCAGGCAGAGGTAGACCATTGCCACTCATGCAGCTTCTAATCTCTAATGTATGAACAGTTAAGGGTGCAAGTATATCACTTTCTGCCTTGAAGTATCTCAAATTAACTCATGAAATCTGGTGTAAACTAAGGAATAATTCAGTGAAAGGATATTTAGTAAGCAACGAATCGTCTGCCAGAAGATCATGAATTTGTTCATTGTATATCTCGACCATTTGAACATGGATCTTATAGCTCATGATGTCCTTCCTTTCATCAGATAGTACGAATAGATCATTCAGAGCCAATTGATTAATTCCGAACTCTTTTGTTGATCTACCTCCAGGGCCAGACTGCCAAGAGAGAAATATTCGATATGAAGCTTCTGCATGCAAATAAGGAATTATTTTTCGCGTATGCAAACTCTTACCATGGTATATGTTTTCCCAGATCCAGTTTGACCATAAGCAAAAATGCATACATTGTAACCATCCATCACTGATCTTACAAGCGGTTTAGTGTCTCGAAATACATCTTCTGCAAAATTAAGCAATGTTACACGATAAAACGAGAACAACAACATGTCCATTGTAATCTCACAAGTGGGTCTGGAGAGGGTAGAGTGTACGCAGACCTTAGCCCTACCCACCCATCCCCTACCTTGGGAGGTAGTCCGATAGAACTTTGGCTCAAGAAAACAGAATTAAGTGGAGTAAAAAAGTTATGTGAAAATACTACAGAGAGCATGTCAAAGAATGCTGAAAAAAAGAAACGTAACTACTTCAAAACCTTAATAAAAATATGGAAGTTGTATCTTCAGCTGGTACAATGTATCACACAGTATCCTTACCCTGAGTGGCACTTGTACTGAAAACACGGTTGAACTGGAAAATTTTCCTCCCTTCTTTCCAGGATTTTAGTGGATCAATTACAACCAAAGAACCATCTTCTCCAATGAAATCTATGGCTGTTTTTGCTTCTGCATTGAAGGCGGGCCTGATTCTGCAGTAAACTCTAATATTCCCTGAAGAATAAATTAACACAGCAGGATTAGAGAGCTTTTGTGGAACAAACTTGATTCCGATAGGTTCTTTAATGGGGGGTAGAGTAACTCAACATTTTATTTTTAGTTGATGTTCTTTTGTATACATCCTTTTTCCGTCATTTGCGACTCTGTGATTTATCATTTTCTGTTCCCTCCAATCACAAAACAATGGGAAGGGAGAGATAAAAAGAGATTAAGCCATTTATCTTGATTTTTGTTATTTTGGAACTGACTGTCTAATCCCTCCAATCCCAAAGCTTTTCACATTGTTATATGTTTGTAGATATAATCCTTGTTGATACCTTTTAGATCCTGAACCATGTTATGCAAGGATCTGTTTTCTTTCATAACCTTATGATATCCAAGAGCAGCATTAGACATATCCAGTACTTGGTCTCCTGAAACCAGGATAATTCAAATTTCAACTTAGCTTTCAAATTATAGAACTGATAGTCGATATAGATATATAGAAAGGTTTGTTTACAGAAAAAGCCTACCAAGTTGCTTCAGATCACTTTGCAGCTGAGACTGCAGATTTTCAAACTCTTTCTTTGTACTTGATAACAACGCCTTAAGATTCTGTGAGCTTAAAGTATTAGTCATCCAAGACAGTGATCTATATGTAATCAAGAAAGTATTTAGCCCAAAAAACATGTATTGAACTGGAAAGGAAGTTGCGCAGATCAAAGCATTACAACTAATACACTTGCAAACCACTCATGATTAACAGTCACTAAAAGTTTAAAAGTCAAAAACCGGAATAGAAATGAAATATATTAACATGTAACACATACTTAGAGGGGTGATTTTGACAGCGGAAAATCTTAGAAAATGGAGGTTGTATGCGTCAGCTGGTATTACATGGGAAAGAAGGTGGGAAAGGATGGGATCATCTTCTACTTCATTGCGGGACAACCATGAGGTTATGGGGGGATTTGCTTCGGTAGTTCATCAGCACTTCATGGGTAATACCAAAAACAGTGAAAATGTTCAGGTGGAAGAGGAAGGAGGAGAAGACGAAGGACTTGGAATGTGGTCCCACTTGCTTTAATGTGGCTAGTTTGGAAAGAGAGAAATAGGAGAGCTTTTGAAGTTTCCTCAGTTGAGTAGTAGTCTCTGCTCCCTTATTTTCTTTTGACGTAAATAGAAAGTTCCTTGTTGTATAGATGATTGGGCAGAGTTTGTACAGAATCATATTTTGTAGATTCCTTGTTGGTTTACCCCTTGTATATGGTCAATTTGGCCATGTTTATGAATGAAATACATATACTTGATTAAAAATAACATACTTAGACAACCAAGCTACAACTTAATATTCTTACACTTTTCAATAGATTCAACAACGTTATGGTTCACTGTCATCAACATGTATTCATCTCTACTGCAGAAGACCATACTGTTCTGTTTAGATCATCTAGCTACCTATGGTAGTGCAAAAAGCGCATGCGGAGTGGCATTGTTTACCAACTGAAGTTAGATTATGGGTACCATGAAGCACATAAGGCCTTCTATTGATTATTACAACAACATAATACCCAATATGATCCTACAAGTGGGGTATGGGGAAAGTAGGATGTACACAGACCTTACCCTACCTTCGTGGGTAGAGAGGTTATTTCTGATAGACCCCCAAGCTCAAAAAATGTTAATGAAGCAAGATTGCAAGAATAAAATGACCGCAAAATAGCAAGAGATATAAAGCAAATGAGGCAAAAGGAAATCAGGTTATTTGTCAAGAAATTAGTAGTTCTTAAGGACTATCAATGTTATCAAAAGAAAGAAGCGCAAAAGTGTGGGTTTTGATGAAAAAAGGTGCAAATTGAGAAAAAAAAATTCAAATCTGTATGTAATATATCAGTTGAACTTTCATTAGCAAGGAAAAGTATTACTTAGAGCCTTGATGAAGACAAGTACAACTAAGTGCACATTAATCGACGTGAAATGCTCAACATGTTTTGTGCGCAGTTAACAGATCAACTCTTTTCTGTGGATCAGCAAGAAACATGTGTGGCTGTTGATACTTGAGGACAAAATTCACCCAAATGACATACAAGGACAAATTTCAAATAGAAAGCCCTGATGGTAAGTAAATAGTAAATTATAATCTAGTTCAAGAAAGACATACCAAAAGTTCCTTTTCTTGAATTGTAACTACAGTCCAGTGGTTGCAATTGCCCTTCTTTATGCAAGCTCTGCAACACTGAAAACCAGAATTTACCGGTTACCATGATGCTGAAGCATGACACTATCATGGACATTATATTTGATATACACACTTAAGTTCTGTGTGCAATGTCCTATTCATTTGGCCTTTGCACTAATGGAGATTGTGGATTCTAACTAGACTCAAGCAGTATATATAACACTACATTCAGATTGACTTTTGATCTTTCCAAATAATCTCCCGATACTACAATACTATATTCTTTTTACAAAATCTTGTATCAAGAAAAGCAAAACATGTAGATAGTTTGATAATAGCCAAATCGACAAAATCCTTTCCATATAGTTCCCATGACTTTATAGATATTTCTCATCAACTGAAAAGTAAAAGACTCAAATTCTAACAACTACTTTCATAATGGCAAGATGGACAAATTGAATGCTTCAAGGTTCACAAATGGGGAAAAATACTTAAAAGGTGACCAAGCTTACCTTTCGGCTTCTAAGATTAGATAAATCTTGGAGGGGTATGCATGTGGAGTTGTCTTCTGAGCAACTTATCTCTTTTAAAGGATCTGAGTTCAACTGCATGAGGAGGATTACAAGCTATATGAATCATATTTAAAGGAAAGTCAGGAAATAATATCCAGATTTGACATTAGTTTACTGATCAATTTAGCAACAACAAAAAAAAACCTGGTTGTAATCCTGTGAGTGAGGTCTGGGGAGTGTAGGATGTACGTAGACCTTACACTCCCTTTTTAGGGTGTAGAGGCTTTCCAATAGACCTCACCACTACCTTAGCAGAGACAATAACTTACAATTACTCCAAGTAATATTTCACCTAGGTTGCATGCATCTCTTTTGTAGCTAAGCTTCACTATAATGTAGCCCTTTTCTTAAAGGTTTACTTTCAAAATATGAAGTTATAGATGCTGCTGAGCCAATATGTAGGAGGGATTCTCATGGAAAACAGGAGGCTACTGTTCCAAGTTAATACATGAGTTACTAGCATATGTTTGAACGCTATAATCAAATGAACATCCTTGTTAAGAAATCGAACTAATAAATCATCAATATCTCTTTTTGAGAAAGAAATAGATCATCAAGCTCATGAGGTCCTTTTTTTTTTCTTCCTCTTCATCTCTAAAGACCAAAAGACTGAAAGAGATGGCATATTAAGAGATGTTATGCAAATATGCATTCTAACTAGAAATATGGTTCAAGAAGGATGAGTCTATCAACGGAAATACGTCATTTTTTATCTAACCTGTCCAAAAGGTACATATTCTCTTTAGCTGCATGTGGAGGATGGAGATGACATAGGATTGAAAATTTATTTTTAAAGATATGAAATGGCAAATTCTCATGTCAAGAGTAATCCAATTACCTTAAGGGACTTGTTTTGAAGCTGTTCCTTGAAGCAGCTAGAGAAGATCCTACTGAACATTTCAACTTGGTTCTGTTTTGGAGAAAACAAATCTTGAAATGAACCAGCGATCATTGACTGACTCCAAGAAAAGCCACAAACAGTCAGAAGCATACATACCGTATTCCCATTCTGAAAAGAAGCAAAAAAGTTATTGCCAATGTTTTCCTTCATGTCGACCATTCTTTCAGCTAGAGCCTTGACAATTATGCCTAAAATTCCAGTTTAAGAAACCAGAACAAACATGAATTAGTCAACTGAAAGTAGAAACTGACTCCGAAATAAGAATAGAAGACAAGTTTGTTCATCATTATAAATCATGTCAAGATCAATAACTCACCAAAAACGTTACTAGTTTTTCTCAGCAACTCAAAACTGACCTTATGATATTGAGTATACTCTCAACAGAAGTTGCGACTTTGTTTCAACTATTAAATATGCAGTACTTTCTTTAGCATGAGAATATTTTTTTAATTGCATGCAAACGTAAAAGAATGCAAAGAAGCTAAAGACCTTCAACTTTACCTTCAAGTTTCTGAATTTCATCCTCTGATGGTGATTGTTTTGGAAAACTAGCAGACATTTCCAATCGCCTGCGACTATCAGAATTGATTGTTACATGTGTTTGAGCTTGAATCCTTCCCCTTGAGGGAGTCAAGAGAGGAGACCGTAGAGGCTTGTAAAATCCGACTCCTCCAGTCATTTGCTTCCACTCATGGTATGCTTTAAGTTCCAAAATGCAATCCACAACCTTAGTTGATGAACCTGCTTCTATGTTATCCTAAGAATGCACAGAATGAATTGAGAAGTTAGTATCTTTTTCCAGCCTCCATAGAAGTCAAAATTAGCTACTCCCTTCGATTCAATTTGTTTGTGTTACTTTCCTTTTTAGTCCATTTCATTCATTTTTTGGAAATTCTTTAGTTATAACTTTCCCCCCGGCGTGTTTAAGACGACTAGATTGCTGGACAATTTGATTCACTCTACATATCTTTAGTTTAAGACCACAAGATTCAAAAGTCTTCTTTAATTTCTTAAACTCCTTGCTAAGTCAAAAGCACAAAACAAATTGAAATAGAGGGAGTATAATTTTACCCTTTCAAAAACAGACGCCTCAAATGCTGGTAGCTTTAAATCTTCCACAGCTACCAAAAAGTTCCGAATGTTCTCAAAATATTGATATGCTGGCAATGGCTGAGAATCCCACATGATTGACTGTGAAGGTGTGTGATTTTCTACAACCTAATAACATAATAACAACAACGAATGAAAAACGAATGTTGTATAGAAAGAGCGGCTTTCAGCATGCTAGAGAGTGTTGTACCTTTGGAACTGACCCTGTTTGAACTTTGTTAATTAAATTGCAAAGTACCAAGCCACTTCTCAAGCAAGAAACAAACTCTCTCTCGGAAGGCTGGCTTGATATACCTAATGGTCCGACGAAACATTCCAACCAGTGGGTTGCTTGATATCGCCTCAAAGCTACAAATACAATAAAATCCCAACATGAATCACATTCATCCCAAAAGGGAAAAATAATACTACAACATACCCAGTATAAGCCATAAAGTGAGGTTTTGGAGGGTAGAGTTTACGCAGACCTTACTCCTAGAGAGGAAAAGGGGAAAATAATACACAAAACAAAAAACTAACACCTCCTTATTGGCCACCACATCAAGGGAGGAGCTAGTGCCCATTAGCTTCGGCTCAAACTTTGTATTTGTGTTTAAATATCCACTTAATATGTATAAATAAGCTGCACTTTCTAAAATCCGAACCGCATAAACTTAAATTTCTTTCCCCACATCAATACTACTTCAATCAAACAATTAACAAATACTAATACTGTCCAGTATTTAAGTGGAGAAGGGTAGAGGGGCAGGCCAATTATCTACCAAGTTTAGAAGGCTGTGATTGGTCCAAAGGGCGAGTCACACACGGATTTCTCCGTTATCAAAAAAAAAGAAGAAGGAAGAATGCTAAACCTGCTTCTTCAGCTTTCCTCCAAGCCAGATTGTATTCATGTCCCCTTCCTCTTGTTTGATTCTCCATTAAAAATCTGATCCTTTAACTCTGTCATCCAAAGAAAAAGATACACAACGTTAAAATAGAACATATCATTCAAACTGTAAAACACTTCAATTGATAGTAAATCTAACACATTTCAAGAAAGCTTTTTTACTCATAAAAATGTAATCAATCCTAAATCCCTTTAATCTCAAATGAACATAAACCCTAAGAATCTCTTAAAAATTATCAAAATAATGAAACAGTTCAAAAAAGCTGAACTTTACAAACCCCTTATGAAATGTAAGAGAACTCTACATTTTTACATAAAGAAATGTATCCTAAAACCCTTTAAATCACAAATGAACCTTCTCTTCATTACAATCAAACAGTAATATTCATTTGCAACAGAGAAATGTATCAATCCTAACACAGATCCCCATAGTTCAAAAAAAGATTACACCTTTAACATTATTCAAGAATCTTTTTCTATGTCAAATCAAGAAAATTTTTACCCCAAATGAATAATATAATTTCTGAAAATCTTTAAACCCCAAATGCACATAACACTCCAAGAATCATTCCCAAATAATATTTTTTTCAAAACAAATTCATAGTATACAGTAACATCATCAACATTTTATACATACTTTCAAGAATCTCTCTTTCTCTCTAACTAATGGTAAAAAAAAAAATGAACCCCACAAGTTTTTTTCACAATTAATGGAGATACAAATTGGAAACTTTTTTTTTTTTTTTTGGAGCTGAGGGAAATGAGAGTTAAAAGTATGAAAGTTATAAAAAAATATATATATATATCTTTTTTTACTCTATGCTTTAGGTTTGGATCCGAACCTAAAGGCTCCGGAATCGTAACGTTACTTCCAAATTTGAATTCAAATTTGTGGGGTCTTTGATCTAAGCCGTTGATTGTTGCTACGTGGAATGATCACAATCGTTGAATTTGAGTACATTAAGAACATAACCTCTACTTTTTTTAATACCAAGATATTGGTGATCTTCTTTTTACATCAATCAAAAGTGAAAAATGATCTTTTCTATTTTTAGTATAGATTTATGTTTTTATTTTCCAAAATATTTTTGAGTTGAATCTAGAAGGCATGACTAGTTAAAAGATTATAAATCGTAATTTAATGAACTAATTCGTCATTATTATTATTTTTTAAAGAAAAAATGGATCAAAATTGATTGAATTACACTAAGCATATGTTTAGTCAAAGTTTTTTACTAGTCACTTGAGATTAAAAAAAAGTTCACCAAAAGTATTTAAATTATCTTTTTTCTTTAAAAAAAACAACAAATAAATTAATGATGTTATTCTAAGAAGGTAAATGATCATTAACTACTTATCTAATATTCAAACACAAATTAACATTCATTAATTAGAAAAAATTATTTATTTTTGCTAATTAAGGTGTTACAAGTACTAAGGGTGTGTTCGTTTCCACGATAAATTAAGGGACATTGTAAATGTGACACATTTTTTTAATTTTTATTATATAATAAGACCAGTAGACTATAAAAGTGAGATTCGGAACAAATACGACAACTTTAAGGTCAAATATTATTAATTATCAAAGTAAGTCAAATAAACTGATTACATAATTTTCTTAGTCAACTAGTAATCTTCCTTTAATATATGTTTGACTTGTGGTTTAATTAAAATTCAAAAAGAGATAATGAGTAACCTAAAGAAATTAATCACTAATTAAACAAGAATTAACATAAATCAAATTTACTATGTTGCAATGCCATGAAAAGTGGAAATAAAAAAAAATATTATCAATAAAAGCAAAAGGAATATCAATTGTAGCAAGTTTCTCTTCGTAATACATAAATGTACTATTTAATTTGCCCTGATTTTACGTTTATGCTCTTCAACTTTGGGTATGCACAAGTAGACACTTAAACTTGTATAAACTTGAACAAATAGACACATGAGTCCTACGTGGCACAATACACATAGGACACCACGTAGGACGAAAAATGTCGTGTAGGATGCCATGTACGACATGTGTGTCTACTTGTTCAACTTAATACAAGTTTAAGTGTCTACTTGTGCACACCCAAAGTTGAAGGGCACAAATATGATTTGAAGCCAAGTTAAAGGACATAATTATGTATTATGCCTTTTTTATTCCCATGTATTTGATATTCAAAATTTATCGATTAACTTGGAATCACGCTATGTTCACTTATCTGACTAAATTTTTTTTCTACGAACAATTTATCTCAATCTACCTCTTCCATCTTTTTTGAGAAATATCGTGTAGTAAACGTTTTAACTTTCACCCATAATAAGTAATTATATAATTACATAAAAAATAATAGGGATAATGCGTAAGTACCCGCTAAACTATGACTCAAAATCTCAGCAACACACTTAAACTTAACTAAGGTCCTATTACTCCTTCAAACTATTTTAAAATGGAATAAACACACACCAAAAAGTTTCACACTCTCTTGAAGGCAGTGAAGACCTAAAATATTGGTCGCATATCATTTTTAATTGGTTTATTTATAAATTACAACTATATTTGTACCCGCTCGTTGCACGATATTTTAAAAATGTTATAATTTTTAAAATATATTATTCACTTGTCAATATTTGTTTTTTAAAAAATGGTCTTACTAATACACTATTACTAATTATATGATCATATTACCTTAATGTTTTAGTACACAACTTTATTTACTATAATATTATTAGTATAACTTACATAAATCTCATAGTATAAAATTTATATTACATCTTATCCCTATTCTTTTCTATTTTACAATAATCCCTTAAAAATTATAGCATCCGGATACATTATATTCAGTTGGATACATAACGTCTAATACACAAAATAACTCGATTGTTGAGTTTAAAAAGGAGTCTAAACGTAAAATTAATTAGCAGTCCCACGAATCACGCAAAACAGATTCCATAAATCATGCAAAACAGATTGATATCAATCATTCTAATTTGTAACAAATTCAAAATTCAAATTTTCTTCTCCTTCATCTATCTCAAATCATAAGAGATCCAAACAGATGAATATGTTGATTTTGTTGAGATTTTCAGAAATTTGGGTGTGAGATCTGAGTTATGAACGATGCAATAGTGATGAAATAGTTGTTAGATAAACGATTCCTTTTGTGAATTTCAAATCCACCATTACAATTGAAGTGAATCTCGAATACGCCATTGATGCAACAAACAAGATGGCTGGAGATGCATTGCTTTGATGTTACATCCGGTGAAATTGTTAGTGTCGAAGTTGGTGAAAACGAGAGTTAAGATATTTGTGTGTCTAAACTAGATAATAGATAAAGAATTTATTATTTTCCTTTGATATATCTTTATTCATAAGTTGCAGGTTATTGATTTAATATAATTGACAGATTTTTTTTGCGCGCGACTTATTATCACAGTTAAGCGAGTCGAATTTGTAGTTATGGAGGCTATTCATCTTTCTGTAGAGTTTGCCTTTTATTGCCTGGAAAAATGGATTTGCAACAGTGATGATTCAATGCTCAAGTATTAAAGTAAGTATACTGTCTTGTTCTTAAGTTGTGAATTAGTATTTTTTATTTTTGATACATAATTCGTGATACATTATTATTCTCGAAAGAAGATACATTGTTAGCCTTGAGCGAAAAATATGTAATTGGGGAAATTTCAGCTAGACGAAGTGCTTTGTGCACACACAATTTTTGGTTGATACATGTGAAATTTTAACTAGATGAAATACCTTGTGCCATGATACATTGTTGACTACAAAAATAGATATAATTGTAACTTGATACATGTGAAATATTGGATAGAACTTGATACAATTATAGTTAGTACGTACTTAATTTAATGTATCATGTACATGTGATTTTTTGAATTTTAGATGTATCAATAATTGAATTACTTTCAATATTTAATGTATCCATTATCCATTTTAATCATTATTTTTTTAAAAAAAAATAGTACATTGATATATAAGACATGATACATTAATGGTTAGAATTTGATAAGACACTAATTAGACTCACATGTAATGAGTTTGCATATCTGTGAGTTATTTTATTGCTTAGATACATTATCAGATACATGCGATTTTTTGCTTATTTTTTTGAATTTGTAAAAGGATATACATGCAAATAATGAAAACAAAAATGATATACTTGTAGTTTATACATGTGAATTACTGGATACAACTTCATACAGTTAGAGTGAGTGTGTTGTAAATTTATATTTTTTAAAATTATCAATATGTGAATTTCTTTATTTTTTTAATGTATCATCAAAATATTTTTAATGTATATATTATCCAATTTAGCATGTGTATTTAATTTTTCTTCTCTATTTTTTTAATGATACATGATACAATAACTTTTATAATGTATCATTAAAATTGCAGCTATGTATTAGTATGCTTATTGGATGATTATTCGTGAAAATTGAAGGTCTCTATTAGAAAACACATATATACATCTCTACTGCTCTACTTACGAAACCAGATGCATTAACAAACACATATTAAGTTTCAATAGTTTCAATGTTGGATAAGGACGACTGATTGGTTTCAAAATTTATTTTGAAAGTAATTGTCTTACCATATAGGTACAAAAGGATGCACAGACGATCAAGAAAAAGGAAAAAATTCACATGAAAAGCTAAGCAGAAACACAAATTGTTGTGGACGTTATGAACAAGAAGATCACAAGAGAAGAACTTGTAATTTCTTTTCGAAAGATGGTTGATAAATTTTTTTAGAAATTCTGTTATGTTTCATATACATTAATTTAAGTTTAAATATCATTTTAATTTTTAAATTTTTCACTGTTATATTAATATACACTACAATTACTATTAGATGAAGAATTTCTGATAGAATAAATTGACATGTTAATATCTTCAATCTTGTGTACAATTCTTATTGAACATAATACTCATTAAACATGACACAAAATATTTGTATCAAATACTTATTTAATTGGATATAATGTATCTGATACATTTGTTGCAAAAGAAAACTTTTGACTGTTAACAATTAAATGTGAATGTTCAATGAACACAACACACGATGTTTACTGATACAACATTTAACATGAAACTCATTGAACATGCCACAAAATGTTTGTGTCATATACTTATTAAAACTATAAAACGTATCTATAACAAATTGAGGTAAGGATGGTTAAAAAATTGCAGGAGCAAAATTTTGATCCCTCTTTTTGAGGCGTTTTAACAACCAATGCTTTCAAAGATGAAGGGACATCCTTCTTCAACTTTTTAGTATTAACCTTTCATTACTAAAGGATCATGAAGTTTTTAGATATATGTTTAGTCCAACTAATATCTTCATAATCAAAAACACGTTGTGTCAAAACAAGACTAAGAGAAGTAAAGACTGTTCGTGAAATGTTTGATTTTAGATCGATACATTACTGTGTGATTGTTATTAAGTGTCAGATACATGTAATTTTAGTTTGCCAAATAATGAATATGTATCATATACTTATTGTTGGATCTGATACACAGTACTTTAGTTATAGAACTTTAGAATTTATAATTCAAGATTATTATTGGGTAGATGTACATATACATCGCATTCTAAGTTGTGTAAGACTGAATAAATATGAAAGACTGCAGATACATATAATACAACTAAATTATTGTTATCCATATAGCCTTTCAAATTTTAATAAGATTAATGATATATTAAAGAACTTGATACATGTAAATAATATATTATGTAGTGTTTATATATCAACAACATTTATATTGAACATGATAAAACTAATATAATATTCAACAATATTAAGGTTATATATCAACACCTTAAATATGAATATGATACATTGCATAAAACAAAGACTATTGTGACATTGATGTATCAGATCATGATGACACTAACAAAGTTAATTTAAGAATCAAAATAAACGAGATACATTGAAAATCTGTATCTTTTGGTCGTAGTCGTGTAATAGTAAATCCAAACTTTTTCCCTTTTTTGGCCATTTTTTCAACAATAGATTTAAAGCTCAAGCATATGTCCTTCCTCGACTTCTCTGTTCACAAATGTATCACGAATATAATTTGGTATTGTGTACGGATACATATTCTTCTAAATTTGAATAACATACATAACAACACTCCATACATGATAAAATGATACATTTGCTAGATACTATTTTTTTTCATTTCATAATGTAGTTTCACCACCAAAAGTGGATCTCCTGAAAACGATTTTATTTCAAGGAACAATGTGGATACATCATCTCTTTCACCTTTTCCTTATGCATTTTGTGAAGGTGAAAAGGGGGGGATCCGATATTTCTTTGAGAAAAATTGTGGAGCGAAGCCTTACTTGGAATCTTGTAAAAAATTGTGGAGGGATCTTACTGAAAGGAGAGAAAATATGTTTTATTTTTCATAAAGAAAGGAGAGAGAAAAAATCTGAAAATTAAAAAAATGAAGGAAGTAAATATTGAGGGAGTGAAAATAGGAATAAATTAAGTGAGTGAAAATAGAAAGAGATTGAGGGAGTGAAATAAGGAGTAAAAATAGGATGAGTAACGTGTATAACATTATGTATCCGGATCAATGGAATTTGAAAGGAAAAAAAGGGATTTTGGAAATATTTTAAAATAGTAGGGAATAAAAGAAATTATGAAAAGTAAAGACGTGTATATAGATAGTTTTTCCATATTAGTATTGTAATAGCTATAATCAAATCAACTTTAGGGGTGGGTAAAAATTGAATCGATCAATAAATCGAATTAAAAAAAATGTTATTGATTTATTGGGTTATTTAATTTTTAATGAGTTTATAAAAAAAAGTTAATGGGTTATTGGTGTTAATAATTTAATATATAACTAGATATTATAACTAGGAAAAATGCATAAGTACCCCCCGCCCCAATCTATGCCCGAATTCCAAGAGACACACTTATACTATACTAAGGTCCCGTTACCCGCCTTAACTTATTTTATAAATAATTTTCTACCCCTTTTCGGCCTACGTGACACTAGTTTGAAAAAAAATGTCAACACGCGTTGGGCCCATAATATAGTGCCACGTAGGCCGAAAAGGGATAGAAAATTATTTATAAAATAAGTTTAGGGGGTAATAGATCCTTAGTATAGTATAAGTAGTGTCTCTGAGATTTCGGACATAGGTTGGGGGAGTACTTGTGCGTTATCCCTGTATTTTTGCTAAATTATATTAAAGCTATTTATTTCGTCTAAAAGAAAATCAAATTTCAACTTTTGAAATGAAATGTGTAATAACATAAGAGTAAAAACAAATTTAAATATTTTACATATTTATTCTTGAAAAGAGAATTCTTTTATTCTGTAAAACTATTTTGAACTCCAATTTTCAAATTATAATAGTTTTATTTCTTGTCCCATGGTTTACATTTACAATTTGGGTCATGCTCTTTATATATTCTTTGTGGCATTCTTTTACGTTTGCATGAAATTAAAAGAACATTCTCATGCTAAAGAAAGTACTCAGTATTATATGGTATAGTTTTGAGTTGCCGAGGAAATTAGAATTGAAAGAATGCATATATTTTTGTAAGTTTTCATATCTTCTGAATAAATTGAAAAATAAAACCTTAAAATATGACTTTATTTCTGTAGTTTCTAAGTCTTTTAAAATAATCTTACTTAAATACGATGAAACATAAATTATTTAATTTAGACCTAGAAGTATTATCTAAGAAATAAAAATATAAGAAATAAAAATAGTGTAAAATCATAGGTTCAGTAAAAAATTATGTGTCTAGAATACTTTTAATGTTTTAGTTTAATGATAGTGCGATTCGTAACTAGGTCTCCACTCTAGTCATTGTGTAAACATGAAAAAAATTATAAATAACTGATCTAGTTTACAAAATATGTACACAATGTATATGTAGAGAATATTTTATAGTAAATATATACGTACTACGCAAATAACATCTATGTACTATACATATAATATACACACATACATAGCTGGTATATAAATTGTGTATAATTCGATCATTTTTATACACAATCTGTAAATTGGTTGATTGAATTGTTTACTTTATGTTTGTATTTCTATAAACATATCATTCGGGTTATTTCACATATTTGTTGTGCACTAAAATCTCACTAAATTAATATTCGGTTAATTAATAATTTCTCTAAGATAATAATTTTCTCCAGTCCCGACTTGGACCAATGAAAAAAAATTACTCATTTCGATAAGATAATATATTTTCAGAAGATCCCTATATAAATATATGGCTTCATTAATATTATAAATTAATATTCTTTAAAAGTACAAATATATCTAAGAAAATTTAGTGAAATATGATTATATTATGTTCAGTTTTTTGTTAAAATTTAAATCTAATTGAAACTCATCTCTAACTTGTATCCACAAGTTTCAGTGTTGTCTTTTCTAATTGCTCATCTCTAACTTGTATCCACAAGTTTCAGTGTTGTCTTTTCTTATTGACTCATCTCTAACTTGTATCCACAAGTTCAGTGTTGTCTCTTCAATTGCACCATAAAATTGTGAAGAGTTCTAGATGCAATATTTGTTTCTTACGTGTAACTGCTTCCAAAGGTATTGTATCCTTTAGCTTTATCATCAACATTGTTTTTCCAATGATACCCACAATTTGTTTTAAGTTCTAGACCTCTGAACATGTATCATTTCCACTCATCTAATAAGTTATTAACATTCATTTTATTGCAGTAACCGAGATCATTATGAATATTATTTTCGAAAGTGGGTTCTTTCAAATTCTTTGAGATTCTATCCCAAACAATTATTTTGATGTCAAACACTCTTTAAATTAAAATATTAATTTATTGATTAAATAATACCTCTATAAAATAATAATATTTTATGGTCCCACCTATTAATTTAGAGGGGTTTTACGGTATATGTTTGGTATCTCATTGATGTCATCTTATAAAATTGTATTGTAACATAGAAGAAAACCCAACTCTTCTTCGATCTATGATATGGCTAAAATGATACGCAATTATCTTTGTTAATCTAAATATATTTTGGGTAAACTACATAAATTTCACTAGTTTAGTTTCTAATTACTAATATCCTGATAGTTTTAAATATTAGTAATTTGTCTACCATATTCGTGCATAGGATACATGAATATGAATTTGCGAGATACTTCTATCTGCCAAATTTTAAAATCGAGATACATATTTTATTTGTTTAAATTAATTGATTATAACTAATTTCTTAATTAGAGGAGCAATTGAGGAGTTTCAGAATACATCGACAATTAGTTCTGAAAATTTAAATTAATCGAATCTCTTAATATAAGGCGGAAATCAAGGAGTGTATCTATGTTAATTAATTTTATTTTATCATTCTTTGAAATAATAAATTCATTAATATTATTAATAAAAGGGATAATGCACAAGTACCCCCTCAACCTATGCCCAAAATCCCAGAGACACACTTATACTATAGTAAGGTCCTATTACCCCCCTAAACTTATTTTATAAATAATTTTCTACTCATTTTCATCCTACGTGGCACTATCTTGTGGGCCCAGCGTCTGTTGACTTTTTTTCAAACTAGTGCCACTAGGCCGAAAAGGGGTAGAAAATTATTTATAAAATAAGTTTAGGGGGTAATAGGACCTTAGTATAGTATAAGTGTGTTTAGGAGATTTCGGGCATAGGTTGAGGGGGAACTTGTGCATTATCCCTTTTATTAATAATATTAATGAATTTATTATTTCAAAGAATGATAAAATAAAATTAATTAACATAGATACACTCCTTGATTTCCGCCTTATATTAAGTGATTCGATTAATTTAAATTTTCAGAACTAATTGCCGATGTATTCTGTGTAAGATGACAATGTATTTTTATGTAAAGGGATCTACTCAAATTTTATTTCTCAACTCAAAAGAAAGTCTACAACTTTTCCCTAATTAACAACTAATACATATACTGGGCACCTTATTCCAACTTTTAACATCGATGCATTTGTTGCTACTCAAAATTTTTAAAGACTTCAGACTAGTGGTAGCAAATGGGCGGGTTGGGTCAAATGTGGGCGGGTTGAAACTGGATAAACATAAAATGGGTAATCATTCGACCCGCCCATATTTGATAGGGGTAAAAATGGGTTGGGTAAAATACTAGTTTACCCAGATTTTACCCATATTTCATGAATAAATAGTTCTTTACTTAAGAATTCAATATAGAAAAAGTAATTTAGTCTTTTTTTTAGATGAAATCTGTTGAAAATGCTTCATTTAGTTTTATTTTATTACAAAATTAAAAAAAAAAAAAATCGGGGTTGGGGGTTGGGGGTCGAGGGGGGGGTTGGGTGGTAGGAGGGGGGGGACGATGGCTGGGGTGGGGTGGATCCAGGGTAGGGTGAAAAATAAATATTTGAAGTTGAAATATTTTTTAAAAACAAACTTAACTTTTGGGGGGTGGGGGTGGGGGGTGAGGGGGTGGGTTTGGGGGGGGGGGGGAGGTCGAGGGTAGGGGTGAAAAAATAAAATTTTGAAGTTCAAAATATTTTTTAAAAATAAACGTTAATTTTTTTTGGGAAGCGTGGGGTGGAGGTCGAGAGTTGAAATATTAATAGGGACCCATATATGAAAGTTTTGAAAAATCGCTTCTAAAACTTGGTAACAGAAGGTTTTTTGAAAATTTGGAGAAAACTTGCAATACCCGTAGTTTACCCATAATATACCCATATTTTAATGGGTAAAATATGGGTATAATCCCAAATATTACTCATATTTAAAATCACTCTTTCAACCCATATTTGATGGGCTATTTGGACGGGTCAGTAAAAATGGGCTTAAATTGCCAGCACTACTTCAGACTAAGATATCCTAATCTAGAGTGTCAAATACTCTCTGACTTCTTCTAGGTGATAGAGTCCTCCTGCATTAGAGCCATTAGCCAGTGGTGTTCCTGACTTCTTATCCTTAAGAAAATCAAATTCATCAAACTCAAGAGTTGCAGAATTATATTGTCTTTTGCAAGTTTACTAAGTAAAAGAAGATTCTTTGTGATTTTAGGGACTACTTTGACTTATTGAAATTTCCAACATGTGTAATTGCTAATTGCGAACCATTCCCAACAATTATTTTGTCTGTCCCAAGATCGTATAGATTACCTGATGTGTTTGTCATGTGAGTTTTTGCACCAGAATCCACATACATTGCAGCATCTTCATGTTGTTCCCAATTTCACTCACAAGTGTACGTGGTCGCGCAAGTAATATGGTGACTCTTAAAAAACAGATTATCGAACTTGTTAATTAACTATTTTTACTAAATTATACTGGTTATTTAAGAGTGCCAAAAGGAATGCAAGAATAGAATAATAAAATTACTTACAATAGTAGGAAAATTCCAGGGTTGCAACATGCAATGATTCTCATGTATCATATTCTTGGCTTAGAACTAATTTTAGTTGTCAAGTTACTCGATTACAAGGTTAATTGTATGGACTTTTCTAGGCTTATGGTCCGTGTCCAACAAGTGGAGGAAAACAGGATGAGGAAGCATACTAGGGCAGGGAACAAGTCAAGGCAAGCTGAGAAGAATTTTTCAAGGAAGAGTAGTACTGAAATCAGGGATAAGCCCAGGTTTAAGAAGGGACTCTCCCACCAAGGGGAGTCAAGTTCATCCAAGGGTCGCTATAATAGGGATTCCGAGCCCAGAGTTAAGAGAAACAGTGAAGTAGATACACACTTCAGGGGAGGCCACCTTGTAGGAAGTGTGTCAAACTTCATGGAGGAGAGTGTAGGAGGGGCTTTAACGCTTGTTACAGTTGTGGAAAACCGGGTCACATGATGAAGGATTGTCCGTATATGAGAGGTCGAGAAAAAGGGAAGGAGAAAGTTCAGCCGAATGGTCCAAGTGAAGAGGCTCCAAGGAGGCAACGATTCTTCATACTCAAGTCTAGGGGTGTAGGGGAAGACACCTCTGGTGATGTCTCGGGTGCGTAGCCTAAATTAGTTTTTTATGTGTATGGTTTTATGCACTAGTATGAAGTTAATATATTGGGAGTCATCATGTTGGGTGCTGACTTATGTGACTTATGTGTTTAATTATGTTGTATGCTTTGATGAGACTAGTTTAGGAAGGAGTTCCGTAGTCTATTAATGCGAAGCTGCTAGTAGGTTTCAAGGATGTGCACCAACCTACTAATATGTGAATCAAATATTCACCAATAAAAGGCATTGAATAGCTTAGGTATGGATTTTCTCCATAAGTGTTATGCTACCATAGACTATCAAACTAGTGTAGTGAGGTTTCAGTTGCCAAATGAGATAGGGTATAAATGGGCAGGGCGTGGATCAATCCAACAAAGCCATATAATTTCAAAATCTTAAGGCCAACAAGAAGTTATCTAAGGGGTTATATATACTACTCCTAAGGCTGGTTTTGTTTAAGAAACTCTAAGTTTTAGTGCAATAGTCGACTTAGTGTTGTAAATCCATAATCGTATGAGTGATAATTGCACTATGTGAGTTAAAATGAATTCATGTTTGCATGTCATGTTGCTGTTTTTGTATAGCGTGGACATGATTTTTTTTTTGTGTGTGTTGCATGAGTTGTAAGGTGCATCAAGTTTCGTGCGATTGAGAAGGAAGTTCCTCAATCTCACATATGAAGCTTCAGATAGGCTTGAGTAATATGCCTTATCCAGAGTAAGTGTGAAACAGAAATTCACAAAGAGTAAAGTCTCAAGTATGTTACAATATTTTCGAAAATCACCCTCTTTATTTTAAAATGATGTGTAGTGTCATTCGGGGACGAATGTTCCTAAGGGGGGGAGGGGGTAATGTATCAACCCTAAAAATGGCTATGCTAAGTAATGCTTAATGTGTCTAGAATGCCAACGATAAGACCGGGTTCACACGGATTGATGCGCGTAGAACCATACCTCTGAACCCTTGCAACAACTAAGCCAACCAACTTGGTGAGTTAGTTGAGCTAGGAAAGGTTGGTTCCAGCCATGTAGGGCACCCGAATATGAAGATTTACCCGGATGAGTCTTAACCGGACTTAAAAAGGGGTAATCTTAAGTTTGGAGGGTCTAGGGGTAAAATGGTCTTTTCCAGGCTAAGGGTAGTATTGTAATTACCCTAAATAATTAATTAATTAATTAATTAATATTGTTTAGGGGCAATTTGGGTAGAGGTGGCCGAAATTGACCCTTTAAGCAAAATCTAGCTTCACCCGGGTTCGAGCCTTGGTGGAAGCAAGGATTAAATTGATTTAATTTTATTAAGTGAATTAGTTGAATTAATTAATATTTAAAAAGCTGATTTAAGAAAGGGAAAAATCAGATTTTTAATAAAAAAATAATAATAATAAAATTAATAAATAATGAGGAGTCCTAGTTTGACTTAGTCTCCACCTAACTCTCCTAATCCTAATCATAATCCTAATCCTCTCATTCTCACGTCTCTCACTCTCATTCTCACGTTTTTTATCATTAAAATAACTGAAAATAATAGTTCTTCACTCTTGAATAACTTACACACAAAAACTCAAATAAAAAACTAAGCTAAAAACGAAAATCAACAACAAGTTCTTGACGGGAATGTGCTTGAAGTTTGGTGTTGAAACTTGATTTTGGATGTGAGTGTTGGAGAAGGTTTGGGCAGCAACTTCAAGGTTTGAACTTCATCAAAAGGTATGGGTTTTCTTCTCTCTTGGTCCCTTTCCCAAGAGACCCCTTAAGGTTCAGTATATTCTAATCCGAAAACTAGGGTTGTTCCCCGTTGCATGTCCCTGTCACTAGCTCCCAATGATTTGTAGGTTGGGTATGTTTACTGGTATATTTAGGTGTATGTTATGTTTTCGTGATGAATATGATTATGTTTGTGTACTTGAAATCGTATGAAAGACAACCCATGTGTTCAAAATTATGTACAAGTGTGTGTGTGCAAGCATGTTACAGTGACTAAGGTTCTCGGGTTAAGGCTCCAAAATTGATAATGTTATTGTTGTCATTTTACGTGCATAAACCTATGTAAATCGTGATGTTCATTAAAATAAAAGTGCGGATGATTTGAGTACCAATCTTTTGGCTAAACAAATTTATGAAAAATGCACCCCAAAACGTAGTATATGATCTATGAATTTCCCTAAGAGTTCAAGTGAAAGTGTTCGTGAAAATGAGATGAAAAATGACTAAATTTCCAGCAAACTTACAAGTTTGGTTTAGGCTAAATAAAGATGAATAAATTTGGAAATTATTTGAGTGTAAAAGTGATGAGGTCACCAGGATTCGAACCCATGACCTCACCCGTGAACTGCCTTAAAAATGTGGAAAAAAAAGATTGGGGGTCGGGGGACTCGATCTTGAGTACTGGCTGTAAAGTGAAGTACAAATAAAAATTAAGAAATTAGAGGAGTGGGATTCGAACCTACAACCTCCCGATCATAAGTTAAGGAAGGCGAAATAAAAAGAAAAGTGAGGCGTGGGAATCGAACCCACGACCTGTAAGCAAAAAGGGTAGAAATAAAAAGAAAGTAAAGTGAGGCTGTGGGGGTTCGATCCCACAACCTCACTGCCAACGCATAAATAGTCAACTTTTAAAAAAAATTAAAATAAGGAGGCTTTGGGGGTTCGACCCCACAACCTCTCAGTACCAAACGAGTAAAAGAAAAATAAAGAGAAAAGAGGCGATGTTGTTGGGGCTCGATCTCGCGTCCCAACGGCTTAAATGACCGAAGTTAAAGAAAATATTGAGTGTTGTTCAAGGGATTCGAACTTAGTTTCCCTTGCCCAAGTTCCGTATTGATACATAAGTCATACGTGAATTAAATGTTCAAGAATAATGCCGCCTACTTAGATCGAAATCGAGATCTTGGCATACATACAAGATGTATAAGTCTTGTACTACATAATCATAGAAAGATATGAATCACTTAAACGAACTATGAATGAAGCCTCATGGCTTGTATGTATAGACGCATAACTCTAGCATACGTTTAAAAATAAGTGAACCTAAGATGTATGTAATGAAATGATATAACCCTAGAAGGGTTAAGTACGAGTGTGAAATACACTAAATTGCCAAGAGCATTGGCATACGATGAAATTATTATTATGTAATGAAACGATGAAACCCTAGAAGGGTTAAGTAAGAGTGTGAAACACACAAATGGCCAAGTGCATTGGCATATGATGAAATGAACATTCACGTAATAAGGGGTGAGTAATTATGAAGAGCAATGTGCTAAAGTTAATGAATGTGGTGACAACATGATAAGAGGCCAATGTAAAAGATGAGAGCAATCTCAAATAATCCTAAGTAAATGTTACAAAAATGTACTCACCTATGAGAATGTAAAGTTAATGAAGAGACCAGCCTCTATGAACACTCTAATAAAAGTATTGAGAATAATGTATACTTAATACTAATGATGTGATGAGAAATCATCTATTGAGCTATGATTTCCTCATACTAGAAGCCAGCTTCCATGACGTATGAGTTGAATGAAATGGAACTTTATACTGAGCACCGATAGACTAGCTATGAGCGGTGATGCCTTCTTTCGGTAAGGGCGGAGGTTCACGTAACTCTCATGAGATGAGACTGTCCGGCATGACGGGTATGGGTCTCCTTATATCTTCTAGTCTTCGAACCTATACTGCCCATATAGGGATCTGGCGGGGTTAAATTCCCATGTACGCTAGCATGTTTTGGGTCAGTTTGGCCGGTGATTCCACCTCTTTTCGGTGTGGGGGAGATACTGGATTTCATGATGCTCACACGATCTATGTCGGTTAAAGTTAAAGTTCCCAATGAATGAATGAGGCCAGCCTCAAATGATGCATATAATGAAATGAACGATACCAAAGGTGTTAGGATAGGATAATCAAGAGTTGAGCTAGACTCAAGTAATGACACTAGGTTATTCTTGATCATTGCACAGCAAACCCGATGAGAGTCTTAAACTACATCCTAGGTATAGCGGGTGTTTATACTAGCTTATGAATGAATGAAATGAAGTACGTATGAATGAATGAAGCAGACTCTGTGTTTGCTAAAGAAGGCTCCCTAGTTGAGGTCCCATATGTTGAGCCCTCATTTTGGGAAGTCTTAATGTCAAGTCCATGATTCCAAGGTCTCATGGCATATGAATGAATGATATGAAAGATGTTATGTGCTATATGCAATATGATATGTGCTATGTGTAAGATGTTATGTGTTGTGTGCAATATGATAAGTATGATGAAGCATGTTACTCTGATGGCATGACTTTCCTAATCCAAATTGGAAAGCTCACTGACTTTTCTAATCCAAATTTGGAAAGCTCACTGGCTTTCCTAATCCAAATTTGGCAAGTCCATTGACTTTCCTAATCCAAATTTGGTAAGTCCACTAACTTGACTTTCCATAAATCATGTTGTTAGGAAAGAGCTATTCTTACTCATGCATGTCCTTGGTGTGTTCTTGCATATACCCATACTTAGTACAACTGTGTACTAATCCCATACAATATCTACTTTTAGGTGCAGGCACAGGTGGACGTTAGAGCTTACAGTACGACGTTGCAGCTATCCGGACGTGGAACATTCATCCGAATTTGGGTAGGCCCTCATGCTTTCGAGGACGCTTGCCCATTATATTCTAGATTAGATATAGGTTTGAGTTAGTGGAGTATGTTCCACTAGCGTTTCTTTCTCATCTTATTTCAGTCATTGTATTGGTGCCATTTTGGCAAGTATACACTTAATGCAGTATGGAACTATTTCTTTCATTTGATGATCTTAATATTAGATGGTTGATTGTGAACGTTTATGAGTTTAAGTAGAATGTCTTACATGAATGTTAAGTAACAAAAAGTTCAAATTTTTCGCTAAAATTTACCTAGATGAAGTAACGATGATGTATGTAGGCTTGTCTGCGACCTCTGAGAGGTCAACGACGCCGGTCTCGTCTAGGGTCAAGACTTCGGTCGTGACAAAGTTGGTATCAGAGCACTAGGTTAAATTCCGAGAATAATAAGTTCACATCAACCACATTGAGTAGTTTCTAAGTAATGGTAGTGAAGTGCACCACTATCATGAATTAGAGACTGCATGATGCATAGGAAAATTTCCCTTCTTCTGATCTTATCGTACCTTCTCTAATGTCTGATTCCTTGGTGTTATGAGCGAATCTAACATCAATTCTACTTTTTTAGAAAATGAACACAAGGAGGAACGCTGGTCGGAGAAGAGGAAAAGCAGCTGCTAGGGGCAACCAAGTTCCTCCCCAGGCCCTAGCTGCTGAAATAGAGATGTATGTTAACCTAGCTGAGTTGACAGATGGAGAAGTGAGGACATCCCTGGTACAGATGGCCCAAACCATCACCTTACAAGCTCAGACTATGACAGCCCAGGCAGAGCAACAAGGTGTTCCCAAGAAGAACACACCTGCCAGCACCATAGCTAGCAGGTTTACGGACTTCACGAGGATGAATCCTCCCATTTACACTGCATCTAAGATTGCTGAGAATCTCGAGAAGGAGTGTAGGGCAGCTATGCTGCATGCGAGCATGGACTTTTCTAGGCTTATGGTCCGTGTCCAAGAAGTGGAGGAAAACAGGATAAGGAAGCATACTAGGGCAGGGAACAAGTCAAGGCAAGCTGAGAAGAATTTTTCAAGGAAGAGTAGTACTGAAATCAGGGATAAGCCCAGGTTTAAGAAGGGACTCTCCCACCAAGGGGAGTCAAGTTTATCCAAGGGTCGCTATAATAGGGATTCCGAGCCCAGAGTTAAGAGAAACAGTAAAGTAGATACACACTTCAGGAGAGGCCACCTTGTAGGAAGTGTGTCAAACTTCATGGAGGAGAGTGTAGGAGGGTCTTTAACGCTTGTTACAGTTGTGGAAAACCGGGTCACATGATGAAGGATTGTCCGTATATGAGAGGTCGAGAAAAAGGGAAGGAGAAAGTTCCGCCGAATGGTCCAAGTGAAGAGGCTCCAAGGAGGCAACGATTCTTCGTACTCAAGTCTAGGGGTGTAGGGGAAGACACCTCTGGTGATGTCTCGGGTGCGTAGGCTAAATTAGTTTTTTATGTGTATGGTTTTATGCACCAGTATGAAGTTAATATATTGGGAGTCATCATGTTGGGTGCTGACTTATGTGACTTATGTGTTTAATTATGTTGTATGCTTTGATGAGACTAGTTTAGGAAGGAGTTCCGTAGTCTATTAATGCGAAGCTGCTAGTAGGTTTCAAGGATGTGCACCAACCCACTAATATGTGAATCAAATATTCACCAATAAAAGGCATTGAATAGCTTAGGTATGGATTTTCTCCATAAGTGTTATGCTACCATAGACTATCAAACCAGTGTAGTGAGGTTTCAGTTGCCAAATGAGATAGGGTATAAATGGGCAGGGCATGGATCAATCCAACAAAGCCATATAATTTCAAAATCTTAAGGCCAACAAGAAGTTATCTAAGGGGTTATATATACTACTCCTAAGGCTGGTTTTATTTAAGAAACTCTAAGTTTTAGTGCAATAGTCGACTTAGTGTTGTAAATCCATAATCGTATGAGTGATAATTGCACTATGTGAGTTAAAATGAATTCATGTTTGCATGTCATGCTGCTGTTTTTGTATAGCGTGGACATGATTTTTTTTTTTTTGTGTTGTATGAGTTGTAAGGTGCATCAAGTTTCGTGCGATTGAGAAGGAAGTTCCTCAATCTCACATATGAAGCTTCAGATAGGCTTGAGTAATATGCCTTATCCAGAGTAAGTGTGAAACAGAAATTCACAAAGAGTAAAGTCTCAAGTATGTTACAATATTTTCGAAAATCACCCTCTTTATTTTAAAATGATGTGTAGTGTCATTCGGGGACGAATGTTCCTAAGGGGGGGGGGGGGTAATGTAACAACCCTAAAAATGGCTATGCTAAGTAATGCTTAATGTGTCTAGAATGCCTACGATAAGACCGGGTTCACACGGATTGATGCGCGTAGAACCATACCTCTGAACCCTTGCAACAACTAAGCCAACCAACTTGGTGAGTTAGTTGAGCTAGGAAAGGTTGGTTCCAGCCATGTAGGGCACCCGAATATGAAGATTTACCCGGATGAGTCTTAACCGGACTTAAAAAGGGGTAATCTTAAGTTTGGAGGGTCTAGGGGTAAAATGGTCTTTTCCAGGCTAAGGGTAGTATTGTAATTACCCTAAATAATTAATTAATTAATTAATTAATATGTTTAAGGGGCAATTTGGGTAGAGGTGGCCGAAATTGACCCTTTAAGCAAAATCTAGCTTCACCCGGGTTCGAGCCTTGGTGGAAGCAAGGATTAAATTGATTTAATTTTATTAAGTGAATTAGTTGAATTAATTAATATTTAAAAAGCTGATTTAAGAAAGGGAAAAATCAGATTTTTAATAAAAAAATAATAATAATAAAATTAATAAATAATGAGGAGTCCTAGTTTGACTTAGTCTCCACCTAACTCTCCTAATCCTAATCATAATCCTAATCCTCTCATTCTCACGTCTCTCACTCTCATTCTCACGTTTTTTATCATTAAAATAACTGAAAATAATAGTTCTTCACTCTTGAATAACTTACACACAAAAACTCAAATAAAAAACTAAGCTAAAAACGAAAATCAACAACAAGTTCTTGACGGGAATGTGCTTGAAGTTTGGTGTTGAAACTTGATTTTGGATGTGAGTGTTGGAGAAGGTTTGGGCAGCAACTTCAAGGTTTGAACTTCATCAAAAGGTATGGGTTTTCTTCTCTCTTGGTCCCTTTCCCAAGAGACCCCTTAAGGTTCAGTATATTCTAATCCGAAAACTAGGGTTGTTCCCCGTTGCATGTCCCTGTCACTAGCTCCCAATGATTTGTAGGTTGGGTATGTTTACTGGTATATTTAGGTGTATGTTATGTTTTCGTGATGAATATGATTATGTTTGTGTACTTGAAATCGTATGAAAGACAACCCATGTGTTCAAAATTATGTACAAGTGTGTGTGTGCAAGCATGTTACAGTGACTAAGGTTCTCGGGTTAAGGCTCCAAAATTGATAATGTTATGGTTGTCATTTTACGTGCATAAACCTATGTAAATCGTGATGTTCATTAAAATAAAAGTGCGGATGATTTGAGTACCAATCTTTTGGCTAAACAAATTTATGAAAAATGCACCCCAAAACGTAGTATATGATCTATGAATTTCCCTAAGAGTTCAAGTGAAAGTGTTCGTGAAAATGAGATGAAAAATGACTAAATTTCCAGCAAACTTACAAGTTTGGTTTAGGCTAAATAAAGATGAATAAATCTGGAAATTATTTGAGTGTAAAAGTGATGAGGTCACCAGGATTCGAACCCATGACCTCACCCGTGAACTGCCTTAAAAATGTGGAAAAAAAAGATTGGGGGTCGGGGGACTCGATCTTGAGTACTGGCTGTAAAGTGAAGTACAAATAAAAATTAAGAAATTAGAGGAGTGGGATTCGAACCTACAACCTCCCGATCATAAGTTAAGGAAGGCGAAATAAAAAGAAAAGTGAGGCGTGGGAATCGAACCCACGACCTGTAAGCAAAAAGGGGAGAAATAAAAAGAAAGTAAAGTGAGGCTGTGGGGGTTCGATCCCACAACCTCACTGCCAACGCATAAATAGTCAACTTTTAAAAAAAATTAAAATAAGGAGGCTTTGGGGGTTCGACCCCACAACCTCTCAGTACCAAACGAGTAAAAGAAAAATAAAGAGAAAAGAGGCGATGTTGTTGGGGCTCGATCTCGCGTCCCAACGGCTTAAATGACCGAAGTTAAAGAAAATATTGAGTGTTGTTCAAGGGATTCGAACTTAGTTTCCCTTGCCCAAGTTCCGTATTGATACATAAGTCATACGTGAATTAAATGTTCAAGAATAATGCCGCCTACTTAGATCGAAATCGAGATCTTGGCATACATACAAGATGTATAAGTCTTGTACTACATAATCATAGAAAGATATGAATCACTTAAACGAACTATGAATGAAGCCTCATGTCTTGTATGTATAGACGCATAACTCTAGCATACGTTTAAAAATAAGTGAACCTAAGATGTATGTAATGAAATGATATAACCCTAGAAGGGTTAAGTACGAGTGTGAAATACACTAAATGCCAAGAGCATTGGCATACGATGAAATTATTATTATGTAATGAAACGATGAAACCCTAGAAGGGTTAAGTAAGAGTGTGAAACACACAAATGGCCAAGTGCATTGGCATATGATGAAATGAACATTCACGTAATAAGGGGTGAGTAATTATGAAGAGCAATGTGCTAAAGTTAATGAATGTGGTGACAACATGATAAGAGGCCAATGTAAAAGATGAGAGCAATCTCAAATAATCCTAAGTAAATGTTACAAAAATGTACTCACCTATGAGAATGTAAAGTTAATGAAGAGACCAGCCTCTATGAACACTCTAATAAAAGTATTGAGAATAATGTATACTTAATACTAATGATGTGATGAGAAATCATCTATTGAGCTATGATTTCCTCATACTAGAAGCCAGCTTCCATGACGTATGAGTTGAATGAAATGGAACTTTATACTGAGCACCGATAGACTAGCTATGAGCGGTGATGCCTTCTTTCGGTAAGGGCGGAGGTTCACGTAACTCTCATGAGATGAGACTGTCCGGCATGACGGGTATGGGTCTCCTTATATCTTCTAGTCTTCGAACCTATACTGCCCATATAGGGATCTGGCGGGGTTAAATTCCCATGTACGCTAGCATGTTTTGGGTCAGTTTGGCCGGTGATTCCACCTCTTTTCGGTGTGGGGGAGACACTGGATTTCATGATGCTCACACGATCTATGTCGGTTAAAGTTAAAGTTCCCAATGAATGAATGAGGCCAGCCTCAAATGATGCATATAATGAAATGAACGATACCAAAGGTGTTAGGATAGGATAATCAAGAGTTGAGCTAGACTCAAGTAATGACACTAGGTTATTCTTGATCATTGCACAGCAAACCCGATGAGAGTCTTAAACTACATCCTAGGTATAGCGGGTGTTTATACTAGCTTATGAATGAATGAAATGAAGTACGTATGAATGAATGAAGCAGACTCTGTGTTTGCTAAAGAAGGCTCCCTAGTTGAGGTCCCATATGTTGAGCCCTCATTTTGGGAAGTCTTAATGTCAAGTCCATGATTCCAAGGTCTCATGGCATATGAATGAATGATATGAAAGATGTTATGTGCTATATGCAATATGATATGTGCTATGTGTAAGATGTTATGTGTTGTGTGCAATATGATAAGTATGATGAAGCATGTTACTCTGATGGCATGACTTTCCTAATCCAAATTGGAAAGCTCACTGACTTTTCTAATCCAAATTTGGAAAGCTCACTGGCTTTCCTAATCCAAATTTGGCAAGTCCATTGACTTTCCTAATCCAAATTTGGTAAGTCCACTAACTTGACTTTCCATAAATCA
The DNA here is from genome assembly GCA_016801875.1 of Solanum sitiens. Classification (NCBI taxonomy): domain Eukaryota; kingdom Viridiplantae; phylum Streptophyta; class Magnoliopsida; order Solanales; family Solanaceae; genus Solanum; species Solanum sitiens. The sequence continues at coordinate 125,914 of JABWTJ010000275.1, read as the reverse complement.
TGTTGTTAGGAAAGAGCTATTCTTACTCATGCATGTCCTTGGTGTGTTCTTGCATATACCCATACTTAGTACAACTGTGTACTAATCCCATACAATATCTACTTTTAGGTGCAGGCACAGGTGGACGTTAGAGCTTACAGTACGACGTTGCAGCTATCCGGACGTGGAACATTCATCCGAATTTGGGTAGGCCCTCATGCTTTCGAGGACGCTTGCCCATTATATTCTAGATTAGATATAGGTTTGAGTTAGTGGAGTATGTTCCACTAGCGTTTCTTTCTCATCTTATTTCAGTCATTGTATTGGTGCCATTTTGGCAAGTATACACTTAATGCAGTATGGAACTATTTCTTTCATTTGATGATCTTAATATTAGATGGTTGATTGTGAACGTTTATGAGTTTAAGTAGAATGTCTTACATGAATGTTAAGTAACAAAAAGTTCAAATTTTTCGCTAAAATTTACCTAGATGAAGTAACGATGATGTATGTAGGCTTGTCTGCGACCTCTGAGAGGTCAACGACGCCGGTCTCGTCTAGGGTCAAGACTTCGGTCGTGACAAAGTTGGTATCAGAGCACTAGGTTAAATTCCGAGAATAATAAGTTCACATCAACCACATTGAGTAGTTTCTAAGTAATGGTAGTGAAGTGCACCACTATCATGAATTAGAGACTGCATGATGCATAGGAAAATTTCCCTTCTTCTGATCTTATCGTACCTTCTCTAATGTCTGATTCCTTGGTGTTATGAGCGAATCTAACATCAATTCTACTTTTTTAGAAAATGAACACAAGGAGGAACGCTGGTCGGAGAAGAGGAAAAGCAGCTGCTAGGGGCAACCAAGTTCCTCCCCAGGCCCTAGCTGCTGAAATAGAGATGTATGTTAACCTAGCTGAGTTGACAGATGGAGAAGTGAGGACATCCCTGGTACAGATGGCCCAAACCATCACCTTACAAGCTCAGACTATGACAGCCCAGGCAGAGCAACAAGGTGTTCCCAAGAAGAACACACCTGCCAGCACCATAGCTAGCAGGTTTACGGACTTCACGAGGATGAATCCTCCCATTTACACTGCATCTAAGATTGCTGAGAATCTCGAGAAGGAGTGTAGGGCAGCTATGCTGCATGCGAGCATGGACTTTTCTAGGCTTATGGTCCGTGTCCAAGAAGTGGAGGAAAACAGGATAAGGAAGCATACTAGGGCAGGGAACAAGTCAAGGCAAGCTGAGAAGAATTTTTCAAGGAAGAGTAGTACTGAAATCAGGGATAAGCCCAGGTTTAAGAAGGGACTCTCCCACCAAGGGGAGTCAAGTTTATCCAAGGGTCGCTATAATAGGGATTCCGAGCCCAGAGTTAAGAGAAACAGTAAAGTAGATACACACTTCAGGAGAGGCCACCTTGTAGGAAGTGTGTCAAACTTCATGGAGGAGAGTGTAGGAGGGTCTTTAACGCTTGTTACAGTTGTGGAAAACCGGGTCACATGATGAAGGATTGTCCGTATATGAGAGGTCGAGAAAAAGGGAAGGAGAAAGTTCCGCCGAATGGTCCAAGTGAAGAGGCTCCAAGGAGGCAACGATTCTTCGTACTCAAGTCTAGGGGTGTAGGGGAAGACACCTCTGGTGATGTCTCGGGTGCGTAGGCTAAATTAGTTTTTTATGTGTATGGTTTTATGCACCAGTATGAAGTTAATATATTGGGAGTCATCATGTTGGGTGCTGACTTATGTGACTTATGTGTTTAATTATGTTGTATGCTTTGATGAGACTAGTTTAGGAAGGAGTTCCGTAGTCTATTAATGCGAAGCTGCTAGTAGGTTTCAAGGATGTGCACCAACCCACTAATATGTGAATCAAATATTCACCAATAAAAGGCATTGAATAGCTTAGGTATGGATTTTCTCCATAAGTGTTATGCTACCATAGACTATCAAACCAGTGTAGTGAGGTTTCAGTTGCCAAATGAGATAGGGTATAAATGGGCAGGGCATGGATCAATCCAACAAAGCCATATAATTTCAAAATCTTAAGGCCAACAAGAAGTTATCTAAGGGGTTATATATACTACTCCTAAGGCTGGTTTTATTTAAGAAACTCTAAGTTTTAGTGCAATAGTCGACTTAGTGTTGTAAATCCATAATCGTATGAGTGATAATTGCACTATGTGAGTTAAAATGAATTCATGTTTGCATGTCATGCTGCTGTTTTTGTATAGCGTGGACATGATTTTTTTTTTTGTGTGTTGTATGAGTTGTAAGGTGCATCAAGTTTCGTGCGATTGAGAAGGAAGTTCCTCAATCTCACATATGAAGCTTCAGATAGGCTTGAGTAATATGCCTTATCCAGAGTAAGTGTGAAACAGAAATTCACAAAGAGTAAAGTCTCAAGTATGTTACAATATTTTCGAAAATCACCCTCTTTATTTTAAAATGATGTGTAGTGTCATTCGGGGACGAATGTTCCTAAGGGGGGGAGGGGGTAATGTATCAACCCTAAAAATGGCTATGCTAAGTAATGCTTAATGTGTCTAGAATGCCTACGATAAGACCGGGTTCACACGGATTGATGCGCGTAGAACCATACCTCTGAACCCTTGCAACAACTAAGCCAACCAACTTGGTGAGTTAGTTGAGCTAGGAAAGGTTGGTTCCAGCCATGTAGGGCACCCGAATATGAAGATTTACCCGGATGAGTCTTAACCGGACTTAAAAAGGGGTAATCTTAAGTTTGGAGGGTCTAGGGGTAAAATGGTCTTTTCCAGGCTAAGGGTAGTATTGTAATTACCCTAAATAATTAATTAATTAATTAATATGTTTAAGGGGCAATTTGGGTAGAGGTGGCCGAAATTGACCCTTTAAGCAAAATCTAGCTTCACCCGGGTTCGAGCCTTGGTGGAAGCAAGGATTAAATTGATTTAATTTTATTAAGTGAATTAGTTGAATTAATTAATATTTAAAAAGCTGATTTAAGAAAGGGAAAAATCAGATTTTTAATAAAAAAATAATAATAATAAAATTAATAAATAATGAGGAGTCCTAGTTTGACTTAGTCTCCACCTAACTCTCCTAATCCTAATCATAATCCTAATCCTCTCATTCTCACGTCTCTCACTCTCATTCTCACGTTTTTTATCATTAAAATAACTGAAAATAATAGTTCTTCACTCTTGAATAACTTACACACAAAAACTCAAATAAAAAACTAAGCTAAAAACGAAAATCAACAACAAGTTCTTGACGGGAATGTGCTTGAAGTTTGGTGTTGAAACTTGATTTTGGATGTGAGTGTTGGAGAAGGTTTGGGCAGCAACTTCAAGGTTTGAACTTCATCAAAAGGTATGGGTTTTCTTCTCTCTTGGTCCCTTTCCCAAGAGACCCCTTAAGGTTCAGTATATTCTAATCCGAAAACTAGGGTTGTTCCCCGTTGCATGTCCCTGTCACTAGCTCCCAATGATTTGTAGGTTGGGTATGTTTACTGGTATATTTAGGTGTATGTTATGTTTTCGTGATGAATATGATTATGTTTGTGTACTTGAAATCGTATGAAAGACAACCCATGTGTTCAAAATTATGTACAAGTGTGTGTGTGCAAGCATGTTACAGTGACTAAGGTTCTCGGGTTAAGGCTCCAAAATTGATAATGTTATTGTTGTCATTTTACGTGCATAAACCTATGTAAATCGTGATGTTCATTAAAATAAAAGTGCGGATGATTTGAGTACCAATCTTTTGGCTAAACAAATTTATGAAAAATGCACCCCAAAACGTAGTATATGATCTATGAATTTCCCTAAGAGTTCAAGTGAAAGTGTTCGTGAAAATGAGATGAAAAATGACTAAATTTCCAGCAAACTTACAAGTTTGGTTTAGGCTAAATAAAGATGAATAAATTTGGAAATTATTTGAGTGTAAAAGTGATGAGGTCACCAGGATTCGAACCCATGACCTCACCCGTGAACTGCCTTAAAAATGTGGAAAAAAAAGATTGGGGGTCGGGGGACTCGATCTTGAGTACTGGCTGTAAAGTGAAGTACAAATAAAAATTAAGAAATTAGAGGAGTGGGATTCGAACCTACAACCTCCCGATCATAAGTTAAGGAAGGCGAAATAAAAAGAAAAGTGAGGCGTGGGAATCGAACCCACGACCTGTAAGCAAAAAGGGGAGAAATAAAAAGAAAGTAAAGTGAGGCTGTGGGGGTTCGATCCCACAACCTCACTGCCAACGCATAAATAGTCAACTTTTAAAAAAAATTAAAATAAGGAGGCTTTGGGGGTTCGACCCCACAACCTCTCAGTACCAAACGAGTAAAAGAAAAATAAAGAGAAAAGAGGCGATGTTGTTGGGGCTCGATCTCGCGTCCCAACGGCTTAAATGACCGAAGTTAAAGAAAATATTGAGTGTTGTTCAAGGGATTCGAACTTAGTTTCCCTTGCCCAAGTTCCGTATTGATACATAAGTCATACGTGAATTAAATGTTCAAGAATAATGCCGCCTACTTAGATCGAAATCGAGATCTTGGCATACATACAAGATGTATAAGTCTTGTACTACATAATCATAGAAAGATATGAATCACTTAAACGAACTATGAATGAAGCCTCATGTCTTGTATGTATAGACGCATAACTCTAGCATACGTTTAAAAATAAGTGAACCTAAGATGTATGTAATGAAATGATATAACCCTAGAAGGGTTAAGTACGAGTGTGAAATACACTAAATGCCAAGAGCATTGGCATACGATGAAATTATTATTATGTAATGAAACGATGAAACCCTAGAAGGGTTAAGTAAGAGTGTGAAACACACAAATGGCCAAGTGCATTGGCATATGATGAAATGAACATTCACGTAATAAGGGGTGAGTAATTATGAAGAGCAATGTGCTAAAGTTAATGAATGTGGTGACAACATGATAAGAGGCCAATGTAAAAGATGAGAGCAATCTCAAATAATCCTAAGTAAATGTTACAAAAATGTACTCACCTATGAGAATGTAAAGTTAATGAAGAGACCAGCCTCTATGAACACTCTAATAAAAGTATTGAGAATAATGTATACTTAATACTAATGATGTGATGAGAAATCATCTATTGAGCTATGATTTCCTCATACTAGAAGCCAGCTTCCATGACGTATGAGTTGAATGAAATGGAACTTTATACTGAGCACCGATAGACTAGCTATGAGCGGTGATGCCTTCTTTCGGTAAGGGCGGAGGTTCACGTAACTCTCATGAGATGAGACTGTCCGGCATGACGGGTATGGGTCTCCTTATATCTTCTAGTCTTCGAACCTATACTGCCCATATAGGGATCTGGCGGGGTTAAATTCCCATGTACGCTAGCATGTTTTGGGTCAGTTTGGCCGGTGATTCCACCTCTTTTCGGTGTGGGGGAGACACTGGATTTCATGATGCTCACACGATCTATGTCGGTTAAAGTTAAAGTTCCCAATGAATGAATGAGGCCAGCCTCAAATGATGCATATAATGAAATGAACGATACCAAAGGTGTTAGGATAGGATAATCAAGAGGTGAGCTAGACTCAAGTAATGACACTAGGTTATTCTTGATCATTGCACAGCAAACCCGATGAGAGTCTTAAACTACATCCTAGGTATAGCGGGTGTTTACACTAGCTTATGAATGAATGAAATGAAGTACGTATGAATGAATGAAGCAGACTCTGTGTTTGCTAAAGAAGGCTCCCTAGTTGAGGTCCCATATGTTGAGCCCTCATTTTGGGAAGTCTTAATGTCAAGTCCATGATTCCAAGGTCTCATGGCATATGAATGAATGATATGAAAGATGTTATGTGCTATATGCAATATGATATGTGCTATGTGTAAGATGTTATGTGTTGTGTACAATATGATAAGTATGATGAAGCATGTTACTCTGATGGCATGACTTTCCTAATCCAAATTGGAAAGCTCACTGACTTTTCTAATCCAAATTTGGAAAGCTCACTGCTTTCCTAATCCAAATTTGGCAAGTCCATTGACTTTCCTAATCCAAATTTGGCAAGTCCACTAACTTGACTTTCCATAAATCATGTTGTTAGGAAAGAGCTATTCTTACTCATGCATGTCCTTGGTGTGTGCTTGCATATACCCATACTTAGTACAAGTGTGTACTAATCCCATACAATATCTACTTTTAGGTGCAGGCACAGGTGGACGTTAGAGCTTACAGTACGACGTTGCAGCTATCCGGACGTGGAACATTCATCCGAATTTGGGTAGGCCCTCATGCTTTCGAGGACGCTTGCCCATTATATTCTAGATTAGATATAGGTTTGAGTTAGTGGAGTATGTTCCACTAGCGTTTCTTTCTCATCTTATTTCAGTCATTGTATTGGTGCCATTTTGGCAAGTATACACTTAATGCAGTATGGAACTATTTCTTTCATTTGATGATCTTAATATTAGATGGTTGATTGTGAACGTTTATGAGTTTAAGTAGAATGTCTTACATGAATGTTAAGTAACAAAAAGTTCAAATTTTTCGCTAAAATTTACCTAGATGAAGTAACGATGATGTATGTAGGCTTGTCTGCGACCTCTGAGAGGTCAACGACGCCGGTCTCGTCTAGGGTCAAGACTTCGGTCGTGACAAAGTTGGTATCAGAGCACTAGGTTAAATTCCGAGAATAATAAGTTCACATCAACCACATTGAGTAGTTTCTAAGTAATGGTAGTGAAGTGCACCACTATCATGAATTAGAGACTGCATGATGCATAGGAAAATTTCCCTTCTTCTGATCTTATCGTACCTTCTCTAATGTCTGATTCCTTGGTGTTATGAGCGAATCTAACATCAATTCTACTTTTTTAGAAAATGAACACAAGGAGGAACGCTGGTCGGAGAAGAGGAAAAGCAGCTGCTAGGGGCAACCAAGTTCCTCCCCAGGCCCTAGCTGCTGAAATAGAGATGTATGTTAACCTAGCTGAGTTGACAGATGGAGAAGTGAGGACATCCCTGGTACAGATGGCCCAAACCATCACCTTACAAGCTCAGACTATGACAGCCCAGGCAGAGCAACAAGGTGTTCCCAGGAAGAACACACCTGCCAGCACCATAGCTAGCAGGTTTACGGACTTCACGAGGATGAATCCTCCCATTTACACTGCATCTAAGATTGCTGAGAATCTCGAGAAGGAGTGTAGGGCAGCTATGCTGCATGCGAGCATGGACTTTTCTAGGCTTATGGTCCGTGTCCAAGAAGTGGAGGAAAACAGGATAAGGAAGCATACTAGGGCAGGGAACAAGTCAAGGCAAGCTGAGAAGAATTTTTCAAGGAAGAGTAGTACTGAAATCAGGGATAAGCCCAGGTTTAAGAAGGGACTCTCCCACCAAGGGGAGTCAAGTTTATCCAAGGGTCGCTATAATAGGGATTCCGAGCCCAGAGTTAAGAGAAACAGTAAAGTAGATACACACTTCAGGAGAGGCCACCTTGTAGGAAGTGTGTCAAACTTCATGGAGGAGAGTGTAGGAGGGTCTTTAACGCTTGTTACAGTTGTGGAAAACCGGGTCACATGATGAAGGATTGTCCGTATATGAGAGGTCGAGAAAAAGGGAAGGAGAAAGTTCCGCCGAATGGTCCAAGTGAAGAGGCTCCAAGGAGGCAACGATTCTTCGTACTCAAGTCTAGGGGTGTAGGGGAAGACACCTCTGGTGATGTCTCGGGTGCGTAGGCTAAATTAGTTTTTTATGTGTATGGTTTTATGCACCAGTATGAAGTTAATATATTGGGAGTCATCATGTTGGGTGCTGACTTATGTGACTTATGTGTTTAATTATGTTGTATGCTTTGATGAGACTAGTTTAGGAAGGAGTTCCGTAGTCTATTAATGCGAAGCTGCTAGTAGGTTTCAAGGATGTGCACCAACCCACTAATATGTGAATCAAATATTCACCAATAAAAGGCATTGAATAGCTTAGGTATGGATTTTCTCCATAAGTGTTATGCTACCATAGACTATCAAACCAGTGTAGTGAGGTTTCAGTTGCCAAATGAGATAGGGTATAAATGGGCAGGGCATGGATCAATCCAACAAAGCCATATAATTTCAAAATCTTAAGGCCAACAAGAAGTTATCTAAGGGGTTATATATACTACTCCTAAGGCTGGTTTTATTTAAGAAACTCTAAGTTTTAGTGCAATAGTCGACTTAGTGTTGTAAATCCATAATCGTATGAGTGATAATTGCACTATGTGAGTTAAAATGAATTCATGTTTGCATGTCATGCTGCTGTTTTTGTATAGCGTGGACATGATTTTTTTTTTTGTGTGTTGTATGAGTTGTAAGGTGCATCAAGTTTCGTGCGATTGAGAAGGAAGTTCCTCAATCTCACATATGAAGCTTCAGATAGGCTTGAGTAATATGCCTTATCCAGAGTAAGTGTGAAACAGAAATTCACAAAGAGTAAAGTCTCAAGTATGTTACAATATTTTCGAAAATCACCCTCTTTATTTTAAAATGATGTGTAGTGTCATTCGGGGACGAATGTTCCTAAGGGGGGGAGGGGGTAATGTATCAACCCTAAAAATGGCTATGCTAAGTAATGCTTAATGTGTCTAGAATGCCAACGATAAGACCGGGTTCACACGGATTGATGCGCGTAGAACCATACCTCTGAACCCTTGCAACAACTAAGCCAACCAACTTGGTGAGTTAGTTGAGCTAGGAAAGGTTGGTTCCAGCCATGTAGGGCACCCGAATATGAAGATTTACCCGGATGAGTCTTAACCGGACTTAAAAAGGGGTAATCTTAAGTTTGGAGGGTCTAGGGGTAAAATGGTCTTTTCCAGGCTAAGGGTAGTATTGTAATTACCCTAAATAATTAATTAATTAATTAATATGTTTAAGGGGCAATTTGGGTAGAGGTGGCCGAAATTGACCCTTTAAGCAAAATCTAGCTTCACCCGGGTTCGAGCCTTGGTGGAAGCAAGGATTAAATTGATTTAATTTTATTAAGTGAATTAGTTGAATTAATTAATATTTAAAAAGCTGATTTAAGAAAGGGAAAAATCAGATTTTTAATAAAAAAATAATAATAATAAAATTAATAAATAATGAGGAGTCCTAGTTTGACTTAGTCTCCACCTAACTCTCCTAATCCTAATCATAATCCTAATCCTCTCATTCTCACGTCTCTCACTCTCATTCTCACGTTTTTTATCATTAAAATAACTGAAAATAATAGTTCTTCACTCTTGAATAACTTACACACAAAAACTCAAATAAAAAACTAAGCTAAAAACGAAAATCAACAACAAGTTCTTGACGGGAATGTGCTTGAAGTTTGGTGTTGAAACTTGATTTTGGATGTGAGTGTTGGAGAAGGTTTGGGCAGCAACTTCAAGGTTTGAACTTCATCAAAAGGTATGGGTTTTCTTCTCTCTTGGTCCCTTTCCCAAGAGACCCCTTAAGGTTCAGTATATTCTAATCCGAAAACTAGGGTTGTTCCCCGTTGCATGTCCCTGTCACTAGCTCCCAATGATTTGTAGGTTGGGTATGTTTACTGGTATATTTAGGTGTATGTTATGTTTTCGTGATGAATATGATTATGTTTGTGTACTTGAAATCGTATGAAAGACAACCCATGTGTTCAAAATTATGTACAAGTGTGTGTGTGCAAGCATGTTACAGTGACTAAGGTTCTCGGGTTAAGGCTCCAAAATTGATAATGTTATGGTTGTCATTTTACGTGCATAAACCTATGTAAATCGTGATGTTCATTAAAATAAAAGTGCGGATGATTTGAGTACCAATCTTTTGGCTAAACGAATTTATGAAACATGCACCCCAAAACGTAATATATGATCTATGAATTTCCCTAAGAGTTCAAGTGAAAGTGTTCGTGAAAATGAGATGAAAAATGACTAAATTTCCAGCAAACTTACAAGTTTGGTTTAGGCTAAATAAAGATGAATAAATCTGGAAATTATTTGAGTGTAAAAGGGATGAGGTCACCATGATTCGAACCCATGACCGCACCCGTGAACTGCCTTAAAAATGTGGAAAAAAAAGATTGGGGTCGGGTGACTCGATCTCGAGTATTGGCTGTAAAGTGAAGTACAAATAAAAATTAAGAAATTAGAGGAGTGGGATTCGAACCTACAACCTCCCGATCATAAGTTAAGGAAGGCGAAATAAAAAGAAAAGTAAGGTGTGGGAATCGAACCCACGACCTGTAAGAGAAAAGGGGAGAAATAAAAAGAAAGTAAAGTGAGGGTGTGGGGGTTCGATCCCACAACCTCACTGCCAACGCATAAATAGTCAACTTTTAAAAGAAATTAAAATAAGGAGGCTTTGGGGGTTCGACCCCACAACCTCTCAGTCCCAACGAGTAAAAGAAAAATAAAAAGAAAAGAGGCGATGTTGTTGGGGCTCGATCTCGGGTCCCAACGCCTTAAATGACCGAAGTTAAAGAAAATAAAAAGAAAATATTGAGTGTTGTTCAAGGGATTCGAACTTAGGTTCCCTTGCCCAAGTTCCGTATTGATACATAAGTCATACGTGAATTAAATGTTCAAGAATAATGCCGCCTACTTAGATCGAAATCGAGATCTTGGCATATATACAAGATGTATAAGTCTTGTACTACATAATCATAGGAAGATATGAATCACTTAAACGAACTATGAATGAAGCCTCATGGCTTGTATGTATAGACGCATAACTCTAGCATACGTTTAAAAATAAGTGAACCTAAGATGTATGTAATGAAATGATATAACCCTAGAAGGGTTAAGTACGAGTGTGAAATACACTAATTTGCCAAGAGCATTGGCATACGATGAAATTATTATTATGTAATGAAACGATGAAATCCTAGAAGGGTTAAGTAAGAGTGTGAAACACACAAATGGCCAAGTGCATTGGCATATGATGAAATGAATATTCACGTAATAAGGGGTGAGTAATTATGAAGAGCAATGTGCTAAAGTTAATGAATGTGGTGACAACATGATAAGAGGCCAATGTAAAAGATGAGAGCAATCTCAAATAATCCTAAGTAAATGTTACAAAAATGTACTCACCTATGAGAGTGTAAAGTTAATGAAGAGACCAGTCTCTATGAACACTCTAATAAAAGTATTGAGAATAATGTATACTTAATACTAATGATGAGATGAGAAATCATCTATTGAGCTATGATTTCCTCATACTAGAAGCCAGCTTCCATGACGTATGAGTTGAATGAAATGGAACTTTATACTGAGTACCGATAGACTAGCTATGAGCGGTGATGCCTTCTTTCGGTAAGGGCGGAGGTTCACGTAACTCTCATGAGATGAGACTGTCCGGCATGACGGGTATGGGTCTCCTTATATCTCCTAGTCTTCGAACCTATACTGCCCATATAGGGATCTGGCGGGGTTAAATTCCCATGTACGCTAGCATGTTTTGGGTCACTTTGGCCGGTGATTCCACCTCTTTTCGGTGTGGGGGAGACACTGGATTTCATGATGCTCACACGATCTATGTCGGTTAAAGTTAAAGTTCCCAATGAATGAATGAGGCCAGCCTCAAATGATGCATATAATGAAATGAACGATACCAAAGGTGTTAGGATAGGATAATCAAGAGGTGAGCTAGACTCAAGTAATGACACTAGGTTATTCTTGATCATTGCACAGCAAACCCGATGAGAGTCTTAAACTACATCCTAGGTATAGCGGGTGTTTACACTAGCTTATGAATGAATGAAATGAAGTACGTATGAATGAATGAAGCAGACTCTGTGTTTACTAAAGAAGGTTCCCTAGTTGAGGTCCCATATGTTATGCCCTCATTTTGGGAAGTCTTAATGTCAATTCCATGATTCCAAGGTCTCATGGCATATGAATGAATGATATGAAAGATGTTATGTGCTATATGCAATATGATATGTGCTATGTGTAAGATGTTATGTGTTGTGTGCAATATGATAAGTATGATGAAGCATGTTACTCTGATGGCATGACTTTCCTAATCCAAATTGGAAAGCTCACTGACTTTCCTAATCTAAATTTGGAAAGCTCATTGGCTTTCCTAATCCAAATTTGGCAAGTCCATTGACTTTCCTAATCCAAATTTGGCAAGTCCACTAACTTGACTTTCCATAAATCATGTTGTTAGGAAAGAGCTATTCTTACTCATGCATGTCCTTGGTGTGTGCTTGCATATACCCATACTTAGTACAAGTGTGTACTAATCCCATACAATATTTACTTTTAGGTGCAAGCACAGGTGGACGTTAGAGCTTACAGTACGACGTTGCAGCTATCCGGACGTGGAACATTCATCCGAATTTGGTAGGCCCTCATGCTTTCGAGGATGCTTGCCCATTATATTCTAGATTAGATATAGGTTTGAGTTAGTGGAGTATGTTCCACTAGCGTTTCTTTCTCATCTTATTTCAGTCATTGTATTAGTGCCATTTTGGCAAGTATATACTTAATGCAGTATGGAACTATTTCTTTCATTTGATGATCTTAATATTAGATGGTTGATTGTGAACGTTTATGAGTTTAAGTAGAATGTCTTACATGAATGTTAAGTAACAAAGAGTTCAAATTTTCCGCTAAAATTAACCTAGATGAAGTAACGATGATATATGTAGCCTTGTCTGCGACCTCTGAGAGGTCAACGACGCCGGTCTCGTCTAGGGTCTAGACTTCGGTCGTGACAGAAAATCACCTTCATGCTAAGATTGATTCCAAAACTCTACTCACCCAAATTCAATTCCGTAAAGTTGTACAGATTCCTTAATTAGTTAAACATCCCCTCACGTAATCAATATTATAAATAATTCACCCAATTGCTATCAGATTTCCCTACACCTTAATAACTCCGATTTCGTCCAAATCTAGACTAAGTTGGGAAATTTCAAGTTAGTGCGAAAAAGTTTTCCGACCCAAAATTTCCCCCGTTGGTTTTCCGATAGCGAAAAATCCGGTCGTTACACCAACCAATTGTTTTATCAATATTGTGTTCTTCTACTTTTTCATTTTCTTTTACTCTACATAAGCAACGAGAGTTTGAATTTGACATTTAGTATACAAGTATATGTTTAATGTCGATAGAGAGGGAAAGCGTCATAGAGGCAGTGGTGGCGCGAAAGGAGAGGCTGAGAGATCTCAAAGAATCTCAAGAACTTAACAATGATAGTATTAAGACTAGCAAAGATATTCATGATGTATCTTCTCAAAACTTTCAATAATCTTGAATCAAAGTAGAAAGAACCTTCAATGGACAAGGATACGAATTTTAAATCTCAAAATTTTCAAACTTTTTGAATCAAAATTGAAAAAATCTAATATGAACTAAAAGTAGAATCTTGAATCTCAAAATTTTTGACATTCTTAAATCAAAGTTCAAATGATCTTCGATGAACAAAGTAACGTCCAATAACAATTCCATCACTTTTGTATCCTTCATAACTTGCCACGCGTACCCAAAATTTTGATAAGTTTTTTTGAATCAAATCTAAAAGGTTTCTTCGGTGAACAAGAGAAAGTAATTCGAAAGTTCAAATTTCTTAGTTTTGTTAGGATTTTCCTATGTATGATTGAGAGTAAGAAGAAACGTAAGCGTAATTTATAAGATTTAATTAGATATTAGATTTTATTCTATTTTTTAGCATAACAAATTGATACTTATTGTATCAGAATTAATGTATCTGGATGGTGACTTATGCATATATATAATTTAAAGGATTATTGTAATTACAAAAAAGAGTAGGGATAGAATGTAATTTTTTCCTTACACTGTGGATTCTTAAAATTTATATTTTTTTAACTTAATACAACACTAGCGACCTAGCTATTAACTACACCCAAAAAAATATTATTTCAAAAAATATTGTTCAAAAGAATATTTTACGTCGTACAAAACACATCTAAATAAAAATTAACAAATTGGATAATAGATGACCAACTTAAATGTTTATCCAAACATTTTTTATAGAAACATTTTCATATCAATATTATTATACCTTGCTACACATTGAAAAATCATTTCCACATATTTCCTTTGTAAATGTGGTAACACTTTCCAAACTACCCCCTTCAATAATTCAAAATAACTATTGAAGAAATGAATATTTGGTTTCTTACCAATCACCCCTTTATAGATAAAAGAAACTAAGAGGTAAGAGAAGAAAGGAAGGAAAATGGGGAGAGGAAATTGATAACGATTAGAAATAATTATTGCATCAAGTTTATTCATAAGTGATGCTAATTAGTCTGTTAGTCTATTAGCTCCGCCTTCTCTTAAGCCCTATTTATATCGTATCAATACATTATTTAGTGTTAAAAAAGAAGGTTTCTTCACCAATAATATGGCTTCTAGGTTTACACAAAATAAGTGTCATGATCCAAAAGTCGAGGTCATAATGGCACACACCTCAGGAACCCATAAATGACGTGTAAGACAAAAGAAATAATACGTACGAAGAAGTCAGGCCACAATTGATAAGAAAAAATGAAAAAAAATTCAAAACCTGATATCAAAAGTATAAAGCTAATACATTCTAGATTCTGAAATATATCTCAAGTCTTTGAAAATAAATTAAGGACTATAAATGAAAGACAGAAACTAATGGCAATCCAAAAAGAAGGATCTCACCACAACTCCAAAAGAGTAGAAATCACTAGATCCAATCAGCCACTACGAAGATCACCCTGACTAGGATCTGCTTCAAAAGGATAAAATAAGTAGGAGTGAGTACAGTACACATGTACACAATAGGTTAGACCGATTGAGTATAAACAACTAAACATACTTAAGAAATAAAATATAAAATGCTTCCACATATATGTACAAAAGTCCCATTTCAGCATCAGTGCCGCCAATTTATATAGTAATGGCTTGAATAAAGTAAACACAAACGGTATAGATAATACTCATATCAACATATAATCAGGAAACACAACACGACAAAACTGGTCAATGCGATGCAATGAGATGATGGAATGATGTGGTGAAACTAAGGTTGTCGCACAACCAGTCGTATACACATTGTTAAGCTTTAGCCCTAAGAGAATGTCTTATGGGGGACTCTTAGACCACAATCCATATACCAATATCATAATCTTAATATCTCATCATCTTACCACCTAACTAGTGGTCATGAATATAAGTAAGGTGTCACATTTTCTTTTCTAAAAAGACAAAATTTCTCCACTTTCTTATATCTCGATGAACAATGATATGTTGCATGAGAATGAATGTATCACAACACATACAACACAAGGCATAATCAGTTCTTCAAAGATTTCAAATAGTATCAAGTTTCCAAACTCAGCAAGTCATGAAACATGTCCTCAAATGATAGGTATAGTGGAGGAATCCATTTGAAATCGGTTTTTACCATTTAGAAAGCATTTCTTTCATTTTTAAAGTGTTCAAAATCAAATCAAGCCTCTAACTTGCGCATCTCAATGTCAAATATAAAAATAGACCACAAAGCCCCTCCTTCGAGCATATACTCAAATATCACATGTTTACTACAACGTAAAGATATCACACAAGCCTCCACGCAATCTAAGCATCACAAATACGCATCATACGAATTAAACAAGGAGGTCAACACTTACCAACTTTTAAGACTCATACTACTACCCATTTCATATTTGATTTCTGAAGAAATTAATTACTCATCTCAGTCTAAAAGACGGATAGACAAACCTACCTCGAAGGTCAAACATCACTCGAACAACTCTATCAGAGCACTTTCTCAACCACCCAATCACTGTAACAATCCTCAACTATCAAGAATGAAAATAGTTCATAAAAAAGATTCCAATGATAACCATTTTGATAGGATTTGAAAGTAAAATCACTTCAGAAATCAAAAGGGTAAAATAATTTTTTTTAGTTGAAAATTAAGTTTACCAAGTCAAAAGGAGTTTGTGGTTTAAACCCCATATAAACAAGCAAGAATCGATCTCCAAATCACAAAAATACCAGTTTTCAAACTTAAAGGGATAAACCCCCCAAAGCCCACATTAAAATCAAAATTTTAGGATGTTTTGGTAGATAAAAGTTGAAAGAATCGATAAAGAATACCTAAAGGCACTTACCCAATCAAATCTCCACGAGAAATCCCTCAAAAATCTTTTCCTAAGCTCTCAAAGGAGTGAAAAATGGAAGGAATTCCTGAATAATATTGTTTAGGTCTGTAAAATGGGATTCCCGAACGCGACCCTCTAGACCGTTAAGGCTCGCAAACGTGGGAACATCTCAGTGATCAGTGGGAACAAAAATTTTGGAGTATTGTTCACAAATTAATACGCCTCAAACACATCTATCCACTCTTCCAAAATGCGCTACGGACCCACGAATGCAGTCCTCTTGCACCATACACCAAAATACTGATAAATCTTAAGTAGAAGTCTCCGATCAAACCCTAGAAATTGTTTGGATTTTGATAAAAATAAATTGTACATGCTACCCCAGTAGATTAGACATTTCAGCCTCAATGGAATAATTGAATGTTTGAAAAGAGTATAAATAATATAATAACCCTCCTAGACCACTCTTAAAGTGTCACGCCCCCAGCTTACACCCTGGACGTGGTTGACACTCGATGACCATTGTTGGCCTCGAGCGGATCCTTGCCCTGACTTACTTAACTCAGAGGAAGACTTAACTCAGTGTAATAGTCTCATTCAACAACTTAAAGTAAATAAATTGGCCAAAATTGCACTTAAGTCTCATAGCAAAAATGCCAATAATACAAAAATAAGAGACTCAATACTAAGATGTATGATTGTCTATGAAGCCTCTATAATACTAAATTGGATGTTGAGACAGACCCCACAACATCCAATAAAAAGAAAGACTGAAAAGCGAATAAATGTTCCCTCCAGAATGCAAGGAGGCGCACCACTAACTCCAAGTGCTCTCCAGGATTAACGAGGCGCTGGGTGATGTTGATCCTGGTTACATGCATCTTCATGATGATATGATGCAGGACAACTGTCATCAGTACATTGAATGTACGAGTATGCGAGTTGGAATACTAAAATGACTTAAGCTTGAAGAGAGTAAGAAGGAATACTTACCTTGGCTCTGCTCAACTTATGAATAACATAACTCAATAATACTAACTCATTTCAATATAAAGCAATTTAAAGGCAAGTGCAATATAAAGAAAAGATGTTTAAAACATGTTGTAAATTCTGAATAAATACATAGATACAAATAACTCTGAGATGTATGTAACAATACAAATAAACTGATATATATATATATAAATAGATTTAACTTCTGTGGGAGTTTCTCTAATCGACATCCATCACTTAAGAGATATAGTGATGAAACAACGATCTAACTTACGATGTCAGCGCATCCTATACCTGACTAAATGTATAAGACTTGAACTGCCCAATGGATCCACTAGTCTACTGTGAAAAGGTTTCATCTAAAAAGTATAACCCTTTTCACCCATTATGGCTACATGGTTTATGGGGGCTGTGAGTTGTCTGAATTCTCCCCCATCTCGGTGCTAAATCTACTCCTAAAATATACTGGCTCTTACGTTTTAAAAACATTGATTTTGTGATTTGAGATTAGCGCTCAAAATACTTAGCTCAAAGGCTATCTTGGAAATCCCTACTTGCTTCATTTAGAAAGATATTTTTATTTAACTGAAAACTAGGCCGAACGCTCTTTGGAAATCTCTGTTTTCCTTCTTTTTAAATGTGAAAACATTTTAAGTTCCTTTGGGAATACTTGGTTCCCATAAACTTCTTTGAAGGAATACTTCACTTTACTCAAAACTGAACTCAAGCTTAAGTCTTAAAACGACACTTAAAACGTTTTTGAAAGACTTATGAAACTTGAAATGAACTTCTTCTTATCATATTAGTCCTTACACAACCTAATCTTTAAGTCTTAAAACCAGTTTAAAGTATTAGCAAAAGACTTCTTGAAAGGACTTTAGAAATTCTCTAGACTTGGTTCTAACTTTTCCTTGAATTTGAAGTTATGGATTCAAGGTTGTAAATTCTTACTTACAAAATGATTTCTATATGACTAAGAGTCATTTAGAGTAGTTAGAATCATTAGGAAGTGTTAAAACATCTTAACAGGGCTTAATCGAACTGAATTACAAAAAATGGGCGGAAAACGCCGATTTGGGTGCGTCCTAGGCACGTCGCGCCATTACTTAAGTTCAGAGGCCTCATTTTGGCGCACTACAGGCGCGCCTCCCCAGGCCTTCTGGGGCAGACGGGGTGCGCCGCGCCTGGCTTTGCCCAGGTGACGCCTGGCGAATTTCTTAACTCATTTTTCAATGCTAAACCCTCTAAACCTCCATAGTTCTTTTCAAAAACCCTTACGATCATTAGTACCTTCAATACACAATAGATCTAACTCTAAAAACAACACAAAATTATTAATCAATTCAACATTAGGCATTCAACAACTCAATCAACAAGGATTCAACAATGTTCTTCAAGAACTTCACTATTCTCATTCAACCAATTCAAAAATCACTGATTCAAAACAATCTTAGTGTGTGGGTTAACTGCAACACTAAAATATCTTACATACCTTGATAGGGATCATCCCCGCCGAATTGCACTCGCAAATCTTCACATTCTTAACGAATTCTTGACTTTTGTTCCTTTCGTTCTTCGTTTCTCTCTTCTCCAAGCTCTAAGCGTGATTTTTATTTTCCAAAATTGAATTAAGACTTGTTTTTACCCAAGTAAACTCCTAAAACTAAATAGAAAATTAATTGGTGAAAAGACTAGTGTGCCCTTCCTTAAATTCGGATATGGATTGTCCTTACTTCAATATCCCAACTTCCGATAGGCATAATTCCCTCATACGATCTCGAAAATGCGCTAATTTGGCGGTGTTGGAAATATCTATCCAAGGTCTTACCAACCATATTAATAACTACCTCTAACTCATCCTAAGCTAGAAGTTATGGCCGTTTGAAAATGACCAAAACTCACTTTCTTAACTTAGTCAATTTTCCAGATTTTCCCTTTCTTTCCAAAAATGAATATTTTTAGTTTATTATCTTATTCTTAGTTATTTCAAATTGTGTGATGTTACATAAGGCTTAAAACTCAATTATCACCCAAACGTCAAAAACTCAACCTAAGGCTGTGGAAACCTTACCAACCACCTTACTAACTCAAATTTGACATTCTAGGTTCAGTGGAACTGACGACATTTCTATTCGACGCTCGATGTCATGCCCCAAGCCTACACCCTGAGCGTGACCGGCACCTAATGACCATTGTTGTCCTTGAGCGAACCCTTGTCCTGGCTTACTTAACTCAATGATAAAACAAGAACATTCTCATAAATAACTTAATATTAACGTCTTGGCCAAAATGGCACTTAATTCTCAAAATATAATATCTGAAATAAAAGAGACTCAACTAAACTAACTGACTATCCGTCTATGAAGTCTCAAAAAATACTATGATGAATGTTGGGACAAACGCCACAACATTCTATAAATGAGAGACTGGAAAATAATAATAAGGATCCTCCGGAATGCAAGAAGGCTCACCACTGACTATGAGTGCTCAAATTGGATCAACGAGCCGCTGGATGCTGATATTAGGTACCTGCGTCTGCATCATCAAATGATGCAGGCCAATTGACATCAGTACATTAAAATGTACGAGTATGCGAGTTGATGCTAAACAACAACTTAAGCTTGATGAGAATAAGATGAACTTACCTTGGCTCTTCTTAACTCATGAATATCAACACAATGTATATATATATAAAGCAATTTAAAACACATGCGATATATAAAGCTTTGTAAAACATTAAAACAACTTAGTTCATTAAAGAAAATACAATAACAAACTCAACTTTACTAATATATCAAAGTAATATAGTTTTGTGAGAGATTCTCTGACCGACAACCACCATTATGAGCGTATGTGGTGATACAACGTCTTGCCCACACTTCCAGAACTGTTCTATATTTTGTCGTCGCATAGAATTCCTTAATTTAGTGGATCCACTAGCTTAACTTACATGATCATCTAAAAAGTATGATCCGTTAATACCCATGATGGATACATAGTTTTCATGGAGACTTGAGTTAATATGAACTTTCATCCCCACATCAGTTCTCAATACTACTCCCAAAATATACTTTAGCTCATGCTTTTAAAAATCAACTTTCTTTCTCTGGGTTGAGAAAATTGCTCAACACTAAGCTTTAAAAGCTCTCTTGGAATCAATGTTCCCTTTTCTTGTTCAAAACTCTTTTGAGAAATCGTAGTTTCCTCTTAACTTAAATGTGAAAACATTTGTAATCTTTCTAGGGAATACTTAGTTCCGTTATACCTTTTGAGAAATGAACACAACTCTTTACTCTTTCTTTAACTCTAAACTTGAGCCTTAAAACGAAGTTAAAACTTTTACATAAGACTCTTGTAAACTTTAAGAAACTTTAAGAACTCACTTTGACTTGTTTCTTAACTTTTAGACTTGACTCTTAACTTCTTTGACTTTGATCTTAACTTTCTTTGAATTGGATTATGGATTCAAGGTTCATGATTTCATGTTATGGATGATTTCATGATGTTTAGATGTACCTTAGAGTGTTGGAATCAACTAAGAAATGTGGGTACATCACTTAGGAACTAGTACGAAAAGATAGAGAAAGAATGGGGTCTCCAGGCAACAATGGCGCTCTGAGAGGCGTGGGGCGCCAGAGCCTGAAAAATAGTCATTGTCCTCAGGTGCTCTGGTTGGCGCGGCGCGCTAGAGCCTGACGGAAAAAATCTATCTTGAGGGGCTCTGGTTGGCACGGCACCCCAGGGCCTGTCAGACGGATTTTCATACTTTTCTTCTCTGATTTTCATCTCTAAACCTCTTAAACTTCCATGTATCTTTCCCCAAACACTTAATGTCACTAATACTCTTAATACCCTATAGATTCGACTCAAAAAATAACCCAAAACACGAATCAAATCAACTAAAGGCATGCTACAACTCAACCAACAAGGATTCAATAATTGTTCATCAAGAACTTCAATATTCATCATTCAATCTATTCAAACTCGTTGAATTAAACATATTGGTGTATGGGTGAATGAACCCAACATAGAAAGATCTCACATACCTTATAGGGATCACCCCCACTAATTCCACTCGAAGATCTTGGCGTTTCTTGATGAATTCTTGGCCTTTTCTCCTTTCTTCTTTTTTTTCTTCTCTTTTCTCCCAAGCCCTAAGCGTATTCCAATTTTCTAAATACTAACTTAAGGCTTAATTTTACCCCTAATAAACCCTTAAAACAAATAAGGAAATAATAAGGTGAAAAGACTACTTTACCCTTGCAAAAATCTGGATTGGACCTTCCTCAATCCAAAAGCCCAACTTCCGAAAGACATATCTTCCTCATATGACATCGAAATCGAGTAAACTCGGTTATGGACCTTATAAAGAAATGACCATAACTCCTCATAAGCTTAGAATTTATGGCCGTTTGAAAATGACCAATACTCATAAGCTTAGGAAATTTCCAGATTTTTCTCTTTCTTTCCAAAGTTGATTATTTTTGGTTTCTTAGCTTATTCTTAGCTATTTTGAGTTACGAGATGTTACAATATCTCTTCCTTGGGAACATTCGTCCTCGAATAAGAACTCTTTCACTAAGCTAAGGATAGTAACATCATTTCAGCACTCAACAACAAAAGCAAGTAATAACATGCTTACACATAATCTTATAAAGTGTTAAGAAGAGAATTTAGTACTTTGACCTGCATTCTCCCCGGATTTGAAAAGATGTGGATATATCTTCTTCATATCTTCCTAAGCTTCCCAAGTTGCTTCTCCAATAAATTGGTTCCTCCAAAGGACCTTGACTAATGCAACTTTCTTTGTTCTCAACTTGCAAACTTGACGATCCAAAATCTAAACCGGAATCTCTTCATAAGATAAGTTATCCTTAATCCAAACATTCTCAGTTAGTACAATCAATGAAGGATCACCCAAGCACTTCTTTAACATAGAAATATGGAATACCAGATGAACCGTCGCTACCTCTTGGGGTAGCTCTAACTCATAAGCTACATTGCCAACTCTCTTGGAGATTCTGTAAGGACCAATATACCAGGGACTAAGTTTCCCCTTCTTACCAAACCTCATAACACCCTTCATGGGTGAAACTTTCAGATATACCCAACCATCCACCTCAAACTCTAACAGCCTTATCCTAATATCTGTGTGGGACTTTTGGCGACTCTGTGCCGTTTTCAATCTCTATTGAATCACTTTCACCTTTTCCATAGCTTGGTGAACTAGATCTGGCCCTATGAACCCTGTTTTACCAACTTCAAACTACCCAATTGGAGATATGCATCTTCTCCCATAAAGAGATTCATATGGAGCCATTTGGATGCTCGAATGGTAACTATTATTGTAAGCGAACTCAATGAGAGGTAGGTGATAATCCCAATTCCCTTTGAAGTCGACCACACAAGCTCTCAACATATCTTCTAAGGTCTCGGTAGTATGCTCTGCTTGTCCATCTGTCTGAGGATGAAAAGTAGTGCTTAAGTTCAACTTTGAACCCAAACCTTTCTGGAAAGATTTCCACAACTGTGTAGTAAATTATGCACCTCTATCGGAAACAATGGAAAACGAAACTCCATGAAGTCTCTCCACTTCTTGAATGTACAACGACTTAGCATAACCCTTAGCCGAAAAGGTAGTCCTTACCATCAAGAAATGGGCTGACTTTGTCATTCTATCGACAATAACCCAAATAGAATCATGCTTCCTGTGAGATATTGGCAATCCTGTGATGAAGTTCGTATTAATTATCTCCAACTTCCATTCCGGTATTTCCACATTTAGATCCAATCCTCCCGGCCTTTGGTGTTTTACCTTCACCTGTTGGCAATTTGGGTACTTGGCAACAAACTCAGCAATGCCCTTTTTTTATGTTTTCCCACCAATATACCTCTCTCATCGCGGTACATCTTTGTGGAACCCGGATGAATGAAATATCTAGAGTTATGAGCTTCCTCCATGATCCTCTCTTAGATTCCATCCACCCTAGCTACACACAACCTACCTTGATATTTAAGCACACCATCTCCCCATTATTCAAAAGTCAATACTCTTTGCTTATGAACATTCGCCTTCAAATCAAACAAAATGGAGTCTTGGTGTTGCTTTTCTTTCACTTCTCACACTAATGATGACTCAACCCCATTAGTTACCACTATTCCTTCTTCTGTGAAATTCATAAGTCTGACTCTCATGCGTGCAAGTCTGTGCACATCTCTAGCTAACTCCCTGTTTTCTTCTTCAACATGGGCGGTACTCCCCATGGATAACATGCTTAAGGCATCAGAAACTACATTAGCCTTACCTGGGTGGTAGAGATACGCATGTCGTAATTCTTGAGTAATTATAATCACCTTATCTGTCTGAGATTGAGCTCTTTATAAGTGAACACATTTTGTAAGCTCTTGTGATTAGTGAATATGTCAACATGAACACCATATAAGTAGTGATGTCATATCTTCAAGGCGAAAACTACAGCATCCAATTCTAAGTCATGAGTTGGATAATTTTTCTCATGAACCTTCAAGTGTCTGGAGACATAAGCTATAACCTTGCCATTCTGCATTAACGCATAGCCCAAACCAACTCTTGATGCATCACAATACACCACAAAACCTTGAGTACACTCTGTTAAAGTCAAAACCAGAGCAGTAGTTGATCTTGGGCATATTTACATGCCCATAATGCTATTTATGCCTACATTTGGGCTTAGTTTGAAGTTGTTGCGTCTAGGTTAAGAGTCTTATTTAGTGAATTCCGTGTTTCCAAACTAACTAACATGATTAACTGTGCAGGAAGGCGAGGTGAAAAATATCTGCACTAAAAGGAGCTAAGAAGGAGGGACAAGAAAATTTAAAAATGAAGCGAAGAAATACGTCAAAGGCATTTGTGTGCCACCTCCGCGTCGC
This sequence comes from Solanum sitiens, assembly GCA_016801875.1. Classification (NCBI taxonomy): domain Eukaryota; kingdom Viridiplantae; phylum Streptophyta; class Magnoliopsida; order Solanales; family Solanaceae; genus Solanum; species Solanum sitiens. The sequence continues at coordinate 101,942 of JABWTJ010000275.1, read as the reverse complement.
GCAGACGGGAGAGAAATCTCGAAGCTCTAATTAATTTTCTAAATATAAGACTGTGTGTAGCCTTCGCGTCGCGCAGTGGAGTGTCGAATCTCAATTTGAAAATAAATCGCGAGGCAGTGTACCTCGTGCCAGTCCCGCATCACGGGCCTTATCTTCGAATTTGGAGATTCAAATTTAGTATAAATATGGTCTTAATGTAATTTTATGGGGGATTATTTTTTATAATTTTCGACGGGAGGCATCAAGAATGAGACTTTGAAGTTTTTAGGGTTACTTTCTATATCTTCTTTTCATGTAATTCTTTGGAATGATTTCAACAATTTTGAATATTGTTCTGAGGATCATGAGTAGCTAAATATCCTAGTTATAGGGGTGTGTCTACGGGATGAATGAAGTTTGCTTAATTTGTTAATGGTTTATCAAGAGTTATCTATGATTCGTTCTTACTTTCTTGCTTGTTGTATTTCATGACTGGCCACCACAGAAATAAATTCATTGTCCAAATTGAACTTGAGAGAGATATAAGAGGATAGAACATGGAAAGTAAGGAGTCTGGTTGACTCTAAATAGCTAGGGTTGATTCGTTTCTAGGATAGAGATATGCCTAGAGACCTTACTTGGATCATCATACAGGAAGATAACTTAATGCTCAACTTTTCTTTATTTTATCCCCGCTCAACGATGTAGTTAAGGTTGTAATTGTTGTAGGCGATTAGAGGTCGAGAGATCTTGATCATACATCTAACCCTGTGGTTCAACGATGAGATAATTTCAAAGCAACCTTTATTAGATGATAGCAATTTCATGAGTTCTGATAAAGGCCACAGTCCTGGATCTCGTTCATATTATTGTTCACAAGTTAAGAAATTGAATCACTGTAGCTAATTTTAGTTATACATAAATTTTAGTAATACCCTTTATAAAATCTGGCCATTACACTTATTTTGAGTTAATAATTGAAAAAGTTAATAGAGTCTAGTTTGAGTCCCTGTGGGTACGATAGACGGCTCCTTAATAAGAGCCATTATATTACTTGTACGATCACGTGCACTTGCGTGTGCCAGTTGACCGCAACAGTAGTCAACCTATTTTTAACTCTTGAAAGCTTTTCTCACAAGCTTCAGACCATTGAAACTTGACTGTTTTTTTAGTCAGCTTGGTCAAAGGAGACGAGATAGATGAAAAACCTTACCAAATCTCCTATAGTAGCTAGCCAAACCCAAGAAAATCCTTATATATTTTGGAGATGTGGGTCTAGGACAACTCTAAACTGCTTCTATCTTTAGGATATCAACATTAATCTCATCACTAGAAACGATGTGGCCCAAGAATGTCATAGACTTAAGCCAAAACTCACACTTGGAGAACTTGGCATATAACTCATTATCCTTCAAAGTCTACAAGACTATCCTGAGGTGACTAGCATGATCTTCTTCAATACTTGAGTAAATCAATATGTCATCAATGAAGACGATGACAAATAGATCTAAATAAGGTTTGAAGACTCTGTTCATAAGATCCATGAATGCTCCAGGCGCATTAGTCAAACCAAAAGACATAACCAAAAACTTATAATGCCCATATCTAGTTCTAAAAGTTGTCTTTGAAATATCACATTCCCTACCTTTCAAATGGTGGTAGCCTGATCTGAGATCGATGTTCAATAAGCAGGAAGCACCCTGAAGCTGGTCAAAAATATCATCTATCCTTGGGATAGGATATTTATTCTTGATGGTCACCTTATTTAATTGGCGGTAGCCTTTACACATCCTAAGGGAACCATCCTTCTTTCTTACAAACAGGACCGGAGCACCACAAGGTGAGACACTTGGTCGAATAAAGCCTTTGTCTAACAAATCTTTCAATTTTTCTTTTAACTCTATTGGTGTCATCCTATATGGCAGAATAGATATAGGACGAGCATCTAGAATGATGTATATACCAAAGTCTATTTCTCTCTCTGGAGGGACTCCGGGTAGATCATCAGAAAAAATTGTGGAAACTCTTTTGCTATAGGAATTGACTAAAGGAAAGGTACCTCAACACTTGAGTCATTAACTCAAACTAAGTGATAGATACACCCCTTTGAAACTAACTTTCTCGCCTTGAGATACAAAATAAATCGACCCTTAGGCACTTCTGAACTGTTTTTCCATACTAAGACTGACTCATTAGGAATTTGGAAGTTGACTATTCAAGTTCTACAATCTATTGATGCATAACAGGCGTGAAGACATTTCATACCTAGAATGACATCAAATCTACAATGTCTAATTGTACTAGATCAGCCATGGTGTTGCTGTGATTGATAGAAAGAGAACAATCATGGTAGACTATTTCTGCTAGAATAGACTCTCTAATGGGGGTAGAAACACAGAAAGGTTCACAAAGTTTCTCAAGAAGAATCTCAAATTGATTTGCAACCTAAGGAGTTACAAAATATAAACTTGCTCCTGTTTCTGTCAAAGCATAAACATCAAAAGTAAATACTTTTATCATACCCGTGACAAAATTTGACGAGTTCTCTTGATCTTGGCGGCTAGTGATTGCATAGAGATGGTTTGCCCCTCCGCCAATATCAGAAGTGTGGTTCCTCTAGGTGCAACCCTATTTGGTGGAGCAACTAATGAAGATTGAGCTTTAATGCCCGGATTTCCACCTCCTTGCTTATTCTTAGGGTACTCTCTCATGAAGTGACCCTCTTGACCAAACTTAAAGCAACTTGTCTGGCCATCACGACATTTACATGGGTGGGTTCTACCACACTTAGCAGATGCAGGAGCCCAACTACCTCCTTGTGCCGCACAACCTTGGGATTGGGCTGGTCTAGCCTTGAAGTTCTGTGAATTTTGGCCATTATACTCACCTATGTTTCTGGGCGTAGGTGCACTAGCATATGATGGTGCATTCCCCTTCTGTTTCTAAAATTGAGGTCAATTAGAACCACATTTCTGCTGCGCAGACTCATTCCCAGTCTTGGATATCTTGTTCATGTACTCTGATAACGTTCAAATATACTTCTTGAAAAGAAATATAAACGATCGTGTGCAATATATTTATCCAACTATGAGTCGGGATTGATCCCACAGAGAATACGGGAGAATATTATCAATAACAAATATTTAACTTGATAGTCGTTATATAAAAATGGGGGGTTTTAAATTGAAATAAAAATAAAAATAATAAAAGAATAGTTTTGAACTAAGTATTTTTTTATATCCAAATTAATAAAATAACTAGGGATGTGTTCCCCATAAGCTCATAACGCGGTAATCCTAGTAATAACAATTCTTCCCTAGTGTTATGCAAGCAAAGTGATAAGTTATGTAACTCTAAATCCTTGGTCCGGCATCTAGAGAATTTCACCCCGTACCTTGGTCCGGCTACGTGTGTATAATTTACTAACCCTTACATTTACTTCATATTAAGCATCATAATCGAAGTATGGCTTAGTTATTACTTCGCACCAATCGACAATAGCCTATTAGATAGTATTCGACTAAATCTATGTTGATAATTCTTTTGTTATTAACTACCTCCTTGATCCGGCAAGTAGCAACAAGGCGATTTCTAACGCGTGCACTCGTTAAAAAGACTTCTAAGTGAAAGAATTATCAATACATGCAATAACGTATTTGAGAATTGCTTTAATTACTATTCATACTTCGTTAATCCCTCATGGTTCTCACAAACCTAGTTGTGGAGTTTAGCTACTCATTAACTCAGAAACACAATCAAAATTTATTAAAATAAATATGTTTGTGTTAATCATAAAAAGTTAAGAACAATAGCTAAACTATATTTTTATTAATCACGAATACAAATAAATAATAAAGGAGAAGAAATAATAAATTACAATTCTCCGGTCTCCACGGCGACTCTTACAAAGCTCCAAAGCTAGAAGAAAATTTGTATTATGTCTTGTATCTTGGTTCTTGGCCTCTTCCCAAAATAATAATTTTATGGACTATTTATAAATAAAGAAAACCCTAAATAAAATAATTGAGTCCACTTTGAATTAGGAATCCAAAACCGAAAGGAATTGAATTCCTTTTTTTTCCGCCGCGTGAGCTGTCCGTGCGCCTAAAAAATTCACTTGTCTTCACTTGCTGCCACGTGGCAGCAAGTTTCCCAATTCAAAGAGGAAAATTATTTTTTTTGGAATGTGCACTTTATGTTTATACATTATTATATTAAATTTAATCCATTAAGATGTCTGCTTGATTTTCTTCTTCAACCTTCCATTTTTAATTCATTTTAGTTACAAACTTCTTCATTCCTCACCAATTTAATCCTACAAATAAAATACACAATGTAGTACAATTCATAAAATTTATGCTCAAAACAGACAAATATAAATAATAAATGTGAGGTAAATAATGATAAAAAATGTGTAGTTTGGCCTCACATCATACTCCTCTCTGTCCTTCAGCTTCTCCTCTTAAACTTGCTGCACATAAACCATCAATCAGGATATGACCATGTCCCCGATCAACATTGTCACTCTGCCCTCTTTACTAGATGCACGACCCAAAGCATCGACAAAGAAACTCATTCCGCTCCTCATATTCCTTAACCATCTAGGAGCATACCGAGACAGTTGGGCAAATTTCAACCCATACTCATGAACACTAAAGGAGTCCTGTTTCATAGTAAGTAACTCCCGTATATTTGCCTCCTTCAGTTCTCGGGATAAGAACCGCCCCAAGAAAGCCTCTTCGAAACAAGCCCAGCTTGGATGTAGTGCATTCTCATCTCAGCCCTCCTTTCACTAGTCGAACCAAGTCCTAGCCACATTCTTTAGTTGGTGTGCAGCCAGCTCAACTCTCTCAATATCAATGACATGCATCACCTCAAATACATTCTTCAACTCTTCCACAAAGTTTTCCCGGTCCTTAGTACTGCTTGAACCAGAAAATCTTGGGGGATTCATCCTCAAGAATTCCTGAATTTTCGAAGTGTCAGCCCCTTCTTGTTGAGCTCCGCTTTGTTGCCCGACTTGGTTAGTCACCGATTGGCTTAGCATCCGGATAGCCTCGCGGAACTCAACATTGGTAACTTCCCTTGAGGTTGCACTTCGCGTGCATTAGGTACCTCTGGCTCTTCTACATTTGTTCTGGATGGACGACCTCTTTTTGCTCTTTGTGGAGGCATATCTGAAACACGCGCAAGCACGAATTAGAGAGAGACTTTTAGAGATAAACTCTAATTCACAAAAAGGAATATGAAAGAAGTGAGGAATTCCTAAATTTTGTAGCCTTCTAATTATAGATGTGGCGCGTTTCACACCAATGACTAAAACTAGTTTTACAGACACAGCTTCATAGAATCCCTAGGATACCAAGTTTGTCATGCCCCGAGCCTACACCCTGGGCGTGACCGGCACCCAATGATCATTGTTGTCCTTGAGCGAACCCTTGGTCTGACTTAATTAACTCACTGAAATACTTAATGATAAAACAAGAACATTCTCATAAATAACTTAAATTAACGTCTTGGCCAAAATGGCACTTAATTCTCAAAATATAATATCTGAAATGAAAGAGACTCAACTAAACTAACTAACTATCCGTCTATAAAGTCTCAAAAAATAATATGATGAATGTTGACAAACCCCACAACATTCTATAAATGAGAGATATGAAAACAATAACAAGGATCCTCCGGAATGCAAGGAGGCTCACCACTGACTCTGAGTGCTCAAACTGGATCAACGAGGCGCTCAATGTTGATCCTGGTTACCTGCGTTTGCATCATCAAATGATGCAGGCCAATTGACATCAGTACATTAAATGTACGAGTATGCGAGTTGAAATTTTAAATAACAACTTAAGCTTAATGAGAATAAGATGAACTTAACTTAGCTCTGCTACACTCATGAATACTCAACTCAATCTATACATATAAAGAAATTTAAAACACATGCCATATATAAAGCTTTGTAAAACAGTAAGACAACTTAGTTCATTAAAGAAAATACAATGACAAACTCAACTTTACTTATAATGAAAGTAATATAGTTCTGTGGGATATTCTCTAATCGAAAACCACCACTATTAGCCAATATGGTGATACAACGTCTTGCCCATGCTGCTAGAACTATTCTAACTTACTTGATCATCTAAAAAGTATGGTCTATTAATACCCATGATGGCTACATGGTTTTCATGGAAACTTGAGTTAATATGAGCTCTCATTCCCACATCGGTGCTCAATACAACTCCCAAAATATACTTTAGCTCATGCTTTTAAAAATCAACTTCCTTTCTCTGGGTTGAGATAATTGCTCAAAACTAAGCTTTAAAAGCTCTCTTGGAATCAGTGTTCCCTTTTATTTTTCAAAACTCTTTTGAGAAATCTTAGTTTCCTCTTAACTTAAATGTGAAAACATTTGTAATCTTTCTAGGGAATACTTAGTTCCGTTATACCTTTTGAGAAATGAACACAACTCTTTACTCTTTCTTTAACTCTAAACTTGAGCCTTAAAATGAAGTTAAAATGTTTACATAAGAATCTTGGAAACTTTAAGAAACTTTAAGAACTCAATTTGACTTGCTTCTTAACTTTTAGACTTGACTCTTAACTTCTTTGACTTTGATCTTAACTTTCCTTGAATTTGATTATGGATTCAAGGTTCATGATCTCATGTTTATGGATGATTTCATGATGTTTAGATATACCATAGAGTGTTGGAATTAACTAAGAAATGTGGGTACATCACTTAGGAACTAGTACGAAAAGATAAGGAAAGAATGGGTCTCCAGGCAACCCTGGCGCTCTGAGAGGCAAGAGTCTGACAGACAGACACTGTCCTCAGGCGCTCTGGCTGATGCGGTACGCCAAAGCTTGATGGACAGAGTCTTTCCTGAGGGGCTCTAGTTGGCGCGGCGCCCCAGGGCCTGTCAGACGAGTTTTCATACTTTTCTTCTCCGAATTTCATCCCTAAACCTCTTAAACTTCCATGTATCTTTCCCCAAACACTTAGGATCACTAATACTCTCAATATCCAATAGATTTTACTCTAAAAACAACCCGAAAACATGAATCAAATCAACTAAAGGCATGCTACAACTCAGCCAACAAGGATTCAACAATTGTTCATCAAGAACTTCAATATTCATCATTCAATCTATTCAAAACTCGTTAAATTTAACATGTTGATGTGGGGTAAACGAACCCAACACAGAAAGATCTCACATACCTTTTAAGGATCACCCCGATGAATTCCACTCGAAGATCTTGGCATTCTTGATGAATTCTTGGCCTTTTCTCCTTTCTCCTTCTTCTCTCTCTTTTCTCCCAAGCCCTAAGTGTATTCCAATTTTCTAGAAACTAACTTAAGGCTTAGTTTCACCCCTAATAAACCCTTACAACAAATTAGTAAATAATAAGGTGAAAAGACTACTTTACCCTTGCAAAAAATCAGATTTGACTTTTCTCAATCCAATAGCCCAACTTCCAAAAGGCATATCTCTCTCATACGACATCAGAATCGAGCAAACTCAGTATTGTTGGAAAGATCTTCCCAAGAGATTTTCAACCATATAAAGAAATGACCCTAACTCCTCTTGAGGTAGAAGTTATGGCTGTTTGGAAATGACCAAAACTCACTTTTTTTAGCTTAGAAAATTTCCATATTCTTCCATTTCTTTCCAAAGGTGATTATTTTTGGTTTCTTAGCTTATTCATAACTATTTCAAGTTATGAGATGTTACAGTCGAGACTCAAAATATTGATTGAAGTCAATCGTATCATGAAAACTTTCAACTCAAAAAGGGTCAGATATCAAAAATACATTTGATTGCATCGGGGACCACACCAATAATTTTTGAAAACACAATCTAAGCATGGAAATGCTACGGGTAGGGTAAAATGGTTATTTCATTATTAAAAGCCAATTCACAAAAAATGAGACATTATAATAATTCTTGCATCTTACAAAGAATATCTAGTTAGTGAACAAAGAAAATTCATCTACTTCACTAAGCTTTTTGACGACCTCTCAAACGAGTCAAGATTGTAGATCCGCTTCTCTGAGAAAAAAAAACATAACTCACCCAAACTAGTCTTTTACGACTTAATACTACAAAATCAAACAATAAGTAGGATTTCACTATATTGGACCATAATTACTTAATTGTTTTTCGCATCGAAAAGTCAGCCAACTTGATTTAAAGTATTACGAACGATACTAAATATTAAGGAATCAAATTATAGAGAATGACTTACTTTTCAGAAAATATTTTTTGTCGTACAAAACATATCTTAATGACTTGTTTTTCAGAAAATATTTTGGTCGTTCAAAATGTTTTGAATGAAAAATGTAGCAAATTGGACAACATATGTCCAATGTAGATTAATTCGTACTCGTACCCGATGCTTACATCATTTCAATGAAAACATGACGTACATACTGAAGTTATATATTATTTTCTCTAAACTATCATTAGCCGACACGTGTTGACCTTTACTTATTAACTTAACTATGGTAAGATAGTCTGATCTGGCATAGACAACACGTGCGAGTGAGTTATCTTACCTAAATGATAAATTCAAACTTACCTTGTTGTAGAAAAATCATATTTTTATCATTTTTTAGTATCTTATAACATAATGAAAAGTACATTATTTACTTTCCATGTTCCCTTCCAAATGTAGTAGTACTTTCCATCCTTCAAGCATTCAACATAGCTATATAAACACATTCTCACCTATATTTCCTCCATCACCAATCACCATTTTATTTAGATTTAAGAGGAAAGAAAAAAAAGAGAAAAATGGGGAGAGGGAAAGTTGAGTTGAAGAAAATTGAGAAAACATCCAATAGGTTGGTTACTTTTTCGAAAAGACGTCAAGGCCTTATTAAAAAGGCAAATGAATTAGCGGTCTTGTGTGATGTGGATGTGGGAGTAATAGTTTACTCTCACAATGAGAAGTTGTATGAATATGCTAAGCCAAGGTATGTTTTAAATCATGTATATCAGTTAGTAAAAGTAAATAGTGAATCAAAATCAATTATTTGTTTTAAAATTTCACTAAAAATGTAAGTGTTCTTTCTTATCATGACTTGATTTCCTTATTCCTAGCGTCGAATATGTATGAGCATGTATAGAAATAACCTAAAGTCTTGATTAGAGCCATCAAAATGGGCTTAGCCCATGGGGACAGCCCAACCCAACCCGTTATTGGGGTAGGGTTGGGATAAGATTCTTCAAGCCCTTTTAAAACTAGGGCTTATAAGCCTGGCCCATAGAAGTCCTTACCCCTTGAGGCTTGATCGGGTCGGGGTTGGCCCATGGGCCAAATGTTTTTATTAGGGTAACTTACAATAATCTAACTAGTATATAATTTAATTACTAAAATACATGTTATGTTGTAATATTATGAATCATACTAGATTTTGATACGTACAGATATATATATCTCAGAATATATGGACTTAAAATTAGGTTAATATGTTCTAGATACACTCTATCAAAGTAGATTCACATGTATCTAGTATGCATAGACAAAATCTCTCACCCTCGCCTCCTTCCAATCTTGTTTATCACTTACTTATCTCGCTCGCGTATATCGTATTGTGAGATACATGTTAATTACACTAGACTTTTTGTTAGTGTTATTAAAATAATATCATTGTTTGTCATATTTGATTTGACAATCTTCTCATTTTCTTGTTGTTATAGAATTATAAGTTTGTAAAGAAAAAAAGGTTAGTCCGGCCCCGATCCCGACCCTTCAAGGGTTAGGTAGGATTGAGGATATTCAGGCCCTTCCTAATGAAAGGTCAGCTCGCCCCAGCCCTTCGAATTCCTTGGCCCGCGAGGCTTGGACAGGGTGGGGCTGGGCCGACCCTTTTTGACAGCTCTAGTCTTGATAGTTAGTTTTTAACTTTTTGATTGAAGGTATATGAAGGTGCGCGAGTATACTATTCTGTAGTAGTAAGGATTACTATTACACTAGTCCTAAAAATTTCATTTATCATTTAATAATGAATGTTAAATCGACTAAAAAAATGATATTTTTATTTCGATTTTTGGCTATGCTTCTTTCTCCCATGATTAAGTGCTTAATTCTTTTGTTATTATTATTATTGTTATTATTAAATAAGAAATTATTATAGAAGTTAAAGTGTTTGTGTTTATTAATATTATTATTATTATTCGTAACATCTCTTTTTTTTGTGAAGTATGGGAAGTATTCTGGCCAGATACAATCCTATTGCAGAATTTAATTCTGAACATGCAATAGTTGAAACTGTCACAACTAACGCGGTAAGTTAAATATATTTTTCACATAAACTAATTGATTACATTATTCATTTACTTTAGTAAAATATTATTTTCCAATTTAATTATTTTAAAGTAATTAGGAGCCTCAGACTGAGTTAGATAATCTCAAGGAAGAAATTGCAGTGCTGCATAGGATGCAAAGGTATATTTTTTCTTATAAATTTTATTTTAAAATTAGAAATTTTCTAAAGGGGTGTGAGATAGAGTGTGTCCATAAAATTATGATGTGAATTTTAGGCTCGATGATGATAGTTTAAGGGACAAACCTGTTAAGTTTATTAAGTCAAAACAAACAATATGTGTGACGAATTCATATCATAATTACACTTTATACATTCAACATTTCTCTAATATCTTTATTATTGATGATATTAATTAATAATAAATTTTTCTTATAATATAATGTGTAGTGGGTTGCTGGCAAAAAAACTTGATCGCTTGAGCTTCACACAATTGCAGCAGCTAGAACATATGTTAAAAGAAGGTGCTTTGAGTATCAAGGATCACATGGTATCGAGACTTTGAAGTATTTATATTAGAATCGATTGTCTATATCATACCTTTTGATGTGCGATTTTTTCCCTGATCCTGAATAATCATGCGATGCTATATGCGCCAAACTATTTTTTGTTGAATTAATTTTTTTAATTAGTTATCACATGTATTTCTAAAATAATAGAGGCATTTTTTTCTTGATTATTTTTTCTTTATAATTCAGGAACGAAAGCTGATGGGCCAATTTGAAATATATATAAATTTCTCTAACTCATGATGAAATCGATTGTGATTTAAAGACATGAATTTCACTAAAAAGATTTTGTACGATATTATTTTTTCGAAAATCACCTTTTGCGGCTTATAATTTCTTTTCTCTTTTTCTTTTGCCAGCAGAAAGAGGCTATGATTGAGGCCACAATATTACCTGAACAAGTAAGTAGCCATAATTCTAACTTCATTTAAATTGTTATATTCTAAATATTATAATTGTGATTTATAATTATTATTTTTTCCTAATTTTATTATTCAATTTACTAAAATATTTAAAAATGTGCATATATATATTGAAATTCAGGTTGGAGAACTCCAACGTGATTTAGCTATGAAAGAAAATTCTCTTGATGAAGCAGACACTTCCTTGCATTTGAGGTAATTCTATTCACTTTTTTATTTCTTCCAATTACTATTAATATTTGTTTTCCTCTTAAAAAAGAAAAAACTTACCTCTATGGTTCTATTATTATACGAAGACTAAATTTGAAAATATTTATGAATGCATGCAGATTTTTTAAAAACTTTTTAGATTAAATAAAATGATATGATCAGTGATTATTTCATTTAATCGACTCAATTTATTTGAGTGATATGGGAGGACACTTTCGTTTATATATTTCTCCTAATTTTTTATTCCTTAATTTTCGTGCAATTATTATTGTTATAGGTACATTGAGAAATTTTAGTGCTTCTTAATTTTTTTTTATTAGATATTGACTAGTTTAAATGTTGATATGATTTGCAACAATTTCATGAAGTCAACTTTATTTATTTGAAATTGAGGCACGGTTATAATTTTATGTATATGAAAGACCGATTTAGAAAATAAATTTTAATTTGTTTTTATGTTCTACAGGTTGCCTGTTGATACCAATTTGAAGTTGGGACCCCCAAAATGATGTTGAAAATCCTATGTTTTACATTAATATTTGCTTATTAGCTTGGTTAAAGCTAAATTGGAACAAAGTCGTATGTGTGACTAGAACAAGTTGCAAAAGTTGGATTCTTCTTTTGATTTCATCAAGAAGAATTGAAATTTAAAACGGATCTTCTTTTTTTAATTTTTTCTATGTTTGATATTATCGTTGTAGTTGTGCGATGTTTCACTTGTTTTTTATCTTCACTTCATGCTATATATTGTATTGAGACTTGAAATGATCAAAATTTGTGTCGTGTAAAGCCTGTTAAATAAAAAAATACTTTCTACTAAAAAAAATTAATAATAAAATTCGAATATTTAAGGTGATTTGTTCAATATTAAAAATGAACAACTTCTTAGTATGGAATGGGTTGTTCCCTTCCTAAGTCCATTTGAAGCAAATTTTGATCATTTCATCAATGAATTATAAATTTTGAATAATTAAATTATAATGAATATGAAAATTAATAAATAATTTTGGATTTCAAATTAAAATCTATGCCATCTGTATCAACTAAACCACAATCTATATCATCTTTAGATGGTTTAAGTATTATGAATTTTAATGTTACCAATATCACATGTTATCATCTAAGATTGACCTTGTATTTTCTTAAAATATTTTCTAGAAAATATTAACATCCAATAAACAATGTTATTTTTGTGGTTACCCTTTCTTTTTAAGTACACATCATTCTTTAGTTAACTAATTATTTTACTTTTCTAAATTAAGTACTATTAGCATGCATTAGTCTAATGATTACTTTGATTAGTCACTCAAATGACGAAGGGTTCAATACAATTATTCACTAATTTAATAATAATTCTCTTATAATGGTTGCAAGCCTACTTTCTAATAGTTTTCTCTTAAAAATTTTAAAAATAATCAAACGGTATATCAATACAAATAAATCGAAATTTTGTTTATTATTATATGGAATTAACTTAATCACACTTTTTTTTGGATCACATGTTTTTTTCTATAACAAAAATGAAATATAAAACTTCTTGGGTATAAAATATGACAATTTATTTTTTGAGTTATTTAGCTGGATCGGTCTATTCAAGAATTTTTATGTTTATTCGGACTCGATGATAAAGATATAATCACTTTTATGGATTCATTGAAAATGATATTTATAATGGCATATTAGTTAATAGTTACACTTGCCATCAAAATAGAAATTAACTGTTTTTTTTTCAAAAAATACGGAATATCGTTTGAATCATTATTTGTTGAATATATATTGGGAAACTTTCACATATAGCCACTTAAAATAATTAGGAAAATACTCTCCATAGCTATAGTTTGATAATTATAATTTGTAGCTACATGTTATATGGAGGAGAGAGGAGAGCGAGACTGGGAGAGAGAGGAGAGAGGAGAGAGAGAGGGGAAAAAGAGTGGGAGAAAGGTGAATTGTATATGTATATTGGTTAGATAATTGTATATTATACATATGTAATTGTATATATGGCAAGAGAGATTGGGAGAGGAGGAGAGAAGCGAGCGAGACTGGGAGAGAGAGGAGAGAGGAAAGAGAGATTGATAGAGGGAGGAGAGAGGCGAGCGAGAGAGGGCAGAGATGTGAATTGTATATGTATATAATTGTATATAACTGTATATTATACATATACATTTGTATAAATAGCAAGCGAGATTGGGAGAGGGAGGAGAGAGGTGAGTGAGACTGAGAGAGGGAGGAGAGAGGCGAGCGAGAGAGGGAAGAGAGTGGGAGAGAAGTGAATTGTGTATGTATATAGGCTAAAAAATTGTATATTATACAAATTTATTTGTATATCCTTGCGAATTATACATATACAAACATGACTAATTATACAAACTCGAAGTCAGCCCACGTAATTAATGTATAATGTTAGTCGCGAGTGGTAATTATAGCAAACTATAGCTATGTAATTAAATAGTATAAGTTTACTTATCCACGTAATTTTCCCTATATTTTATAAGCAAATAACTTTTTTTTCAAAATAATAATATCTTTAAAAATTATAAAATTGGACAAACACAATATGTGGATCAGAATATCCTAATGATTGTGTTATAACTTTGTGTGCTTAACATATATTTAAAATATGGAACAAACAAAGAGTATAAAAGTGAAGGAACAAAATTATGTCCAAAAATGGACCAATTGTGTTACTTTATCTTTTCATAACCTTTTTATTTTTCCTTTCAAAATCAATTGAAATCACAAATTATTTTGATGAAAATATTTATTGAATATTTCCCATTTTTTTTAGTACTGTGTGAATCTGATCTTGAACTAAGAAAGTAACAAAAACTTGAATTAAAATTTCATGAAATTTGTTATTTTATGCAGAAGGCAAAAAATATACATTAATTTTCTTTAAGACTTTAAGTAGTTTAGTAGATGTACCAAAATCTCAACAATCTTAATAATTATGATAAAGCTTAAAAAAATAAATTAAACAATTAGTTCATCCTAAAAGTCCATTTGAAGTATAAATGCCGCACGAAGCTAATTAAGTACTTTTGATTTAATCTTTCAACATAATTTCCATAGAAATTTTAAAATTATTTCCAAATTAAATTTTTATATATTTCAAAAGTGTAAATTCTTATACTATCAATGTGAGTGAAAACATTATAACAAGTTTCTTGACTTATTTTTTTTAAAAAAAATTAGTTGTTTCATAATCTAACGCTAATATATATATTGAATGTGAAAATTCATTTGTATACATAAAAATATTATATCTTCTAATATTGTTTTTTTTATATATATATATATATATATAGATGGAAACAAAGATGGTGATGCAAAGGTAAGGTAGATGTCACATGCTTATGGAAAATAAAATTAATTAATATTTGATTGGTAATTAAAGAGTCAACGTGTCAAGATTAAAGAGGGTCAACTTTTAATCCTGACAGTTCAATTGAGGTTAGGCCACCAATCCAATTAGCCAAATCACCCCAAATAATAATGCTTTGTTTGGAACCGTCCCAAAAAGATAAAATTTAAAATTTTAAGCTTTTGTCTTATATAATAATTTTAATTTAACTAGTATCAACTTAATTGCCATACTGATCACAAACAGTTGTAATGAAAGGGATATAATTATTTATCTTTAATCAGAAGTTTTCGACTTTTAAAGTTTAGATGTAAAGATAAATTTAAAATTTAAACTTATGGTTATGGCTTAGTTAGCTTAAACTTACTATATTTTTAAAATTATGGAATCAAATATGCTAGGATGCAATCTTGGAGAATTATTACACAAAAATATGTAGTTTATGTATAAAAAAAAATACAGAATAAGGTTGGATGAATATGTAGTTTATGTAAACAAAAAATATACAGAATAAGGTTGCATCAAGGGGCGGACCTACTTTCACTACAACAAAAACAACTTTTAGCGGTATTAAATATTGACATTAATAAAGAGTGCTAAAGTCTTACCGACATTAGTTAAGTGTCATTAGAACCAATGTCGCTAAAGGCTTTAAGGACATATACAAAGAGTGACAATTGCCGCTAAAAATACATGTTTAGTGGCAATTAAGAATTAATTACCGCTAATGATCATTTTTGTTGTAGTGATTGAAGACTCTGGGTGCTCAAGCATCCATTAATCTCGTATCAAATTATATATAGTTATATTAAAAATATGGCAAATGGTATAGAATTAAACAGTAGCACTAGGGTTGTATATGGTTATAGTTAAAAAAAAATAACTGAACCATAATTTGAATCAAACTGATAAAAAATTGATATTGATTTGGTTTAATTTTAAACTTTGAAAAATGATACTATTTGATTTGGTTTTGTTTTGACTAAAAACAAACTAAAAAAATAACCGAATCGAGAAATTTGATATATAAAGTTTATAACTATTTATATATTATTTATAAATAAAATACAAATATATGTTAAATTTTAAGAAACCTAAGTCTTTCGGTTTATCATTTTCTCAAGTCTAAAACTTAAATTTTAGCTCAATTATTCAACCTTAAGTCCAAATCCATCCAAATTCATTACTTTAGTCTTCACCTACATTACCTCACATAAGATAGTCACACTTTCTCTTAATTGAATTACTTTGTTCTTGTAATAATAACTCTAGTATTACTTAATTGCTTAATTGAACCACAATAGTTTTCCTATGAATTGTTCATGTACTAGTGTTTGTGTCTGTCAAGATATTTATATCCTATAAAAAAAATATTACTCTTAAATCAGAAAAATCGAACCAAATCAACGGTTATTTTTTTTGTTTGGTTTGATTTGATTTTATAAATATTAAAACTGACTACATTGATTTGATTTTGATCCAAACTACGAACACCCTAGTGAGCACCTACGCAACAACCAGTTGCTTGATGTAGAGGTTGTTTGTGCGTCTCAAAGTTATATGTTACATGTACGCTATGGCCAGGTTTTGATTTTCACTATGGTGCTTTTAAAGTTAAATTACATGTGAAATACGTTGAATAATCTTTATAAAATTCTACTCATTTTCCTAATGAATTACCTTCTCGTTGTTACTGAACCTACCAATCAAATTTATCATAAGACTCATAGTACATGATTTTTTTAAAAAAATATATTTTCTTGAATAAACTTTACGAAACACAAATTTAAATTACTCAACGTATCAATATCGATATCAAACATAGAGTGAGACACCAAAACAGTTGTAGTACTTCATTAAAAAAGTTAAAAATCAACTGCATATCACAACCAGATCACCACTATGAAATTATAAAGTAGTCATTTGATATTTAATTTGCAATAATGGTTGGCCAAGATATTGTAAAGTATTAATAATATGATCTTATATATAATAAGAGACGTGTTTGTTTGTGTCGTCCATATGTGTTGCATGAATATCCTATATACAATATTTTTTTTAAAAAATATATTTTTTAATTGATCAATCCAAAAAGAATAAAATAAAAAATCAAAAGATTGTGTTATTCAAAACCCTACTTGTGACATTCTTTTTCTTCCACTTCACTAAGGGTGTACAAAAATCAAACCGATCGATAAATCGAACCGAAAAAAATGTTATTGGGTTATTGTTATTGGTTAATTGAAAATTATTGGGTTTTTAATGGGTTTATGAAAAAAAGTTATTGGGTTTGGTTCGGTATCGGGTTTTACTATTGGGTTATTGGGTAAACCGATAACCCAATAAGATAGTATAATTTACTATTTTACCCTCCCTAATAATTAAATATTAATAATTTAATATATATAACTAAACACTATAACTATCAAATTATTAGTACTCAATCTACTTCACACTAGGCCGCTTTACTAGCTTTATTATTTACTAAAAACCTAAAGACTAACGTAAGGGTTCGCAATTATAGCTTTTGATTTTAGTTTTAGTTTTAGTTTTAGTCTTGTTGGACTATTTGATTTTAGTTTAGTTTGTAATTGTAGGTTGTAACATTTGCAAGTTTGTAAAGGTCCGTAATTTAATTAACATTGAAAATCTCATATTACGTTTTGGCGGGGACATGCAATTATAACCTTCGTACTATATTTAGATAAGTAAGAAATCATATAATATTTTACGGATATTTTTTATTGGATAAATTGAAAAACGGACCGATAACTATCAAAAACCGATAAACCGAAAACCGATAAAGAATATCTTATTGGTTTGTTATCGGGTTGTTATCGGGTTAGCATATTTAAAAACCAAAAACCGATAAACCGAACCGATAATACACAAAACTGAACAAACCAACCGATGCACACTCCTACACTTCACACCAATGATCAATAGTTTTTAGAAAATATCCTAATTATAAAACTAAAACTAAAAAGAATTCTTTGATACTTAAGTAACTAAAGTTTGAAATACTTGCAACAATGACTATAGAAAATCATTTGCAATTTTTGTCAAACTCACAATAACGATAAAAAAAGTTATATACTTATCGTTAAATTTTTTCATTTTTAATTTCTTTTGAATCATGGTCATTGTTGGAAGTGGTAGCTATAGTTATGTATCTAATCCATCGTTAGATAACCCATAGCTTACATATATTTTCTAATTTATTATTAAATAAAAATTAACAAGGACTGATAAATCACATTAATTAACTATAAAATTTACTTGTCGTCATTCATATTATTTTTCAGTGATGAATCTCTAGTATCTCGGGCTTGCTTGGTGTTAGATTTTCATGACATAAATCTGAATTAGTTAGACCAGTTCGAATGTTAGATGGTTAGTTATAAATAGTATATTTTTAAAAAAACATCAAAATCTTCATCAGTCAATCCTGACCGTCCATTCTTCATTCAAGATCCATTAATATCAAAATCACGCTTAATAAAAACAACGGCTGCACGTGTATTCTTTTATCATGCTCTGCAGGACCACTATATCATCCTTTTCTTTATCACTTTAATTTAAAAGAAAATAAAAAAATTATATATAATTTTATTAATAATTGTTTTTTTGTATATAAATAGGGGAGGGCATGAATGCAAAGAAATGATCAACAATCATTTCACAAAATTCTATAATATTTTTTTTCTTTATTTTTCTTAGCCACCTTCAAAACACTCATCATCACCTTGTCCCCTTCTTGATATTTGATACCAAAATCCCTTATACTTTCCCACTTTGCCTTTTTCATAGCAAAATAGGATCAAAATACTTCTCACTATTTCCTTGTGTTTGTTGTGAGCTATAATTCATCTAATCACTTAAGCATCCATCTTAATTATATTGTATTGTTAAAGTTCGACGTGAGTTCAGTTCTAACCGTTTTCTTCCCTTTTATTTCGTTCTAATTCTTGTGAGCAAAACCACTTCCAATCCTAAGACTCATTTTGCTTATAGCGATTAAAGTCACGTCTAATATATAGACGTGTAGTTTGATAATATCAGTATTGAAGTATTGAAATTTCTGTAAATTCAATTCTGATTATACATTATACCAGCTGATTATTCTTCATTTAACAAAAAAGAATTAGGAAAAAGGAAAAAGAACCACCCCACCTAACCCTTGCAACATCATTTTTTTTTCTTTTTGCCCTTTCTTGGTACCTTGGCTTTTGATCATAGCTAAAATATACATACTCATAACAATCTCTTTTTCACTCACCAAAATACCTCAAAAACTTCTCTCTTTTTCTTAAGAGTTGAGTACTCACCCTTCACACACACACCCTCTCACCCCCACCCCCACCCTATTTTTTTTTTTGATTTGGAGTAGTAGTAAAACACAAGTTACTACTGCTCCCATTTTCTTGGTTCTTCAATTATAGAATCAAAATATTTTCCTTTTTTTATCACTACCTACAAAGCCTACACACGATTCCAATTTTGTCTCATTTTTTTTTTAGTTAGTTTGTTAGTTTTCTTCATACAATGAGACAAGCACAACAACAACAACCATTTGCTGCTCTTCCGCGAACAAGCAGCTGCAAAAGCTCGAAAAAAATCATACCTGCAAATAACAACACTTATTCGGGGTCTTATTCCCATGATTATTCAACTCACAAATCTCTCGTTCTTCCGAAGAACACAACCTCATCATCCTCTTCTTCCAAAAATTTCAATCGATTAACCAAAACTCGAATCGGAGTTTCATCTCTTCTCCGATCACTCATCAGCATCATCTCATTCCCTTCCGTACTCCCTACTTGCCGATGGCTAAATCTCCCGAATCAGTTCTCAATTACCCCTTCCCTCGGCCGGAAAGTCACCGGAACTTTATTCGGTCACCGGAGAGGCCACGTCAGCTTCGCCGTACAAGACGATCCGAAATCCGACCCGGTTTTACTAATCGAACTCGCAGTTTCAACTTCGTCGTTAGTAAAAGAGATGTCGTCGGGATTGGTGAGGATTGCGTTAGAATGTGAGAAAACAGCGGCGCCGGGAGGTAGCCGGAGGAAATTAGGGCTATTTGAAGAGCCGATGTGGACGATGTATTGTAACGGGAGGAAATGCGGGTATGCAACATCGAGATTATGTACGGATTCCGATTGGCATGTGTTGAGTACAGTGCAGAGTGTTTCCGTCGGTGCCGGAGTAATTCCGGTGGTGGACGACGGCCGGAAAATTAGTGCGGCGGAAGGTGAGTTGTTGTATATGAGAGCGAAATTTGAAAGAGTTGTAGGGAGTCGTGACTCGGAAGCTTTTTATATGATGAATCCTGATGGTAATGGAGGACCTGAACTCAGTATTTTTCTTCTTAGGATATGAAAATTTGAAAAATGAAAAATAGGGAAAAAATTGATATATGGAAATTAAACAAGAGAAAGATAAAATGATAATATTTATAATTTTTTTTTTTTTTTTGAGTATTTTTGAATTTATAGTGTGTTTGATTAGGTATATGTAATGTTTTTGTTTAGTTATTTTTTGTACTTTTTTGTTGTAAGTTTTTCCTTTATGTATATTTGCATGATCATATGCATGCTTTCTTCTTCATTGCTCCTTTATTCTCATATAGATCGGATTTTGGTGAGATGGATATTTTCCGTTCAATACTATTTAAATAACGATTAGATTTGGAAAAAAACTGTTAATAGAAAATGTATTCTCTTTTTACTGAATTTATTTTATGTAAATTCGGATTAATTGAATTTTTCTTTTACACTAAAATGATGAACATATGTTTAATATCACTTGAGAAGGAGAAAATTCTACAAATTATGGTGGTTTATTAATAATATAGGTAGTCATGCTTATTGTTGAATCTATTGATGTTTATACATTAAATTACAAAATATATCTATTATTTGGTGTAATTTTAATAAATTTTAAAGCATGATGCTATACTCTATATTGAAATATTAAATTTATATGAATTCGATATCATAAGATTAAATTCGTGTAGTAATCGTGCTAAAAGTCTTAAAGTTTCAACATTGTGAAAATTCAAGGTAGTATTATTCAATGTGGAAATTTTTGTGTTTCAACATGGATAGCTATATTCGGAAAATACGCATAGAGTATTTATATTAAGCTATATATTTGTTGTTTGTGTTGAGTATGTCTAAAGTATTTTTTGTCTGGTCTTACACATTGAGTGTTTATATCAAGGTATATATTATTTTTATTTTGATGCATTATTCGATGTTATTGAAAGTATTGACACAATTAACAGGTTGTTTGATTATTATATCTACTTTTAAATGGTTCAACTTATTGTTGAAAAATTTGTTGAACATTATTTATCATGATTCGATCGATATCTTAAAACGAAAAAATTGAGCACTAGAATTGCTCATAACAAAATTATTTTCTTCTAATTAATCAAACCATGTTATTAGTGAAGAAAACGCGGAAGATTAATTATTAATCACTATTTGTGGGGTTTAAACCTATTACAAGCAAAGAAATGTATTTGTAATGATTGATGCAACAAATGAAAGTTAAAATGATATTACTAGTGGATTAGAATAGTGAAATTACAACGATAGTAATTATCAGTCTAATAATTATTTAACTTGGTAATTATGTTAACGAGTTTATTTATCACAGTTTAATTACAAATATATTATTTGGTTGCACAATTACAATCATAAAGTTATATTAAATTTTAAGAATAAAAATTAATTATCTAAAATTAAAATTTATATGAAACAAATAATGAACTTTATAAATGATATTCAATTAAATGTTTAAGATATATAATATCTTTTTAAAATATATTAATCAACAAACATTTGTTCCAAATTAATATTATAAAAATGATTTATGCTCTTTTCAATTTATATATATATATATATATATATATATATATATATATATATATATATATATATATATATATATATATATAATATAAAAAAGCTAAAGTACAAGATTTCTATAAACATTATAAATGTTTTCAAAAAGATTAATATCATAAATATAGTGATCATGAATTTCTAACTAAAAATAAATGACCTGCATGTGAAATATTAAGTCAATAATACTAAAACAAATGAAATTGAAAGTATAACATAAGTTCTAAATTCGAACTAAAACTTAATGTAATATTCTTATATTAAATTTCAACATAACGTAATAAATATGATTTAAAAGAAGAAAAAAAAATTTATAGCCTTCTTTTACAATAAATTTTACTTCAAAAAGTTAAGATACTAACAAAATTATGCGAACGAAAAAATTAAACATTGAATAAACAAATATAATAGATAATACGAAAATGGCAAAGAAACAAAAGAAATTAAAGTTAAGAATGAGAAGAAAATAAAATAACAATAATATAAAATAAAAATATATTTTAGAATAATAAAAAATTAAAATAATAAACTAAAAATAAATTTAAACAAGAAAAAAAAATAAAAAGAAGAAATTAAAATGTAATAGCTGGTAATTCACCACATAATTACCAACAATTCAGAGATTCTCATTAAGAATTGGTGAGTATAATTATTTTTGTCAATTACATTTACTTACATATTGATTAAATAATTATGCAGTCAACCAAATATATAACATAACGTAATTTTACTCAATTATATCAAATTTAATTATTAAAATATCTTTTCAAATCGACCTAGAAATATAAGATGTGAAAAACTAAATCTATGAAAATTTTAGCTAGCGTTTGATCATAGATTTTCAAATATTCTTGGCAAATATTATTGGTGAAAATTTGGGTGAAATTTCACCATGTATTTGGTTATAGTATTTGAAAAATATATTTCACTTTTTTAGAAAAATATGACTTATTTCCAGAAGTTTTAAAAATATCAAAACTAACCATATGTTTATATTATACAAGTCAATTGGATCTTTGTTACAACAATAACAAATAGTGTATATGACACTAGAGCAATGTGGTAATTTGGAGTAGTGCAACAAACATCATTTCATATATCGTGACATAGACAAAATACATGACTTTGTTATCTTGAGTCGATTGTTCATCAGTTTCATCAATAACCATATTATCTTTTAACATTCACAAAATATTCATCATTACTTCGGAATTAACGTAAAAAATTATGTAATACAACGTAAGCAACAATTATAGAGGGTGCTTTTGTAAAGATAAAAGTTTGAGGTAAAATTTTAATTTTTAAAAGATCCCAAATAATGAGATTTGACCCAAATACTAGAAAAAATTAGTATTTGGAAATTTTAGATATTTGCCAAAAATATTTGCCAAATAATAATAAAGTATATAGATAAACACTATTTGCTAATTTATTTTCCAAGTATTATTTGAAAAATTTATGATCAAACAAGTTAGCTAAGTAAATTTGAATTAACATCTACTCAATATATACATATAATATATACACATAAGAAAAGTAATTTAATATTAATTTTAAGTATACCAAAAGAATTTTGATAGCCCCACGTGGCTGTCTTGTTGATTTGACCAATTTAATAATGTAAATAAAAGTGTTGTGACTGTAGACTTTTTCTTGGTAATAATAAACATTTATTATTTAATATTGGACTTTATTCCTCAAAGTATGACTTAAAAGCCTTAAAAGACTGCTTTAATTTTGCAGCTGAAAAACATATAATGATGACTTTTTAGTCACCAAATGAATAATATAAACGCTGTGAATATCCAGTTATCCACTTTCCATATATTTATTTAGAAAGGTACTTAATAATCAGAAAATTTGATCAGAATTTTATCAAAATATTTAATTAAAATTTAATCAAAAAGATTATAATATTTTTTAGTTTAAAATAAATTAATTTTTTTTCCATTTGTTAGTCAAAATGTATTAAAATTAAAATAATAAAAATGTTTTAAAAAGGTAAAATAATATAAAAAAATATATCATTCTGACCAAATTCTAGCCAATTTTTTTTCCATTTATATATATTGAAAAAATCCTCCCCAGAAAATGTGACCAGAATGGCAGTTACCTATATTATTTTATCTTTTTGAATATTTTTGCCATTTTAACTTTTACTCTATTAACTAAATAATTAAAAAAATTAAAATAAAAAATATTATAGATTTTTTTAATTTTCTGATTATTTAGCATTAAATGCAAAAATAAATAAACAAATTAAACTTAGTTTATGGATCATGCATGGAAGATTTTAATTTCACAATTATTGATAGCGTTCAAGCCAAATTGCATATATCTTGATTATTTACTAATTAATTAGTCAAATAGTAAAAAGATCTTCACCGCAGGATTTCACATGCTTAAGATGCTCAATATAAGAATTTAAGAACCATATGAATGAAATAAAAAAGCTATTGAAAAATGATTAATTGAGCTAATGACAGAAACAAAAGCATCCAAGCCTCATTATATCAAATAATAATTGATAATTATAATGAAATTGTGAATATATATACTGGAGGAATCATACATATAGTTGAACAGAAAGAATCACTTTGACATTAAGCTAGATTTACGATTGAATTATAATTTTTTTTGTTAACATTCTTTTCTTATCCTATATTTATGAAAAATACAGTCTCTATTATTAGTCGTCTATCAAAATTAGAATTCGATGATATCATTAACAATTTTGTTTAGCAGAATTCGGTCATCACTTGGGAATATAGTGTCAAAATGAATAATGTAACTTTCACTATTTCAATACACTATTACTATTATTTTTCAAATCCAATAGAAATATGAATTCGGAGCCGAAATGGCAAAAAAAAATTGAAAAAAATTCCAAAATGGTATATCAAAAAATTTTCTAATCAAAGCGGTAAAATCGCTACTAATGTAGCGATTAATTTGGCCGGCGTTTGGAAAAATCACTGCTCTACGAGCGATTTGTACATTTTTTATTTTTAATTTAAAATCGCTGCCTTGGCAGCGATTTGTAAAAAAAAAATTAAAAAAAAAAATTATTGTTAATCGCTGCCACCGCAGCGATTTTAATTAATTTTTTTTTTAAATTGTATTGTAAGTCGCTGCACAGGCAGCGATCTTACCTATTTTTTTTTTAATTGTGGATAGGCAGCGATTTTACTCAATTATTTTTTTTACATAGTAAATCGCTGCCTTTGCAGCGATTTTTGGTGAATTTTTTTTTTTTTTTAAAAAAGATGAATTTTAGTGATTTTTTAAAACAATAAAATGAAATCGCTGCCAAGGCAGCGATTTACTATTAAAAAAATAATAATATTAATAATAATTTAAGTAAAATCGCTGCAAAGACAACGATTTACTATTAAAAAAAATTTAGTAAAATATTTACAACACAATTTTAAAAGAAAAAACTAAAACATTTACATCAAAAATTTCTTTTTAACTAAAATCGCTGCAAAGGCAGCGATTTACAATTCATAATATAAAAAAAATGAATTTCACTAAAAAATCGCTGCCTTGACAGCGATTTGTTAAAAAATAAACTTAAAACAAAAATTGTAGAAATCGCTTGTAGAGGAGCGATTTTTTCTATCGCCGGCCAAATAAATCGCTACATCAGTAGCGATTTTACCGTTTTGGTTAGAAAGTTTTTGATATATCCTTTTAGAATTTTTGTCAATTTTTTTTTGCCCTTTAGGCTCCGAACTCATAAAAATATCATGAATAGTATGATCTCTTAGGAACTTGTCTAGGAACGCAACAAGGGTGAAAGAACACCAACAATGAAAGCACTTTGTTGAACTGACACTAACACCGAAAAATGAAAGTTAGGGGGAGCGAATGAAATCAAATTTCCCAATAACAATTTTAGTTGAAACGAGGAATTCAAAACTATTGAATGATGTCATAACTCAAAGAAAGAAATATATATAGCTCTTTACTAGTAGTATCATAACCTCTCTATAGGAAATAATACTTAAATCCCAATGTAAATTTATTTATCAGTGAAGTTTAATTGACAAGCAAATTCTCCAAAAATAAATAAAAAATCAAATGAGATAATTCATCTTAGTTTTAATATGTGAAGTGTGGTTTTGGCCAAGACTAGGAATTGCCAAATTTATAGAGACTGATCCATCTTCTTTTGGACGAGTTGTGGAGCTATTTTTTTTTTCTTTTAGGATCCGTTTGGTAGGATGTATTAGTCAAAATAATTTATGGATTAAAATTTAGTTCAATAAAAACATTGTTTGGTTACTTTATTTAACCTAATTCATAGATTAGTTATTCCTCATACAAGATCTTATTTTATCCCTTGAAAAGGGAGCGATAACTAATCTAAGGTTTAACAATCGTATACGTTGGATAAGATCCCTAAATGACTAAATTATTCCAAGAAAAATTTTCTAGTTTTTTTTAATTGAATGTTCCTTTTTATTTAAATGAGAATATTTATATAAATATTCTTTTAACTTCTGCAAATTTGTTCCATGCAATTTGATGATTTTTAAATTAATATTTCTTTTCTCTATGTTTGATTTGTTATATTGAGTTGATTTTATTGGGCTTTTTTTTAAATGTAGTTTGTCAATTGACCACTTGAACAATTTTTTTTTTTTAAAAAAATAAGCTTCGCCTATTTAAACAATTTAAGTAACGTTAGACTATGTTAAGTTTAAGGTATATTTGATCAACAAAAATTAGAAATATACCGTGCCATCAAGGATCTCTACAGTCATATCACACCTCAAATTTTATATATATATATATATAGGCTTAAGTCATCGACGGCCCCTTAAAGTTGTCCGCATAATTCACTTAGACACCTCAACTAAGACTAGTACCTATTGAACACTTTTACCTATTCATAATTATTTCTATTAGGCATTTTTTGATAATCAGCAAAAAATATGAAGAATGTGTGATACACTTGCGCTGACATGACAAAATAACTAACTAAAAAATGACATGTGGCACTGGACCCCCAAAATTATAAAATTATTTCAAACACATTTTATATATAATTTTTTAAAAATAAATAAATAATAAAAATGTCAACCTATTCTAAAAAAACCACCCCAACCCCTTTCAACTTCATCTTCTTCCCAAATCACATTCTTTCTCAAATCACAAAACCTAATTTCTTAAGATTATCTTTTTAAAAAAAGATACATTTTCATACTGAGAGTGTAGAAAAAAGAAAATTTTACCGGCGGTTATTCATTTTTACATCGACGACAAAAAAAAAATGATAGCTCAAAAAATAAATTCATTCAAATTTTGGAATATCATTTTTGATAAATTTAATGGATTTATATTTGAATTTGAGTAAAACTATTTGTTCGAAAATTGTGATAAATAATATCGGGTAACATTTTGTACTAGAAATCATTTATCTTTTTCCTTCTTCATATTTGTTCCATTATTTTTATGAGATTTGCAACAAATCATACAAAAGAAAGTCTTTCTTTCAAATCCGAATCATATAATTTCTTCATAGTTAATTTTCATTCATCTTCAAATTTGAAAGAAATAATTTTTTATAGATATAAAAAAGAGAGACAAACAATGTTGGAGCTAAAATGGAGAAACTTTTGCAAACTAAATTTTGAAGAAGATGAGTAGTAGGGGTGGGGTGCTCTTCTTTTTTGAAAAAGGTGTAAATAAAAGAAGAAAAAATATTTTTAAGTTAAATAATGTCAAGTGTCAGTAAAAGAAGAAAACATGTAAAAAAAAATAAAAAATGCTATTTTAAACCTTTTCACGCGCTTCAGGAAAGTGCAAAACACAGTTTTTGCCATATCAGCATTTTGTGTTTAATAGGTACACGTTTTGAACAATTTAGGTGTTCAATAGGTACAAGTCCTAGTTAAGGTGTTTAAATGAATTATGCGGACAACTTTAAGGGACTGTCGATGACTTAAGCCATATATATATATATATATATTAGTATTTAACTTGACTAGTTAGATGAAACACAAAATCTCATAATAACTCAAAGGTATAATAGGAAAAAAACTTTTTCTAGAGTTTTTAACTAGAAATAAGATTAGGTGAGAAACAATAAATCAAACGCTTGATAAAAATTAATCTCTGCATTGCTAAATCATGCATTACTAATCTTGCATTACTAATCCATATATTAGTAATCCCTACATTATGCATCTTTGTACCAAACAACCCCTTAAGGTCAATACTTCTTACCACCACTTTTAAACTCAAAAGTTCAAATGTAAAGCATATGTTACTTTTTTAGTTTTTTTTTAATCTACTAAAAATCGAGTTTAAGATGGGAACAACGTATATTATTTCGTAAAATTTAAATAGGAGAAATTATGTGGACAAACAAGCATATAGTAGTTAATTAGTTGACATAGCTATAGTTTCAATTAATTATCGCGCGCAACTTAATTTTAGCCATAATCACGTTGCCTCTCTCCTCTCATCCTCTCACTCTCCTCTCTCCTCCCTCTCCTCTTTTATATATATACAAATACAAATTATACATATACAATTATATGACATATGTACAAATATAATTCGTCTCCCTCTACTCTCTGATCTCTCTCGCTTCCCTCTCCCAATCTCAAGTTTCAAATGTACAAGCACATATGTATATCAGTTACATATACGTAATTATATAAATAATTATATGACAGATATACATATACAATTTGCCCCTATCCACTCTCTGCCCTCTCTAGCTCACATCTCTCCTCTCTCTCTTAATCTCGCTCGTCTGATATACAAATACATAAGTATACCAGTTACATCTGACATATATACATATACAATTCGACATATATACATATACAATTTGTCTCTCTCCACTCTCTGCCCTCTCTCGCTCGCCTCTCTTCTCCCACTCCCAATCTCGCTGGTATTTCTACTCCCTATAACATATACCTATGAATCGTAATTAGCAAACTATAAATATGAAACCTAATTAAATTTATTTTAATGGCTATTTGCGAAATTTTCTCATTTAAATAAAGGAGAATTACCTTGGGCCTCAAACATAAATGAATCATTTTGGTAGTGGAATAAGAAACAATTTATATGAGAATTAAATTTAGGGATAATTATGCATTATAACAAACTATTAATTCAAAATAAATGTTATAGCTACAGTTTCATTTAATTGCAATTCGCTGCAAATATTTTGCCATTTGCCTCTCTCCCTAGAATCTCGCTTGCCACTCTCTGACTCGCCACTCTATGATTTGTGTTTGTATAAAGCGAGAGAGAGAGATTTGATATACAAATGCTTTAACTCGACTCAATTGTATACAAACTCAAATTTTGTGCAAATATACAAACACAATCATTGTTGATACATATACATAGTAATTGCATAAATACAATTTTCTAACCATATATATATATATATATATATATATATATATATATATATATATATATATATAATCGTTATGATTTTCTACAAATCAGATGCCTGCGATTTGTACAAATCAGATGCTAGTTTGCTATGGAGTGAAATAACAAATTTATAGCTATATAGAGCGCTAATGTGATTTTTATATTTGTTATTCCTAAAATTTGCTCTTAATTTTATATAACTTATAAGATGTTTGTAGATGGATAGATAGAAAATAAGTTATTCATTTTAAATTTAATACGATATTTGATTGACAATTTAGAAATCCGCATAACTAGTTGTTATATTTTAGGTGGTGTGATGATCCTCACATTTGAAGGGACCCTTGTCTGAGTTCTCTCGTCCAGATCTATAATGGGGTACAATTGTAAAGCTGTCGTGTCAGAGGTTGGTGAGGCGTCAGCGTACTACACCAATCAGAATGGACGAGGGTGTTTGTCTAACGGATAATAACTCTTTATGTTTGATATTTTCAACATGACAAACACCATATTTTAATTCATTCATTGAAAGAAGAAAGTTAGTCAATAAGCCTTTCAAGAATTCATAAAGAAGTTTGCAAGGGACCTGGTCCCTGCAAGACTGTGTATGTGAAAGGACGACAAGACAGTTGTCAGAAAAGCTACCACCTCTGATGTGGTATGTGTACGTCCTTCCAGAAAGGCAGTTTCTCAGAAAATGGATGGTCCCAAGGAGTTTGTGTTCATTTTGATATATCTCTTAACACATAACACAAACTCAAGATTGGCAAACAAAATTCTTAAACTTACAAAGAGAAAGCTATCTTCAAGGAAGAACTCTGCTCAACTCAACAAAGGAACTTGATAGAGTGAAAGAGAGTTCTTTGGCCATATGAATAATGCTTACTGTTTATGGCTATATGAATGAATAATTGTACACTCACGTGAGGAGTTATGCAGGTTGTATGTCATCATAAAAAAGGTGGAAATTGATAAGTATTTATGCTCTTAGATATCTTGATGATCTCCTCACAAGTGCGGGGACCTGGCCCTCTGTAGAGTATGAAATTCGTCCAGTTGTCAAAGTGTTGTACAACTGTAAAAGTTGTCCGCGTCAGAAAGTTGGTGAAGCAGCAGAGTACTTCACTAATCAGAAGCGACGAGATTTTTTGTATGATGGGTAATAACTCTTCATGGTACATATATCAAACAAAAAACAACAAGATTTATTCATTCATTCAAAGCGAGAAATTTCAAGCTTCAAGGAACAACAAAAGAACTGATCGAATTGTTATTTTTTGTATTTGCTGTATTTGGTTGCTTGCAATTGCTCCTATATTGTAGGATTTCCTTTAACTTAGGTTCTTACTCTAAATCTATATTAATCGGGTAGGGTTAGTATAGAGAGCAGTGTTGTATCTACTCAGGCTCAGCTAAGTGATAGGGAGTATTACTTAGTGGGGAGATTAGCAGGCTAATCTCTTGTTGTAACTGACTTTTACTTTTGCTTGTTGAAGATTAGTGAAAGCGGTTTGAAAAGTCCTGTTGAGAACAGGTCGTGATTTTCTTTCCTTGAGTAAGGAGGTTTCCACATAAAGTTGTTTGTCAATCTTTACGTTTCTGCATTTGTTCTTTACAGTCTGATTTTACTACATCAAGGACCTGGTCCCATCAATATAAGTGGACGCATACACTCCAACACTAGTACATATATAAATTACAAGAGATGTATAATTTATGCGACATAGAGTATGTAAATTAGAATAACTAATATCTTATACATTTAAAGTTGGCCGAATTCATAAACAGATCCCTAAACTTGTTGGTTTTTTCTCCTTAGATACCTCTACTACGTCATTTTCCTATTGAACATTGAACCATCCATAATTTGTTCCTTTTAAACACCGTTGGTTGATTTTGATTGGCTTTTCTATTGTAAATGCCTTCGATTGTGTTTTTATTGTAATTATTTTGATTGAAAAATGAAGATAATGTAACGACCTGTTTAGTTGTTTTGAGCAGTAGAGTTCATTCTGGAAATAACTGTCTGAGACGACGGATCCCACGACGGACCGTCGAGGGGGTCTCGTTCCAAAACACTTAGAATTCTGAAATTGAGTGCTGAAATCGACTCTCTGAACTCTGTGACGGACCTGCAGGACGGACCGTCACAGACACGACGGACCGTCACAGGTGCGATGGACCGTCACACGCAGCGTAACCCCACACGATGTCAGCTTCCACTAATTATTTTAATGGATGTTTTGGGCTATTATTTATGTATTTAGTGGACTAACTTTTATAATGGAGTTAGTGGGTATTAAAGAAAGTAACTTTAGACTAATGGGAGATTACTTTTACAATTTTATAATTATAGTCTTGCATTATTATTAGAGGATGGAGTCTTTAATTGAGAGAAGGAAGAACTGATCAGCTGAGAAGCAGTGAGAGAAAAACGTGAAAGGGAGAGGAGAACAGGCATTTTGGACTTCGGATTGAAAGGGTTCTTAGGCAATAAGAAAGGCAAAGGCATTGGAGAGGTAGCTTGCTTGATTTCGGTTCTTCGGTGGAGGTAGGTTATGGTTTATTTCTATGTGATAGATAAACTCTAAATAGCGATTGATATGTATTGGATGATATTGTAAAGTCTCCTATTACTTGATTTTGTGGTTGTATATTATGATTGTGTGGTTTGTGTTGTTTACATCCCCACTCTGTTCAAATAGGGCGAAACGTCGCGGTGACTCAAAAAATAATTAATTGATTCAATTTTGATGAATTTAAGAATAAACGAGTTTTTTAAAAAGAGTCGCCACCTAATTTTAGGAAAAAACTAGGAAACCATTAAATGATCTACGAAACCAATTGATTCTAGGTAGGGGGTTCAAATTATTTCGAAGGGAAGGGGTTAGGCACCCTTCGAAATCCACAAGTGTGGGTCCCGACTGAATTCATTTTTTTTTTAATTGAGGAGGAAAATAAGATAATGTACAAATATAATAAACATGTAATATACACAAATAATAAAATAAGCAAATATAAGAAACGGCCTAAAGTTTGCCTAACGTAATATATACAAAATATTGAATAAAGAGTATAATTCGAACTTAATTCGAATAAGTTCAATGGAAAGTAACTCCGGGGTACCTGTAAACACACTTAGTAAAAGTGTTAGTAATAAATAAATATGAATAAAATTGAATATATGAAATAATAACTTAAGAATAAAAACCCGTCTTATTAACATTGGAGGCCTTGGAAATCGACGGTAATTTCTTCATCGGCCATTTTAACAATTTTAACAAACAATTTATATGAACTTAAACTAAAAATTTCCGTCTTTTAATATTGAGTAGGCCTCCAAAATCGACGGAGAGTTTTTTCTTTGGCCATCTTGACATATAATTCAATAGCGTTAAAAGTTAAATGATAAAATAACACTAGGTAACCATGTGAAAAGTGGAACAAAATGGGGCAAATAATCCTACAACACACTTGACATCCTAACAATATTTAATAAAATGAAGAAAATTAAACATATGTTCGCCGAGAAACTTCTAAACAATTGCATTAGCAAAAATTCCAAAGGCTAGGAGCAAAAGAAATGAAATAACAATTTAAACACACAATTAAATTAAAGGAATAACAATTCAATCAAGCAATATAACAATAAACAAAGTCTAACTATAATAAATGTAACCCAATAAAGTTTAAATATTATAGATATACATATGGAAAAGAAAAAATATCAACAAATATGATTTGGAGTTTAGACACTTAGTAAAGTGTTAGTAAGAAACAAAATATGAATTTATTAAATAATAACTTAAAAATAAAATCCGTCTTATAAACATGAAAGGCCTTGGAAATCGTCGGTAATTTCTTCATTGGCCACTTTAATTTGTTTCTTAGCAATTAAATATAATCAACAAGTAACCAAATATCTCTAAAACAATCCACGACAAAAACTACAACTTAGAAATAATAACAATTATTGAAGGTAATAAACTTATAATGTGACATTTCATGTCAGACCCCTCAAAAGAATTCAAATAGTTGATCAAATTAAGATGAACAGTAAAGACAACTAACATTATTGACAATGACAAATTGAATATATAAAAACGCTAGAAGAAACAAATAAAATAAGCAAATATATTTTGACCATCAAACTAATCAACAAAGGAATATAATGTCATTAAATTTACAGCTCAATAATAATAATGGTAATATATTAAAATAATAAAAGTGAATCGACCTTGTAACAACAAAACAGATGGACATCATTATTAACTAAAATTGCTTTAAAATGAACAACATTATTATTCACTGCAAGGAATAAATAATAAAATAAATAATTAATAATAATAACTAAGCATATTCACCAACTAAATATATCCGGATCAATTGAAGACAATAACAATAAATGAAAAAAAATGGAATAAATCTAAACAATAACAAGCATTAAAACTTGAACTAAAAATTTCCGTCTTTTAATATTACGTAGGCCTCCAAAATCGACGGAGAGTTTTGTCATTGGCCATAACTCCTAAACTATAACTAATACACAAATAAATTCCTAAAAAAAACATAAGCAAGACTAAAGAGAAAAAAAAATAATAAATAAATAAATTTACAACTAACAGTAAATAAAACAGTAGGAACAAGAGAAACGCTACTAAAATGTCATACCACAACCTAATGCACGAAAGCTAAAACAAAGCTAATTAACATATAACAGATAGAAAAGCTAGAAATTAAATAATACAAAGCTAAGAAAGAATTTACCTGGTTCTGGGCAGCGAACCGAAACTGCGAATTTGACGGAGACGATCCACCACCTCCCCAAACTCGAACAGCCGCGAAAATATTTTAAAAATATTAAACTATGGAACCAAGAATTCCCGAAAAATTTCTGGGTACTCTTTGGTCTCCTCCTTTTTTCCTTCCCTCTTTGGTGTAATGAAGAGGGGCTTATATAGGACCAATTTTGGGTTCAAAATAGATGTGGGAAGCGATGTGGGACAAATGCAAAAAAAATCCAAAATTTGTCTATTTGAATGGTTTTAAAGTAATTGATTAATAGGATGAATTCACATAAATTAATTTAGAGAGCTTCTTAATCTAAACAAAATAAATTAATTGATTCGAATATGAATTAAGTGGTTTTAGCAAATCGAAATTGAAACTATAAAATTATGAATTTTTTAAAATGTGAGGCCAAAATTGGGTGTCAACAGCTGTCCCTTTCGTTGTGTATGATTGATGAAAGAAATTGTGGACAACGAAAATTGACCAACCCAATTTTGACCGAACACATGACCTTTCTAGAGAAGTGCGGTGAAAATATAGTGGAAGTCAATCCCGAACTTGCATATAAAAGATTCCACGCTTTGTTGCGTCTTTGTTGAAGTAATTCGCACATGTGGCTCCTCTGAGAGTGCATCCTCTAGAATGTTCTAAAAAAACAAAGATAAAACTCATTATTATAGGCAAAACTAAAAGAAAAAGGGTAGCATCTCTTATGATACGATAAATGGAGATAAATACAGGTCCCTTGGTAGGACGAATGAAGATGATGATCAATCTGTAGGATTTGGAATGTATGTTCATCGGTAAGACAAATGAAAAGATTATCCATCGGTAGGATTTTGAATGCATGTCCATCGGTAGGACGAATGAAAAGATTATCCATCGATAGGATTTTGAATGTATGTCCATCGGTAGTACAAATGAAAAGATTATCCATCGGTAGGCTTTTGAATGTATGTCCATCGGTAGGACAAAATGTAAACATCTTTCAACGCAAGTTTCCACCGACTTGAACGTTGAATAGATATGGTGCACAACCTTCACCTCCAAATAGATGCGTCTTAAATGCAAATATCTTTCAACGCAAGTTTTCACCGACTTGAACGTTGAAAAGATATGGTGCACATCCTTCACCTCCGAATAGATGCGTCTTAAATGCAAATATCTTTCAACGCAAGTTTTCACCGACTTGAACGTTGAAAAGATATGGTGCACATCCTTCACCTCCGAATAGATGCGTCTTAAATGCAAATATCTTTCAACGCAAGTTTCCACCGACTTGAACGTTGAAAAGATATGGTGCACATCCTTCACCTCTGAATAGATGCGTCTTAAATGCAAATATCTTTCAACGCAAGTTTCCACCGACTTGAACGTTGAAAAGATGCAAATGCAAATATCTTCTTGGCGATGTATAAACTTTTGCGAGGGATGGAATCTTCTCGCGATGCATAAAATTTTGCGAGGGATGAAATTTTCTCGCGATGCATAAATTCCGCAAGGTATGAAATCTTCTTGCGGTGTATAAAATTTTGCGAGGGATGAAATCTTCTCCCGATGGATAAATTCCGCAAGGTATGAAATCTTCTTGCGATGTATGAATCTCTGCGAGGTATGAAATCTTCTCGCGATGCATGAATATTAACTCTCGATGTATGAATTAACTCGCGATGCATGATCTTCTACGGGGCATGAATATCTTCCCGCAATGCATAAATTCTGCAAGGTATGAAATCTTCTTGCGGTGCATGAATTTCTGCGAGGTATGAAATCTTCTCGCAATGCATGAATATTAACTCATGATGCATGAATTAACTCGTGATGCATGATCTTCTTTTGATTTTTTTTTTCAATGGATGAATATTGACTCGCGATGCATGATTTTTTTTTTTTTTTTGCGATGCATGAATATTGACTCGCGATGCATGATTTTTGCAATGCATGAATATTGACTCGCGATGCATGATCTTCTGCGGGGCATGAATATCTTCTTGCGAGGCATGAAATCTTCTCGCGATGCATAAATATTAACTCGCAATGCATGAATATTAACTCGCGATGCATGATTTTCTGCGGGGCATGAATATCTTCCCGCGATGAGCAAATTTTGCGAGGGATGGAATCTTCTCGCGATGCATAAATTCCGCAAGGTATGAAATCTTCTTGCGATGCATAAATTTCTGCGAGGCATGAAATCTTCTCGCAATGCATAAATATTAACTCGCGATGCATGAATATAACTTGCGATGCATGATCTTTTGCAATGCATGAATATTGACTCGCGATGCATGAATATTGACTCTCGATGCATGATCTTCCGCGATGCATGAATTATTGACTCTCGATGCATGATCTTCTGTGGGGCATGAATATCTTCCCGCAATGCATAAATTCTGCAAGGTATGAAATCTTCTTGCGATAAGTAAACTTTTGCGAGGAATGAAATCTTCTCGCAATGCATGAATATTAACTCGCGATGCATGATTTTCCGCTATGCATGATTATTGACTCTCGATGCATGATCTTCTGCGGGGCATGAATATCTTCCCGCAATGCATAAATTTTGCGAGGGATAGAATCTTCTCGCGATGCATAAATTTCTGCGAGGAATGAAATCTTCTCGCGATGCATGAATTTCGCAAGGTATGAAATCTTCTTGCGATGCATAAATTTCTGCGAGGTATGAAATCTTCTCGCGATACATGAATAGTAACTCTCGATGCATGAATATTAACTCTCGATGCATGAATATTGACTCGCGATGCATGAATATTGACTCTCGATGCATGATCTTCCGCGATGCATGAATTATTGACTCTCGATGCATGAATATTGACTTGCGATGCATGAATATTAACTCTCAATGCATGATCTTTGCAATGCATGAATATTAACTCTCAATGCATGATCTTTGTAGTTGCTATCAAGCTTCTCGCAGTACTTATCAGAATTTTGAGGTCTTCCTCAAAAATTCTGTCCCAGTTAGAATTTTGGCAAATCTCAAAATGATCTCCAATCTTGACTTGTTGGCGATAACACCTCTATTGAGAATTTTTGAGATATTTTCAAAAATTCTGTCCCAGTTTTTATTGTAAGGAGAAATAATAATCACACTGAGTATATGACCGAGCCGTCGTGGCGCCTACATATCCTGTTGATCCAGGAATCAGGTCAAATGTAGTTCCAAACTTGTAGATGATGAATACTGCAAAGAATCTGAAAGAAAATCATCAGTAGAAAATGTACAATATGAACATGATGAAATAAGAAAATAATATTCTATGTGATATTCAAAGCCTAGAGATACATAAAAAAAAAATATGTCATATTTTGGGACGGACAATCCATAAAGTAAAATAGGACTCTCACACATACGAGATTAACCTGATGACACTTTTTACAATGAACAACTCAAAAGACAATTTTTTTTTATTTTTTTTTTATAAAATTGAAAGACTCTTAAAAAGGTTTTAAAATATTAAAGAATGAGTGTTTGCTCACTTTTTCTTTTCTTTTTTGAAAAAATAAAAATATGATGAGATAGTCAAACCTTCACTACAATTGGTACCAACAGTTAAGATTGCAGGTAAATCTCTTGTTCCTTTAATTTATTTTTATTTTTTTTAAAAAAAAAATAAAAATTGAATTTAAGGTAATTCCTACAGCTTCAAGTGGTACCTCCGATATACTTAAGGATCAACATGATCTGTTCATGTTGCTTCAAACAAAGGTTTTGAATTGTATCAATCCTCATGTTTCAAGTGCCCTCACAAAAAAAAAACTTGTCCTATTTCACACGTATTTGAAATATTTAATTTTAGGACATTTTCCAAAGTGCACTCACACTCACAAGAATGTTCAATGCATACAACTGTGATACCATATGCTTGACCCTTATGTAAATCTCCACTAATGTGAGAACATTTGGAATGAGATCATGTAGGGCTTGTCATTGGCTTGTAACGTAGGCTTAGGGATGGGTAGGATATTTATTTGGAATAAAAGTGACTTAATTCCTCCTTGAGTGTTACACAGAATTTGTGCTCTTAATGATTGGTACGCCTTTGACGTCAGATCCTCTTCATTGTTCTCCCACCTTTCGTCTTCTTTTGAATTCTCATTTTTGAAGTTTTTCCCTTCTTCTTCTTTTTTCATCCCCCTTGTTTCGACTTCTTTTGAGTTCTCATCTTTTGGAGCTTTTCTCTTTTTTTTTTTTTTTTTTTTTTCTTTTTACTTGGAGATTTTCATTTATTCACTTCTTCTTCTTTTTTTTTTTTTTTATTTTTTTACCCTCTTTGTTTTGACTCTTTTGAGTCCTTATTTCTTGGAGCTTTTCTTTTATTTCACTCCTTTCTTATAAATTTTTCTCCTTTTTGTTGGAGTATTTTCCTTCCCACCTTTCATTGACCTTGTAAGGGTATTTTTGTCTTTCTTTATTTCTTTCACCTTTTCTTTCTTTCTTTATTTTTTTTTCTCTAGAAGTCTTTTGCTTCCTTGACTTGGGAGATTCGATATCTTTGCCTTTGGAAATTTCAAACATGGATCTTCTCTTATAATTTGCACATTCTTGGTGCACTCAAGAAGGTTGGGCCAAGAGAGGATAGTGCTTGTAAGCACTCAAAAGGGTAGTGGTTAAGATGTGGTTGTCCAAAGAAAAGTTTCAGGCTCAAAGTGGGAAAACTAGGGATTAATGTAATTTGGTAGGCTTTGAAAGGCACAATCGGGTCAAAAAAGGCCTATAATCCTTTCTCAAACCAAACATTACTCAGGATTTCGCCTTGAAAAACATTCAGGTCAAGTTCTAGATCAACAGTGTAACACAATTGAACTTTGATCAAAATCTCACCACACAATGCACATGAAACATAAGGTTAGTTTTATTCTTATCTTGATTGCATGCAAGAGAATTTTCAAGCATCACAAAAGTACAGATAAGAGGTACCACGAGAATCTATAGTTTACCGCAAAGTCAGTCTTTTCCATCATATCAAATATATTTACATGCTCTTAACTACATAGGTCCCAACCGAGCTGAAGACATGACTCTTATAGTATGTACAAGTAATTTTTTTTTTTTTTTTGAAAGAATGATTACCGAACCCGAAAAGGGCTACCTACATATCTCATTAAAATGAGAATCAGGTTCGCGTAGTTCGTGCAAATATGACTTGGAAAATATTAACAAACTATTTTATATTATTTTTTTTTTATTTTATTTTTTGAGAAGATAATACCAAACCCAAGAAGGGTTGCCTACGTATCTCATTAAAATGAGAATCAGGTACGCGTAGTTCGTCCAAATATGACTTGGAAAATATGCACAAACTATTTTATTTTATTTTTTTATTTTTGGAGAAGATAATACCGAACCCGAGAAGGGTTGCCTACGTATCTCATTAAAATGAGAATCAGGTACGCGTAGTTCGTCCAGATATGACATATAATAATTTAAACAACTCAAAGAAATTTCTAGGTCTAGCACCACTAAAATTTGTAGTCATGAAGTATTTTTGACCCCCATTTTTTCCGCACCAATATGTTTTATAGCCTCTTAATCGTCAATATTTATACTGTCTGTTGAATGTAACCTACGAATTTCTACAGTAATGATTTGTTGTACTCTTTTTGGATGTTTTCTTGGACCTTTGTGTCTTCCCAATTTTCACGAGATCCAGACATTGTTATGACCATCCCCGACTGATGTCGGGGACGGTATTCCTACAAAAATATGAGAAATATGTGAGAGCAGAATCATCATGAAAAATAATAATAAAAATAAGTGAGTGTGACCTCATAGTCAAATACTCCCCTGATTTATCGTTTTGACTTGATATAATTGAGAAATACAAGGACTGTGATTTCGCTAATCCTCTTGTCTCTTGCAACTTCGGACAAATAATGATTTCTCAATTCGGACATAAATCAACATTTCGCTCTAAAGAAGAACAACTCAAAATGTAAGAGTTAGTTCTTGTACATAATGGATAATGCAAAATATCACACAAATAATGAATAAAATAAATAAATACTGTTTTAATTAAAGAAAAACTGTAATATATCACATAGCATACAAACAATTATTGCGCGTCCTATACAAATATATGACCCTTTTATGCCTAGGGCAGGCTTATCGATTTGAAGGATGTATTACGCCATCTGACAACTTTTCACTGTCCCCAAAACACATAGTACAATTTTATGAATAAATGAAATAGAATTATAGAGTTAGGAAAAAAGAAAGAAGGAAAAAATTACAAATATTCAATCCCACGTAGGGGTACCATCCTATTCTAAGCCTTTGCGGAAGGGTCTTTCTCTTGAAATTCTTGTCATCTTCGATTGCTAACACTTTTGGATGGAATGATAGCTTGTGAAAAACCGAATTTGACAAAAATAGACTATTAAAATAACTCTCTAATCAGATGGACCATGGTTTGTCAAATGTCGTATACATCCTTCAAATTACACATGATTATGATTGTCCATTTAGGCCGGAGGCCATTACGGACTCAAGGTGGTCTTTCTACTTGACCCAACACGCCTTGGGTGTTTGGATCGTCCTAGTTCAATGCGCTAAATTCGGGATTTGGTTTCGCTCTACGCTAGTCGACTAAGAGTGGGTTGTATTTAGAATGGAAAAGGTAACCCAAACGGACTATTTGGGCTGGGACAGTTAACGATCGTTGACTATCAAGTAGCCAACTACACTCGTCAGGGTGCCCCGAGAAAATTTTGGTTAATGAACGACTGCGAACCCACATAATCGTCCTTTAGTGGAAATAAAATAATTGTCGTTTGACGGAAAATTATGCAATGAATGCAATGATAATATACACACAATAAAATAAATAATGAATAAATACAACAAACAAATAATCAGCGAAATATAAAAATACAAGGTATAACATAATAATAAAACAAAAATTTCCTCAATTTGAAAAACAAAAAAAATTAAATTCATATTGGTTAAAACCTCTATAATCCCCAGCGGAGTCGCCATTCTGTTTACATCCCCACTCTGTTCAAATAGGGCGAAACGTCGCGGTGACTCAAAAAATAATTAATTGATTCAATTTTGATGAATTTAAGAATAAACGAGTTTTTTAAAAAGAGTCGCCACCTAATTTTAGGAAAAAACTAGGAAACCATTAAATGATCTACGAAACCAATTGATTCTAGGTAGGGGGTTCAAATTATTTCGAAGGGAAGGGGTTAGGCACCCTTCGAAATCCACAAGTGTGGGTCCCGACTGAATTCATTTTTTTTTTAATTGAGGAGGAAAATAAGATAATGTGCAAATATAAGAAACGGCCTAAAGTTTGCCTAACGTAATATATACAAAATATTGAATAAAGAGTATAATTCGAACTTAATTCGAATAAGTTCAATGGAAAGTAACTCCGGGGTACCTGTAAACACACTTAGTAAAAGTGTTAGTAATAAATAAATATGAATAAAATTGAATATATGAAATAATAACTTAAAAATAAAAACCCGTCTTATTAACATTGGAGGCCTTGGAAATCGACGGTAATTTCTTCATCGGCCATTTTAACAATTTTAACAAACAATTTATATGAACTTAAACTAAAAATTTCCGTCTTTTAATATTGAGTAGGCCTCCAAAACCGACGGAGAGTTTTTTCTTTGGCCATCTTGACATATAATTCAATAGCGTTAAAAGTTAAATGATAAAATAACACTAGGTAACCATGTGAAAAGTGGAACAAAATGGGGCAAATAATCCTACAACACAATTGACATCCTAACAATATTTAATAAAATGAAGAAAATTAAACATATGTTCGCCGAGAAACTTCTAAACAATTGCATTAGCAAAAATTCCAAAGGCTAGGAGCAAAAGAAATGAAATAACAATTTAAACACACAATTAAATTAAAGGAATAACAATTCAATCAAGCAATATAACAATAAACAAAGTCTAACTATAATAAATGTAACCCAATAAAGTTTAAATATTATAGATATACATATGGAAAAGAAAAAATATCAACAAATATGATTTGGAGTTTAGACACTTAGTAAAGTGTTAGTAAGAAACAAAATATGAATTTATAAATAATAACTTAAAAATAAAATCCGTCTTATAAACATGAAAGGCCTTGGAAATCGACGGTAATTTCTTCATTGGCCACTTTAATTTGTTTCTTAGCAATTAAATATAATCAACAAGTAACCAAATGTCTCTAAAACAATCCACGACAAAAACTACAACTTAGAAATAATAACAATTATTGAAGGTAATAAACTTATAATGTGACATTTCATGTCAGACCCCTCAAAAGAATTCAAATAGTTGATCAAATTAAGATGAACAGTAAAGACAACTAACATTATTGACAATGACAAATTGAATATATAAAAACGCTAGAAGAAACAAATAAAATAAGCAAATATATTTTGACCATCAAACTAATCAACAAAGGAATATAATGTCATTAAATTTACAGCTCAATAATAATAATGGTAATATATTAAAATAATAAAAGTGAATCGACCTTGTAACAACAAAACAGATGGACATCATTATTAACTAAAATTGCTTTAAAATGAACAACATTATTATTCACTGCAAGGAATAAATAATAAAATAAATAATTAATAATAATAACTAAGCATATTCACCAACTAA
Source organism: Solanum sitiens (assembly GCA_016801875.1). NCBI lineage: Eukaryota > Viridiplantae > Streptophyta > Magnoliopsida > Solanales > Solanaceae > Solanum > Solanum sitiens. The sequence continues at coordinate 59,354 of JABWTJ010000275.1, read as the reverse complement.
ATATATCCGGATCAATTGAAGACAATAACAATAAATGAAAAAAAATGGAATAAATCTAAACAATAACAAGCATTAAAACTTGAACTAAAATTTCCGTCTTTTAATATTACGTAGGCCTCCAAAACCGACGGAGAGTTTTGTCATTGGCCATAACTCCTAAACTATAACTAATACACAAATAAATTCCTAAAAAAAACATAAGCAAGACTAAAGAGAAAAAAAAATAATAAATAAATAAATTTACAACTAACAGTAAATAAAACAGTAGGAACAAGAGAAACGCTACTAAAATGTCATACCACAACCTAATGCACGAAAGCTAAAACAAAGCTAATTAACATATAACAGATAGAAAACCTAGAAATTAAATAATACAAAGCTAAGAAAGAATTTACCTGGTTCTGGGCAGCGAACCGAAACTGCGAATTTGACGGAGACGATCCACCACCTCCCCAAACTCGAACAGCCGCGAAAATATTTTAAAAATATTAAACTATGGAACCAAGAATTCCCGAAAAATTTCTGGGTACTCTTTGGTCTCCTCCTTTTTTCCTTCCCTCTTTGGTGTAATGAAGAGGGGCTTATATAGGACCAATTTTGGGTTCAAAATAGATGTGGGAAGCGATGTGGGACAAATGCAAAAAAAATCCAAAATTTGTCTATTTGAATGGTTTTAAAGTAATTGATTAATAGGATGAATTCACATAAATTAATTTAGAGAGCTTCTTAATCTAAACAAAATAAATTAATTGATTCGAATATGAATTAAGTGGTTTTAGCAAATCGAAATTGAAACTATAAAATTATGAATTTTTTAAAATGTGAGGCCAAAATTGGGTGTCAACATGTGTTTTACCTAAAATATTGAGACTATTGAATTTTATTCTTGAAAACTCTCTTTTGAAGTGATGCCTTGAATAAAGAAGGCTTGATGGAAATAAATTGATTTGAAAACAGTTTTAATAAATTAAATACATTTTTGGATCGGAGTGTCACGTTCCGACACGGTATTTTTGGATCGGAGTGTCACGTTCCGACACGGTATTTTTGGATCGGAGTGTCACGTTCCGACACGGTATTTTTGGATCGGAGTGTCACGTTCCGACACGGTATTTTTGGATCGGAGTGTCACATTCCGACACGGTATTTTTGGATCGGAGTGTCACGTTCCGACACGGTATATTTTGGATCGGAGTGTCACGTTCCAACACGGTATTTTTAAATAAAAAGAATCTTGAATTATATTATTTTACTCAAATTCAAAGAAAACTATTTTTCCCAAATGAGTATGGTGTGGAGGCATGAGTCCTCAAGGTTGTGCTTGATGTTGTGATTGATGGTGTACTTATTATGGTGTTGTTGCCAATGGTTTATGTAATTGTTACTTGCTATCTGTTAAGTATTGTGGTTGACTGTATATTATTATTCGGTATATATTGTTTTCTATTTTGAGTTGGCCGATGATACCTACTCAGTACGTGTTCCTTGTACTGACCCCCTACTTGTGTTTTCTTCTTTGTTATTTTGTGGAGTGCAGCAAGTGTGCCATCGTCTTTGACTCGCCCTCAGTTCTAGCCAGTCTTCAGCATATCAGAGTTCGGGGTGAGCTATTATTCTTAGCTCGTGCTGGATTCTCTTCTTCAAGTCTTGATGTCTTTGAATTTCGGACATGGACCATTTTCTTACTTATTTTGTTTCTCAAACATTCTTAGACTTTGTAATTTGAGGATAGATGTTCTTGATGTGATGACTTCCAGATTTTGGGGATGATAAGTGTAAACTTAGAAGCTTATTTACTTAGTTACCTTAAATCAGATTTTGAGTCTTCCGCATTATTTTGTTATTTACAGTTGAACTATTGGTAAATATTGGAGTTTAGATTTGTTGGTTCGCTCACCTAGTAGGATAAGGGTGGGTGCCACTCACGAGATCGTTTTGGGTCGTGACAATTCCCTAAGAGTTAAGTTTCAAGTAAGCAAAGAGTATCAAGTTGAGTTCACTCCTCAAGAGTTATAAGGGAGCTAAGTAGTCCCTAAGAGTTTAAACAAAATGTTTTCAAACTTTTGAGAAGGAAGAGAAGCTAGAATTCCACAAAGCCTATGGCTAGTTTTAATAGAAGAAAGAGGAAACTATTATTTCCAAGAGCTTTTTAAAAGCTAAGTTTTGAATACTAATCTCAAATTACAGAATCAGTATGTTTTAAAAATATAAGAACCAGTATATATATTTTTTGGGAGTAGTGTTGAGCACCAATGTGGGGATGCGAGTTCAGATATGTCACGACCTAAATTCTGGAATCCGGATCGCAACCGGCGTCGTTGACCTCTCAGAGGTCGCAGACAAGCATCATCTTGCATTCATCACATTCATCTAGTTAAATTTAAAAGTTTTTATATGTATGAAGTATACATAGACTTCATATAATTATTAACTAGATACATCATATACTAAGCTCAACATAAGAGAACAACCATCTAACATAAAGAATCAATTCAAAACTGAAGATGAATATATTATAAATAGTTTGCCAAACACGGCCTTATGACAAAGCTTCGAAATGAAGGTACGAAAGAAACTCTAGGGACAACATCAACTAGCTATGTCTAAAACTAAGGCTAGACTAAATCTGTAGCATCCTCGAAATCATGAGGACCTACCAATTGGTTTAGAGAAACGCTGAAGTCCAAACCGCTGCAAGTGTCGTCAACCTGTCCTTTGACCTGCACCTATAAAAATAGTAAATAGTAGGGGGTTAGTACACCACTTGTACTAAGTATGGGTGTATGCACTCATACACATAAAGCTATGCATGATCAATGAAAGCTCTTCCTAAGCAACATGCCATTTTTGGAAAGTCTAGTCATTAGACTTTCCTAATTCATTAGTTGTGAATTGTGGTATGAATATGATGTATTTTAATGCATTCAAAGCACACAACTCATTTTCTATATGATTACAAGACATTAGTATCATCAACATAATTTTAGAACCACTCGGGCAAAGATTTAAATTTTTGATCCTCCAAACCCGAGAGCTCCTCTTTGTACACTTAGATTATTTTTCAGTCTTTTTCTTCTTCTTGTTGTGTAGTTCAATAACTACTTTGATCCTATGTTTTACTTACAAGTGCAATGATTCATTGTAGTCCCATACCCACAATGAATCAAGTAAGTAATTCAAGAGGTTAAGGAAATGACTTAACTACAATTTGGGGCATGAATATATTTATAAGTCGATACTTATTGACTATACTCATTCTTTAGTTGATTTCATAATGTGCATAGATCTTGGGGCATATCATTAAAGCTTATGATCTTGCTTACTTTGGGCATGAATTCTTTATAAACCAATCTTTACTGACTATTCCTATTATTGTAGTATTGGCCTAATGTAAGAAGTCATTATAAGCCAATCTTATTTGGCTAATATCTTTTGCCAATTATATAAAATCATTATAAGCCAATTTATTTGGCTTTCTCATTTTCATAACATGAGGATTCATTATTAGTTATGCCCTTTACTTATTGTATACTTTATTGGACACGATTTGACTATCCTTACAACAAGTTATTCATTACATCAAGTATTCATTACATTTCATAAGCCATTCTCTATTGATTATGCCATTGATTTCATTACTTTCATGTTTTATATATTATACATTTCATATACACGAGACCTTGGAATCGTTGATATAGCATTAAGACATCTCAAGTGAGGACCCAACATATGGAACCTCAACCCGAGGGCCTTCTTTAGCAAACACAGAGTCTGCTTCATTCGTTCATTCGTACTTCACATTATTCATTTCATTCATTCGTAGGCTGATGTAAACACTAGCTATACCTAGGATGAAGTTTAAGACTCTCATTGGGATCATGAAGTGCAATGACCAAGAATGACCTAATGTCATTACTTAAATCTGATTTCACCTCCTGATTGTCTTGCACAAACACCTTCGGTATTGTTCATTTCATTATCTTTCATACTTTGAGGAACTCCAACCTTAACCGACATAGATCATGTGAGCATCATGAAATTCGGTGTCTTCCCCACACCGAAAAGAGGTGGAGTCACTGGCCAAGGTGAAACCAAAACATGCTAGCGTATATAGGGAATTGAACCCTGCTAGATCCCTATATTGGCAGTATAGGTTTAAAGACTAGGAGATATAAGGAGACACATACCCGGCATGCCGGACAGTCTCATCTCATGAGAGTTACGTGAACCTCCGCCCTTCTCGAAGGAAGGCATCACCGCTCATAGCTAGCCTATCAGTGCTCAGTATAAAGTTCCATTACATTCAACTCATACATCATGGAAGCTGACTTCTAGCATGAGGACATCATAGCTCATTAGATGATTTCTCATCTCATTATTAGTATTAAGTGTGAACTATCCTTACACTTACATATAGAGTATTATTGAGACTTATTTACTCTTTTGATGACTTGTCATCCTTACTTTACATTGATGAAATGTGAATTGTCCTTACAAATCATCCTTACTTTACATTGATGAATGTGAATTGTCCTTACATATCATCATTACTTTACATTGATGAATGTGAATTGTCCTTACATATCATCCTTACTTTACATTGATGAATGTGAATTGTCCTTACATATCATCCTTAGGTGTTAATGAGACTAGTCACACATTCTAACACCTTCATTCGTGAGTATTCTTTTAACAAATTAGCTTTGGTGTAAGTAAGACTTGTCTCACTTCCTTTAACACCCCATTCTGGTCACTTACTTAATTTAGACCCCTTTAATTATGTTATAACTCACGTTACTTACTTACTTTAGTATAGTAGCTTCATATCACCATCTATGGACGATGAGCACTTCATTCAATGAGTTTCATGTGTTCATAGTTCATTCTTGTGGAGCATGTTTGGAGTTGTCCCAATGAATGTCATGCCCTTGGTTATGGATTCATTGATATTACTTTATAAGTGCTTAATATATATTTGATGCTCTTGCTACACAAGAATTGACATATGATTAGTATTGGCTCAAGATTTGGGATGTTAGACTAACAAATTCATTCTTTTTGGCATAAGCCAATTTTTACGTATGTTCATATTTAAATTGCCATATGTATGAACCATTAGCCAATCTTTTAATAATTTACATAAGTTCCTAGCCATTAGCATATATTCATTTTGACCAAATAGAGTTAGCCAACTTTATTGGAACCAGATAGCCAATTTATTCAAGATATGATTTCATAGATGTCTTTGAGCCAATTCTTAGTTTATGGCTTTTAGTATCACGTTTTAAGAACATATTGGACAGCATCATATTAACATTTGATGGCTTTAGCATCTTCATAACATCACAAGAACAGCAAGTCAACATTCAGCCAAAGGCACATAATTCACTTAACACATCACGGACTTATCTTAGTATATTATCGATCATTAATTATCATGATAAGATTAACTTTACGCAATTACAAGTTCATAAGTTCATTCGATACTCATCATTCAAGAAAAATACATGTTAAGAACAGCCAGCACCACATACCAACAACATGATCTCCAACCTATTCAACATTGATATCGAAAAGGATACTAGGGAAGGGAAGTTCGACTAGAACGACGGGAACAACCCTAGTTTTCAAGATCTTGTGAATCGTTCGAAGGAAAATACTCTTGGAGAATGAATTCCAGGAGAGAAACCCATACCTTAAGTAGAACTTAATATACGAAGACCATCTTGAACGAAAACTTGGAGAAACCTTGAAATCGCCTAGGAGAATCAATGGAATTTTCTGCCTTTTTCTTGCGTTCGTTGCTTGCTGTTTTTGCATCGACTTTTCTATGACTTTGAACGTGATTTTTAGGTTTAAGAACTGATCTTGAATTATACAACTTAGGTTTAATAAGTTAATTTAATAAACAAATTAACCAATTTAAAAAACGCCCCTCCTAAGTTGACTAAACAAAGGAGAACATAACACTTAGTCAAATCTGGAAATTGGTGTTGACTATGGTTTTGGTCAACATTTTAACTTTATATTAATTAATTAAATCCCTAATTTAATTAATTTAGGTACCTAGGGTAATTACTAAAGTACCCCTAAGTCATTGGATCTAAAATTAACCCTTTTGGACCATCCTAGGTTAAGTACTAGGATGTTTCTTGAGTTGTACTAGGTTAGTGTAAGAATTTCATTTTGATCATTTAAACTAATTACTTAAATTTCTAATTTAATTAATTAGGTTACCTAAGGTAATTACTAAATTACCCTTAAGTCTTTAGGACCATAACCAATTCTTTGAACCATCCTAAGTTAGGTACTAGGTCTTTTTCTTGTTTTAACCGAAATCTGGAAATTGTTTTGTGATTTCGGTTTTTCCCCTTTAAATTAATTAATTAAGTTGCTAAATTAATTAATTAAGTAGCCTAGGGTAATTACTAAAGTACCCTTAAGTCGTTAGGATCTTAACTAACTCTTTGGACCATCCTAGGTTAGATACTAGGTTGTCCCTTTCTTGTCTTAACCGAAATTTGAAAATTTCCTTTTTAGTTTCGGTTTTAGCCCTTTTAAATTAATTAATTAATTTGCTAAATTAATTAATTAGGTAACAAAGGGGAATTAATAAAGTACCCCTAAGTTGTTAGGACCATAACTAACCTTTTGGACCATCCTAGGTTAGGTACTAGGTTGTCTCTTTAACTATTACTAGGTTAGTGTCAACCCGGTTTTGGTCCTAGGTTGTCGGGTGCACTAATTAGTTTATTTCGTTTGTTCCTAGGTTAGTTAGCTATTTAGGTAAGTAGGTTAGAGTCTAGAATTAGTTAGGAAGTTAGGCTCCACATGGAGGGGATCCCTTGTTCACGTTTCCCCCCCCCCCCACTAACTACCCTAACCGAATTCGGTCAGGGTGGTCCCCTCCTTGGTCACTTCTCCACATGTCTTGCACATGTGTTTGCACATGGGTTGGTTGTACTTTTTTAACTAACTATTATTTATGGTTCATTTGGGAATATTTACTTATTGTCCCAAGGACCCTCACCATGTCCTTGGGCACTGCTTAATTTACATGATCATTTTAAATAGTCATGTGCTATGGTACTTGGCTTGACACTTGGATGCCTAGTACCTAATGAATTGTGTTGAGGATCTATATTCAATGTACTTATTTTTAGCTTAGGGTCTTTCTTGCAGGTACATTTCTTGAACAATGAATCTTGGATTAGGTAGGGCAACCCAAAAATGTATTTTTCTTGTTCATATATAGAAAATTGGCTAATATCCCTTAGACAATTTTTTCTATACTATGCTTAATATTTCTCAATATTGGGCATTGGGGTGCCTATGTACCCCTATTAAGTATTCTTAGAGATTTATTGGGCTCTTCATTAGACATATGATTTTACAGAACGTTACAAGATAACTCAAGTCTCCATGTAAACCATGTAGTCATCATGGGTAGAAAAGGGTCATACATTTAAGATGAATTCTCTTCATAGTTTACTAGTGGATCCATTAGGCAGTTCGGGTCCTATACTCTGGAAAAGTTAGGATGACCGGGCAGCGTGGGCTGAGTAACGCTGTATCTTCTTTTGTAGATAGAATCTTCAATGAGTGGAAACAAGCAACCTTACTAAGAAAGGTGCTTGTTGAGTAAGGCCGGCTTTCGAGCCATCACTGTAGCTCTTAAGTGATGGTTGTCAGTTAGAGAATCTCCAACAGCAGTATTGTATTTTCATATACATCAGTCATTCTATTTTTTTATACACATTAGTATTGTATTCTCGTACACATAAATATTGTATTTTATATACATCTCAGACATTATTGTATATTTGCATATATTTAGAGTTTTCAGCATATTTTCAATTAGCATCTCTTTATATTGCAATTATTTTAACTACATATATTGAATAAGAGTGAATAAATCATGAGTCGAGCAGAGCCAAGGTAAGTATTCATTCTTACTCCCTTTAAGCCTAAGTTTTGTTTAGCTTTCCAACTCGCATACTCGTAAATTCAATGTACTGATGTCAGTTGGCCTGCATTGTTTTATGATGCAGACGCAGGTAACCAGGATCAGCACGCGGCGTTTCGTTGATCCAGATTGAGCTTCAGAGTCAGTGATGAGCCTCCTTGCATTCCGAAAAACATCTATTTCTTTTTCTTTTAGTAGTTTAGTTTTAGGATGTTGTGGGGTTTGTCCCAACATCCCTCTTCAGTCAGTTGGAGGATTTATAGACAACTAGTACGTCAGTTTGGAGTTTATTTTACTTGTTGAGACTCGAGTGCCATTTTGGCCAGATATTATATGAAGTGTTTGTTTTGAGCATACTTTATTTCTTGAGTAAGTTGAGTTTAGTCTTCCGGTGAGTTAAGTAAGCCAGGCCAAGGGTTCGCTTGGAAGGCAGAAATGGTTTTCGAGTGCCATTCCCGCCTAGGGTGTAGGCTCGGGGCGTGACAAAATCTTTTCTCACATAACAAAGATAACATTTTGAATCAATACCGACTACAACCAGAAGTGAACTTGTAACAACCACCACACACTCATAATGCACAAACCATCAGAGATCTTATTAAGATTTCCTGTTCACAACACAATCTTTTCACAAGCTTAAGTTATAACTGTATTATCTTTAGACATCAGTTACTCATCAAGGGAGAATCAAACTTATCTAACCCAAAGAAGGAAATGATCAAGTAAGCACCCAACAAGCGATACATTTCAAAATGCAGAACCTCTAACAACACTCTTAGACAATTGCAACTCTTCACAGTAGCTATTATATAAGTTCTCATAAGTAAGGTTGTGCGCGTAGAACTACAGGTATACCTTCACTCTCCCAAACAACACCAAATATATCATAGCTGAAATGACCAAGTCTGCCCAAGGATCTTACTTTATGAAGAGGACAACAGAGGATCGGATACATCCGATCCACCAATAGGAATTCACTCATAGATGTAGAAACACTTGTGGACGCAGTGAATCCTACCCCAAATCATGTCCGGAACGAAATAGGTGGTTACATAAGAATGTATAGAACCAAGGTAAAAAAACACAAGATATTTTTTCATAGTGTCCATATCAAACATTTCCATTCATATGACTCTATATCTTTAATTTTCTAGCTACCGACAATCACCAATCTAATCTCGATTATAATTGCTCACATACTTAATTAGATATGCTCTTCACAGTACTTCACTAGGGTCAACACTCTTAACATCATAGTCATACCAATCATTTCCTTACTCTCAAACTGTCACTAGTATTAAAGTCTTCTTAGCAACCACAAAATTTGATTCTTTTTACGAACTTAATGTCGATAAATCTACGAATCTAGAAATTCATTTCGTCCAATTGAACCTTCTCGAACTCTTTCTTTTTAAGAACCAAAAAGATTTGTGCCAAAATAACAGATGCCAAGAAGAACTCAAAGTCAAATTTCCATGCCCTCCTCCTTACAGTCAAGTGGCTTTCAGCTCCTCTTCTGTGACAGCTATTTCCTCGTCTGGGACCACCTTCAAAAACATTTGAACTATGGCGCCCCACTTTTCATTTAAGCTTTTCATGACAAATACAAGTCACACCCAAGAATGATAGCACTAACTTCAAATCTAAAAGTACTTTATCATCGAGATACAACAATTCAATCACACTTAATGTCAACTCCCCGTAATTTTTCATATACCAAATTTTAACTAATATTCAAAACCATCATATACCTCATACCAACACTTAAGAAATTCTTGTTCACCCAAACAAAAACTCAATCTTAGAAAAGTCGATGATAAATTTCTAGTAAGTTTATGCCGTACCAATTCACATCTCACAGTCATATCTAAAATCACAGGCAAAAACATGAATCCTTCAACTACAAACCAAGGGAATATACAAGAGGTCTTATTCCTTCACTTCTTTTAAGTTCTTCCTATGACACAAAATTCTGAATACCTTGAACTCTTCAATATACCAACTCTTGTTCCTTTGGTTGACTCGCTTACCAATCTTATCCTTTGACCAACAACCCATAATATTCTTACCTTATCCTCTAAATTAAAATATTTCGTGAAACACCCCCTTATGTATAACAATCAAAAGTAATCAAATTTACTACTCAAATAATGCATAAGTCCTTCCAAATACTTCATACTCAATGCAATCGATCATTTTTTTAGCTTACCATTTCATACCTTGACAAAACATACTACCACAAACCTAAACTCACAATGAAAAACTTGAATTTTGTATCCAACTGTGTAACTCAATCCCTTTATCTATAAACATTAGCTCATGCCTTGAAATTTTTTATGAATTCACGTATCTTAAGTAATCATTGATCGCCTCCTGATTGACCTTATCATATCTTTCACTAAACATTCAACCGTACTTATGACCCAACTCAAAACGACAAAAAAACTTATCATCACACTTGAGTTGAACGTTTGTGCACTCTTTTCTCAAATTTTACCCAATATTTTTTAACCAATATGATGAACCCGTGAACTATTACCATGACAAGAGCAAAATGAATGAAACCACATGTTCCTGAACTCAATTCACAATCCTTTTTAAGATACCTCTTTACCCTTGCAATCAAAGTAAATATCCTTGTTCTCTCCTCATTATGAAAGCTAAACTACATCCCACTATTTTTTTCATTATGACTTTAATTAGATATTTTCAATTCTATTCAAGCGGTGTCTCAGCACATCCTATAACTTTCCATGCAATCAAGCTACTCACCAAATAGTAGCAAATCAAAACCTTAAATACTCGCAAGTCGTTATTATAATACAAAATTTGTTTAGCCAACAATCCTTATCATATAGTTGCATCTAAATAATAATTCATCACGAACTCTTATTACCATCATGCTCAGTTAGCCCTTATCATCACCACAAAGTCCACCTTTGCATAAAAATGACACCTTAAAACTCAGTTATACCAATCAAATCCAAAGGACTAGCCCACTTTTATATGCACTTTTTATAAAAATCTTCAATTACCTTCACACAAGTATACTCTTTGGGACTTTCTTTACCCATAATCTTGTCATTCCGATATCGATCCACTCACTTAGAGCATACGATGAAATCGCTACTTCTTATTTAGAAACTTTGAGATACACACCACAACCTAAACACATCAATACCGTACCAATGATCCACCACTAAAATTTTTCTTAAAATACAAGTCCTAACTCATTCAGTTTTAGTAACAAGCTACTTGGTTTCTCAAATATGAATGTGACATCAAACCTTATTATACAAGCATGTGGTATAAATGATAACTCCTTATGTAGTTAGTATTCATGCTTAGCAATCAACATATTCGTTTTCATATACCACTAGTACCACATCGTGAAAGTCTGTTACATCCACTACTAGGACATATCATACCTATCGAGAAGATCATATCCGAATAGATCACACATTTCTACCCATCAAATAGCTATAAAATATTACCAAATTAGTTCGTATCTAGCCCAAGCTATATGTATTCTTTCGTAGGTCAGGTCAATATCAAAAGTAACACACTCCATAACTAAAACCAAGTAAGCATTGATACTATTGTAGTAGTCGTATCATGTCCCTTTTTGATATCTTCTCAATCTTTAAAGGTTATAACCTCGATTGGTGCAACATCATTCGCTAAGCAACCCATATATGTTATTACATCTATACCAACTTGACTTTCCAAGTTACATTGTTCATTATCTAGCCACCCCATTAATCATTCCACATCTAATAATTGTCAAACCATTACATGTATCGTATATAACACACAAGTACCATTTACTTTACTAGGGTAACTAACCTTACACAACCCCTTTAAATTTTTAAACATTCTAAATTTAACCACACATATTTTCCATAAGTATATCAGCGCACCTTAGTACCATATCTAACATCCCAATCATACACGACACAAACTACTCACATGATAAACTATGCACAAGTCATTACATAATACATAAAGAATGGAATGAAGTGATACAACTCATAACATACAAAGGATGCACGATAGAGATTGAAAAAATGAAGATTTTTCATAAAAGTCATTATAGCCTCTCGAAGATAAGTACAGACGTCTCTGTACCGATCCTCGAGACTCTACTTAAACTCGGCTTGTATACGCGTGAGACCTATGCACCTGGGGCTTTGATACCATTTTTTCATGACAAAAAAATGAACGTGATGGAACTCGTCTTATCCCACCAAGACAAGTAAGCCTAAACTCAACAATTACAGTAAAATGGGGAAATATTTATAATCTACTCAAAAATACCCCCAAAAATCAATTTGTCACGTGTACATGTCTCTAAAGTATTACAATTGATTCAAAAGAAAACACAAGTCTCAAATGAACTTGTTTCTAGAATAGAACAAGATCATAATTAAGGAGAAAGAAAGTTCGCTGAGACGACAAACATCTACCTCACAAATCTCCAAGAAGCCTCGAAAAAGAAGAGAATATATCACAAAGGTCCGGGCTAGAAACCTATAAAAAAATTGTAAAAGTAAGGGGTGAGTACCAAACCACACGGTACTCAGCAAGTAAACCTCTAAACACAAGCTAAGGGGATGAAATATGGTTACTCCTACCACCCCAACCAAACATCCACAAGTACAACTTGCATAAAAATCAGCCCAAACTAAAAGTTTACAGTTTATATAACACATATCTCAATAACAACACTTAGACAAATTACATATCCTCAACAACACTTTGATAAATTATATATCCTCAACAACAAGCTCAGTATTCATCAATCACAAGCTCCACAGAAAGGCAATCACAAGATCAGCAAAACACAATATAAAGTTCGCTAATGATGGGCAATGCAATGGAATGCAATGTGAAGTATAATGATGCATGTATGACCTAGTGATACACACCCGCTGTCTCTCAGTCCTGGACTCATGGGGGACATATCTGTCCATGCATCCATCGCGCCGTGCGACACGACCCTCAATAATAGTAACCATCGCGATGCGCAATACGTCCCTCGATATATAGTATCCATCGCGGCGTGTGCTACGTTCCTCGAAATATAGTATACATCGCGGCGCGTGGTACGTCCTTCAAAATGTTACATCCTCTAAAATTTTATATTCTTTCTCAATGTACATAACACTTGTCACAACCATTTCTCAGAATAATGCAAATGACATATTCACATAAATAATGAGGAGGTGACCATTTTCATAACAAGACACAATTCACAACAATACAACTATGATAGAACATCAGTAAATAACCAATAAGTCTTCAAATCATTCTCAAACATCACGCACCAGTAATTTATCACATTACCTTTTTATTACCCCTTTTTTTTCATCCTTAAAATTACTCAACATGAACAAGTCAACCCATAATCAATTCTCATTACTCCCAAACACATATATCACAAGGAAATACACGCATTCAAGACACTTTACAAGAGTTTAGAAATTCTCTTGCCTGAGATAATCGAAAAATCACTTGGGGACTTGACCCTTCTCTTCTCGTTGAACTTTCAAATCAATGCAATCTATTCAAGCACATAGCCAAGTAAGATTTTGAAACTAAAAACACTCATGTTACTTTAGTTTTAGCCTAGACCCAAAAACTCATTCCATTTGTAATAATGTTCTAATATCTTGATTCCAACCAATAGGTCAAATCTTATATTTTCAAAATTTCAAGTATAAGGTAAAGTCATAATTTTTCCAAAATACTACAATCATAATAATTTTTATATAATATAATACACTTAATATCTAATTACATATCTAAATATATCAAAACTTGAATCATAATATAATAACTATAAGGACATAAAAAAACAAAGTCTAAGTCACGGGTAATGCCAATACCCAGAATATGTCCATAAAACTTCTTCACGCATATCATAACCCAAATGGTGAACTCGTCCTATAAACTAGCACATTCTCTCGTGATTGGCTCATAATTAGCCATTATTGTCGTATCATTGGCCTCAAATTCATATTGAAACAACCTTACTTTGTAAAGGGTCTATATACTTATAAGTTTTTTTTTAATACATAATAATAAAAACAACAAATAAGAAGCGAACAACTAGTCATGGAAATAATTTACAAAATAAAATGTTTCCATCCCACTCATCATCAGTGATCATTGGGAAATCCACCCTAGTCCCACTGAACCTCAAAATCAACAATAAAACAATTCCAATTTCACTCCTTAACAAATCAATTTACTATAAAATTGAGTCTATTTATATTTTTCAGCAATTGGAAATTATTTGTTGCAGGCATATAATATAGTTGCATTCAATTAAATTTTCTTATTTCAATGTTGTTGATCCCGCCAGTCTGTGTTCGCCACACGCATAGGTGAATCCTTCGTTCTCTTTATTTTGTTTTCTAGATTACTTAAGTATAAAAAGTGATAAAAACCTACTATTTATTTTATTTTAATATATATATATATATATATATATATATATATATATATATTGGCCAAGTAGTATATATACTAAGTATAGGGTATTAAATGAGTTATGGACTTAATTCATTCGTCACAAATTAAATTAATTATCTAAAATTTACCCATAAATTAATTAAATATAACTAGAAGAATCGTTCAAAATTTTCAAATCAAATTCACCGACTATATAAAAAAATGACTCGGGACAATCATCAGAAGGAGTAAAATAATAATTTTATGATAATTTCCAAAAAAATGATTTTTCGGGTCATTACAATTCATATACTAGGTATTTGTGTCTATCAAGATACATATGTCCTAAAACATTATTACTTTTAATCTGAAAAAACTAGAAAAAGTGAACCAAATTGTCAGTAACCAAATCGACGGTTATTTTTTTTCGTTTGGTTTGGTTTGGTTTTAGAAATTTTAAAAGATGACTAGATTGATTTCATTTTGATTTTAACCAATAACCGATCCAAACCGAACCACGAACACCCCTATTCACCGTCTATAAGTATTTCCTTATTTGCATAAATACATTTTTTATATGTCCTTCTTTTCTTTTTTAATATAAGTAGCTTTAGCTTCATTCTTTTAAAAAATCATGACAAGGCTCGATTCAAAATATGATATTTTAGTTTTGATTTATGACTTTTTAAAGAAAATAAATAAATAGGTGAAATTGTCATATATGTTTGTATTCATCATTTAGAGGTAGAAAATAAATAAAATTTTGATTTTATCAAATATTTATCTATTACATGCGTTTCTTTGTTTTCATAAATTATATTTACTAATCACAATACTTA
Source organism: Solanum sitiens (assembly GCA_016801875.1). Taxonomy (NCBI): domain Eukaryota; kingdom Viridiplantae; phylum Streptophyta; class Magnoliopsida; order Solanales; family Solanaceae; genus Solanum; species Solanum sitiens. The sequence continues at coordinate 44,093 of JABWTJ010000275.1, read as the reverse complement.
GTATTTTGTTAGTTCTTTTTTAAAATAAAAATAAATTTAAGTAACTTTAACTTCATTTTGTAAAAAATCATAAAAAGGTTCAACTCAAAAATAAGTATTCAAACATGATATTTTGTTCTTGACTTAATTATAATAAAACAATGTATGCATAATCATCTTTATATATATATATATATACTAGTTTTGACGCACGTGCGTTGCACGTGAAAATTAAATCACGTACGTAACTTTTTTTTAAAAATAATATGAATATTGCTAAATAAAAAATTAGTCATGCTTAATCTCTTAGTTACACCTTTTTAATCAGAGTGCATTACATTGTTATTATTGTTTTGTAGGTGATTTTACTTTTAATATAATAAAAATATTGATATAAATATAGAAGATATAGTACATTAGATGTTTTAGCTATAGTATTCGATTAACTTAACATTCATATTATGGAGTATTCTAATTTTACTAAACTTTGAGATTGTCAACGTTTGTAAATAATACTTGAGGTTTTAAGAAGAGAAGAACAAAAAACATAAGAAATCATAGTTAAAAATTGTTAGAAAACCCCTCCATTTATAGTTAAAATGTGTATTAGTAGTATGTACATATTGTTTCTTATCATAGAAATATGGAAGATATACTAAATTGAGTGTAGAAGAATAATAAAAATAAGGCCAAATACATAAAAAGATCCCTAAACTTGATAGGTTTTTTCCCTTAGGTACCTTAACTATGTCATTTTCCTATTGAATCATTGAACGAGACATAATTTGTTCCTTTAAAATACTGTTGGTTGATTTTGATCGGATTTTCTATTGTAAATGCCTTCAATTGTGTTTGAATTGTAATGATTTTGATTGAAGGAATGAAGACAAACCGTGTTAGTCTCATTTGTTTTCTAATGTGTTCAAATAACTTTAAGTAAAACACAATTATTCTCGAACATTTTCTCTATCAATTGGACTAATGAGTTCTGGAACAACATATCTATCCTCTATGAATACCCCTCACAAATATGATTCCACATCAGACAACGGTGTCTGTTAAAACGGAATAAATTATGGGTGGTTCAATGATTCAGTAGGAAAATGACGTAGTTAAGGTACCTGAGGGAAAAAACCCAACAAGTTTAGGGATCTATTTATGTATTTGGCCTAAAAATAACTATATCAAAATTTTGATGAACTCCCTCTTTTTACAGCTAACAAAGAGTAGTGTACGAAAAACAACATGTGGTGCCTTATCAAAAAGAAGTTACAACTCCTTATAATAGTCACAACCCTTCAGAAAGGTCAAAAATCATCGGAAAAGTTGTAACTATTCGGAAAAGTCGCAATCCTTCAAAGAAGTCACAACTCTTTAGAGTTGAAACTTCAGAAAAGTCGCAAGCCTTAGAAGAAGTCACAACTCTTCGGAATTGAAACCCTTCAAAAAAGTCACAACTCTTTATAAAAGTCGCAACCCTCTAGAAAAGTTATAACCCTTCAAAAAGGTCACAACTCATCAAAAAAGTTATAACTCTTTGATAATGTCACAACCCTTCAATGTGAAAAGTTGTGTGCCTTTATTATAATATAATAAATACACATAAATAAATATAATACAATATAAAATATAGAAAATATACTACATTTTGTGTTTTAAGTTGGGGGTATTATATGAATTCAACATTTAAGTTATTAGTTTATTTTTTTAAGGTAGTATAGATCAAATAAAAGATAGATATAGATTGATCTAATTTTAATTTGATATGAATTTTTTAATAAAATAAAGAAGACTTTTAATTTAAGGATCATATGTAGAATATAAAAATCTATTATAACATTGTGGTCTTAAAGATGAGTCCTCACCCGCAAGAAATTAGAACATTCTACATTAAACTGAATAAAATAAAAGTAAACAAATAAGCTGAAAATGAAAGAGTACTTATTAAATGTAGTTTGGATTCTTAAAACATGTTTTAGATCAAATACCTTTCATCCATTAGTTTGATACTTCTTATATTTTGAACATGAAGTTGTAGTTTGTGCAATCGAAAATCATTAAACTTCTTGTAAAGTAAGAGTTGTTGCAAAAGTATATTTTATGGCTATGACATGAGTGCATCTTAATTATCACGATACTCTTCTTGTTTGAAGTTGACTTATTTCATTCTCCTTGTTGCATCAATTTTTATTGATCCGTCTATTTTACCCACAAAAAATATTGTAATAAAAAGTACCACAAATAAAATTTAAAACGAAAGAGTACTTGTTATATGTAGTTTGGATTCTTCAGACAAGTTTTTGATCAAATACCTTTTCTCCATTAGGTTGAGACTTCTTCAGATTCTGAACACGAAGTTGTAGTTTGTGTAATCGAAAATCATTAAAATTCCAGTCAAGTAAGAGTTGTTGCAAAAGTATATTTTATGGCTATGAAAATGAGTGCATATTAATTTTCTAGATGTTCTCCACTTTTGAAGTTAAGTTATTTCATTTTCGTTGTTGCTTCAATTTTTTTTGATCTATCTTGTTTACCCACCAAAAAATATTGTAATTACATAATCGAATAACTCTCACAATCTTCCTTGTTATAAGTAGAAGAATAGAAAACTAACAAATATCGTAGTTTAAAAGTGTGAGAAACCCCTCTATTTATAGAAAACAAAGGTTAGTATGAAAAGATACTAATAGTGTCTTTTCAGATAAGTCACAAACCTACAGAAAAAGCACGACTTTTTTGGAAATGTCATAACTCATTGAAAAAGTCACACACTATAAAAAAAAGTCACAACATTTGTGAAAACTAAAAAGTCACTACCATTAATGTGAAAAGGTGTCTGCTTTTAATATAATATAGTGTATATAAATATAATATTAAATATAGAATATATAATAAATTGAGAGTTTTATGTTAGTGCTATTATAGTAATTTAACATTTATGTTAGAGAGTTTATGCTTTTAAGGTAGTATATATATATATATATATATATATATATATATATATATATATATATATATATATATTGCCCCGCCACTCAATTAAAAATTATAAAACATCTAATCGATTGAATATTAATAAAAAGCATATCATATAGTAAATGTTCAAATTGGGATAGTATTAAATCAAAAAATGAAAGACGAAAATGTCCATAGAAAGTTTCTAGAATTTTTTACCCCTTTTTAAAGACTTAATTAGTTACTCTATATTTAATCATATCATATTGTATTAGCTTTTATCATCAACGTCCAATTACAAGTGTACCATTGCGATAAATCAAAATAGCATAAATAATTTAACTAAATATTATAGAATCATATTTTAATTACTTGAAGGTTGAATGCAACTTTACCACAGTACAAAATTTGCGGTCCTTCATTGTATTAAAATCAAATAAAATAGTAATGTTTAATTAATATAAATAGTGAGTAAATAGAAAACTCAATGATCATATTTTAACGCTCCACATTCAATTTTCCCTGAATGTGTGAAAGTAATTTATTCGCCCATTACGTACTTTTGTAAGTAACTTCATACACAAATGAGATGTTGCACAATTTCTTCTTTAATGAGTCAATTTTATGTTTTCACCTATTATAAGCATATGTAATGTAACTTATACATATGTTATGCTTCTAAAAACTTCATTTATAACCATATGAATTACCTCAATTATTACTACTAATTATTTTTATTTTTGTTCTTCTAACCTATTTATTGTTTTTCACAGCCTTCCACATTCATTGTTGTTTCTACAATATTTGATTTATTTTGATTAAATGATTTATAGTAAATACTTCTGCACATGCACATTTTTTGGAAGTGTAACAGTTTTTTAGGAAATTAAAAAGTTAGTCCAATTAAACTGACTTGATATATTTATTGTTTACTATTAATGTAAACTTATGGAAAAAAAAAATCACATATATGGATATGTGATGAGTTTCAATCCAAAACTCAACGCGTAATAATTCATTTTTTAAGGTGGAGTGATCTGGATAGCAGAAGAAGAAATTGTTGTACCAGTAAGAATTTTGACTGACTCAATTATTTTTAATTTTTTATTTTTATCTTCATTTTTCTATAAAGAACATATGGATTGTTATCAAGTATGTAGGTCACTGTTGTTATCTTTTTTTTCTTGCTACTTTTATTACTTGTTGCATGTATTTCGCTGGATATTAACGAGATTTCATAGCATATTTTAATTTTAATTTTCTTGTCACCTTTAGCATTTAAACAATCAGTTCTCTAACTAAAACTTAAGGCTAGAAAAATGTTTTCATTGCAAGGATACTTTCAAAGGTTAAAATGAAATTTCTATTAATTAAAAAAAAATTCTATTAGAAAATAAATTTATCATTAATTCTAATAATTCTATATAAATTAGTAAGGGATACACGTTTGTTGCACGTGTCATAGACTAGTACTTACTAAAATCATTAGAAAAGAAAATCATCGTCCATTTTTCAGATCAACGAATAGACAAAAATCTTCCGTTCTTGTTTCTCCTGCACTCAAGAACCACAACAATCTAGGTTAGAATGAGATTTTAACGATGGCTGAAAATATCAATAAATCAATTAATAAAATGGATTTGTACCAATGATACTTACTAAAATCGTTGGATAGAAAATAACCTTTCTTTTCTAAGATCAAAGAGTCGACCAAAACCCTCAATTCATGATTTTCCTGCACTCAAAAACCATAAGAATCTTAAGTTAGAATGAGATATCAACTCTTGGCTACTAGTGTTAGTGATAGAATAATCGGAGAACTTACAAGTCGAGTCAATGTGTCACGAAAATCAAATGACTTTGTTCTATCATTTTTTTTGAATTCTGAGGATGAGCCGACCCATCCTAACATTATTTATAAGAAGCTGAATGGTGATTTACCCGTGATGTCCATAATAAAATGCAAGTTGAGCGAGAACTGTAGAGAGAATAAAAATTGGTTCATAAAAATATACGGTTCTAATAATATATAAAGAAAACCTTATATTAAAACACCTGAAGGTTAGCCTTGAATTAGAGATAATTACGAACAAATTTAAGATCATAAGTTTCAACTCAAAAATAAGTATTCAAACATGATATTTTGTTCTCGACTTAATTATAATCATAATTCTGGTAACGGAAGAATATGAAAAGTTATAATTGATAAAACTATATATACATATATATAGTATTCAAACATGATATTTTGTTCTTAACTTAATTATAATCATAATTCTGGTAACGGAAGAATATGAAAAGTTATAATTGATAAAACTATGTCTATATATATATATATATATAACATATTGTATTAGCTTTTATAATTCACTCAATAAAAAATTATTAAACTAATTATAATTCACTCAATAAAAAATTATAAAACATCTAACTAATTGAATATTAAATAAAAAGCATATCATATAGTAAATGTTCAAAGTGGGATAGTATTAAATAAAAAATAAAAGACAAAAATGTCCAGAGAAAGTTGCTATACATTTGTATCCCTTTTTAAAGACTTAATTAGTCATTATATATTTAATCATATTATATTGTATTAACTTTTATCATTAACGTCGAATTACAAGGTCACCATTGCGATAAATCAAAAAATTATAAAACACTTAATTAAATATCATAAAATCATATTTTAATTACTTGAAGGTTGAATGCAAGTTCACCACAGTAAAAAATTTGCGGTCCTTCATTGAATTAAAATAAAATTAAATAGTAATATTTAAATAACATAAATAGTGAGTATATAGAAAACTCAACAATCATATTTTGACCCTTCACATTCAATTCTCCCTATATGTGTGTAACTAATTTATTCGCCCATTACGTACTTTTGTAAGTAACTTCTTACGAAGTTGCACAATTTTTTCTTTAATGAGTTAATTTTTTTCCACCTATTATGAGCATATGTAATGTAACTTACACATATGGTTTGCCTCTAAAAACTTCGTTTATAACAATATGAATTACCTCAATTATTACTACTAATTATTGTAATTTTTTCTTCTTCTCATCTATTAATTATTTTTCACAACCTTCTACATTCCTTGTTATTTTCAAAATATTTGATTTATTTTCATTAAATGATTTATAGAAAATACTTTTGCACATGCACATTTTTTGGAAGTGTAACAGTTTTTTGGGAAACTAAATAGTCCAAATAAACTGATTTGATATATTTATTGTTTACAATAAATGTAAACTTATGAGAAAAAAAAACTCACATATATGGATATGTGATGGGGTTTCTGTCACGACCAAAAAATGGACGTGATGCACTCGTCTTATCCTATCAAGACAAGTCAGCCTAAAACTAAACCATTATAATAAAATGCGGAAAATTTACTATCAACTTAAATTATACCCAAAACCTGGTTGACACGTGTACAAGATTTTAAAGTATATAATTGAATCAAAAGAAAATATAAGTCTCATATGACATTGTTTCTAGAGTAGAACAAAATCATAAACAGGAGTAAGAAGGTCTGCGGAGATGACAAACAACTACCTCACAAATCTCCAAGAAGCCTCGGAAAAGAAGAGAATATATCAGTAAGTTCCGGGCTAGTAACCTACAAAAAAATTGTAGAAGCAAGGGGTGAGTACCAAACCATACGATACTCAGCAAATAAACCTCTAAACACAAACTAAGGGGATGAAATATGGATACTCCTACCACCCCAACTGAACCTTCACAACTACAACCTGCATAAAAATCAACCCAACCTAACAACTCACAGTTTACATAGCACATAGTTCAACAACAACACTTAAACAAATTACATATCCTCCACAACAACATTTTAACAGATTACATATCCTCAACAACAACACTTCAACAAATTACATATCCTCAACAACAACACTTCAACAAATTACATATCCTCAACAACAACACTTCACCAAATTACATATCCTCAACAACAAGCTAAATATTCATCAATCACAAGTTTCGCAGAAAGGAATTCACAAGATCAGCAAAACACAATATCAAGTTCACTAATGATAAGTATGTGCAATGCAATTGAATGCAATGTCAAGCATAATGATGCATGTATGACCTAGTGATACACACCCGCTGTCTCTCAGTCCGGGACCCATGGGGAACATATCTGTCCATGCATCTATCGCAGTGTGCGATACGACCCTCGATAGTAGTAACCATTGCGGCGTGCGATACGTCCCTCGAAATATAGTATTCATCGCAGCATGTGATACGTCTCTCGAAATATAGTATCCATCGCGGCGTGCGATACGTCCCTCAAAATGGTACGCCCTTTTTAAGTTCTCATTCTTTCTCAATGCACATAACACTTATCACAACCATGTCTTAGAATAATGCAAATGACATGTTCACACAAATAATGAGGAGATGTCCATTTTCATAATATTACACAATTCACAACAACACAAACATGTTATCACATCAACAATGATTCAATAAGCTTTCAAATCTTCCTCAACACATCACACATAAATAATAAATCACATTGTCTTTTGTTACCCCTTTTTCATCATTAGAATTAATCAATGTGGACAAGTCAGCCCATCACCAAGTCCCATTACTCCCAAACATATACCACAAGGAAATACATGCATTCCATACACTTAACAAGAGTTTAGAAATCCACTTGCCTCAAATAATTGAACAATCACTTCGGGACTTGAGCCTTCCCCATTCGTTGAACTTCGAGCTCAAAGAAATCTATTCAAATAAATGACCACAATAATATTTCAAAACTAGTAACACTTATATGCATATGTCTAGCTTAGACCAAAAACTTACACAAACCTAAAATCAAGTTCCTAAATTTTGATGTCACTTATCATGTCAACCCTCATATCTCCAAAATTCAAATCTAGGGTTAAATTTTCATTCTCCAATACCATAAGTCTAATGGTATTATATACTACAACACAATTAATATTTGATCACCTACCCCTAATATATAAAATATTGATAACGGTATCATCATATTCATAACAAGATTTGCCAAAGCTAAACCAATACCTACCGAAAACAGTAACAACAATTATTAAGCCATGATTGGCCCCACTAGTCTTTGTACCCTAGTTTTATAAGGACCAAACATCTTGTATTAATATAATAATTAATATAAGAAGGTTTTCCTACTAGTATATTAACAATAAAGACATATAATACTCGAGTTCTTACCTGAACACAGGAACGACAATGTGACCTTTTAAACTTTCTTTTTCTTTTTCTTCTGTGTTTTCTGACTCTTAAATTTTGACCCAAAAATTTTCAACCCTAATAATTTATTTTTCTAAATTGTTCAAGTGGTATATGGTATTAAACCAATTATAAACTTAACCCATTAAGAATTAACTAAAATTAATTATTTAAAATCAATCGTCAACCAAATAATCGTGATTAATAAATAGCTTAAATATTTTAAAAAATAAAATAAATAATTATCCGCGTCATTATAGTTTCAATCCAAAACTCAACGTGTAGTAATTCATTTTTTAAGGTGGAGTGATTTGGATAGCAGAAGAAGAAATTTTTGTACCAGTAAGAATTTTGACTAACTCAATTATTTCTAATTTTTTATTTTCATCTTCTTTTTTCTATAAAGAACATATGTATTGTTATCAAGTATGTATGTCGCTGTTATTATCTTTATATATTGCTACTTTTATTCCTTGTTGCATGTATTTCGCTGGATGTTCACGTGTTTTCTTAACCTATTTTATTTTTAATTTTCTTGTCACCCTTATCCTTTAACCAATCAGTTCTCTAACTAAAACTGCACGCTAGAAAAATATTTTCATTGCAAGAATACTTTCATAGGTCAAAATGAAAGTTCTATTAATTATAAAACTTTGTCCTATAAGAAAATACATTTATCATTAATTTTAATGATTTTATATAAATTAGTATGGGATACAAGTGCGTTGCACGTGTCCAAGAACCACAAGAATCTTAGGTTAGAATGAGATTTTAACTATGGCTAAAAATATAAATAAATCAATTAATAAAATGAATTTGTACCAATGATACTTACTAAAATCGTTGGAAAGAAAATAACCGTCCTTTTTCTAAGATCAAAGAGTTGACAAAAAACTTCAATTCATGATTCTCCTGCACTCAAAAACCATAAGAATCTTAAGTTAGAATGAGATATCAACCCTTGGCTACTAGGGTTGTGATAGAAATAATCGGAGAACTTACGAGTCGAGTAGATGTGTCATGAAAATCAAATGACTTTGTTTTGTCTTATTTTTTTTAATTATGAGGATGTGCTGACCCATCCTAACATTATTTATTAGAAGTTGAATGGTGATTTACCCGTGATGCCCATAAAAAATGCAAGTTGAGCGAGAACTGTAGAGAGAATAAAAAAGGGTTCATAAAAATATACGACTCTAATAATATGTAAAGAAAAACTTATATTTAAAAACCAAAAGGTTAGCCGAGATTTAGAGATAATTACGAATAAATTTAAAAGAATAAGTTTATTATCATGATATAAAATATAACTTATTAATATTTTACTATTTTTATTTTAAAAATTAAGTAATTCCAACTTCATTATTTTTAAAACAAACATAAAAAGGATCAACTCAAAATTTAAATAATAAGATAATATTTTACCTTTATTTTATAATTTTGTTTAGAAAAAAAATAGACAAATAAAATTTAACTTCATTTTTTAAAATTATATAAATGATAAACTCAACATGATATTTACTTGGATGTATGCCATTTTAAGAAAATAAATAAATAAATTATTTTAAAATTAAAGAACAAAAGAACAATATAATGATGAAGACAAGAAGAATATAAGACAAGAGGAACAATATAAGATCACAATCTTTCTTTCAAGTATTCACCAAATCTTCAAGTGTATACAATATGAACCCTTATGCCTCTATTTATAGTGTAACATAGAGGCATATAAAAGGTTAGTCATAAACATGACATTAACATTAATATAATGGAGAAGTTATGAAAGTGAAAGGTTACAAGAATAATGGTTATAAGGTGGAGGTTATGGATGTTATCATCATCTTCATAATGAGAAAAATAGTGGAGATAATGGTGAGTAACTTCTTGTTGTAGTGGACATCCACACTATAATATTTTATAACACTCCCCCTTGGATGTCCATAGATAATATGCCTCGTTAAAACTTTACTAGGAAAAAACCCTGTGGGAAAAAATCCTAGTGAAGGAAAAAGAGTACACATATCTTTTAATACGCGTGAATGTTGCATCGTTAAAAACCTTACTAGGAAAACCCATTTGGGACAAAACCATGGTTAAGGATAGAGGACAACGCGATTTTCTCCCCATGATTAAAAAATTACTTAATATCTCGGAGACGATGCATTCCAATCTTATATTACAACTTATCAAATATTGATATTGGTAATCCTTAGTGAATAAGTTTACAAGATTATCACTTGAACGAGCCTTTGAACTTCTATCTCACCATTTTGTTGAATATCATGTGTGTGAAAAAGACTTTTGATGAAATATGTTGTGTCTGATCTCCTTTGATTGTATTCTCCATTGAATTGAGCTATATATTATTTTTGTATATGGTGGCTGGAATATTCTTTGTCAAAGAAAAATCACATATTTTTCGAATATGATAAATTATGATTCCAACCAAACACACCCCTGACTTACTTCATTGATCAATATGATTTGAAGAAATGGTTATCAATGTTTGATGAATGTCAAGATATTGTTGTGCCTCCATATGTAAGCAAATAGCTCATTTGTGATCGAGTTTTATGTAAATCAAATAAATATTTTGCATCTACATAATCAAATCATTTCTGACTCATGAGAAATTGATCAATTTTATTGAAGCTCGTCTTTTCTTCTCATAGAAAGTCAGACATCTTCTAGTATTTGCATAACCAATAATCTGTAAGTACACCAATTGCACTAATACATAGCATTTTAAATCATTTTCATGAGGTTGAAAAAATCTTTTCTTTGTGTTAAGCAACCTCAAAATCATTGAGTACTCAATGGAATTGCTTTAAGACCTTGTAAATCCTTCAAGGATTTTCATAGAACCTTCATAGTCTAGTTAGCTAGACGTACTATTCATTCATTATGCATATTCAAGTATTTCATCTATTGCCAAACTGAATCAAGTCTCATTGCGTTCACCATTGAAGAACATGTCTCTATTTAATAATGTCAGGACTTTTGCGAAAATCCTTTATGCCCTGAGGCACGAACCGTACTTTATATCTTACGGTTATACTTTCGCACAATGATTCATTTGTACCCTCACTGACATATATTTTGATCTATGAACTATATGTTCAAAAGCATCACTTTTCTAAGTGAAAAAAATATACTTGAATAGTGTCAATCATTTATCTGTCCACACTATAAGACAGATTCGAATTTAAGATCCTCGTAACTATTTATAGCACTGAGTGCTACTGTAACAACCTGAAAATGACTATGCTAAGTAATGCTTAAACGTACCTAGAATGCATGGATTAGACCGGGTTCACACAGCTTGTTGCGCGTAGAACCAGATCTCAAAACCTATGCACTAGCCAAGACAACCAACTTGGTGAGTTAGTTGAGCTAGTCAAGGTGAGAACCAACCATGTAGGGCACCCAAATTGAAGAAATTCACCCGGATGAGTTTTACCGGATTTAAAAGGGGTAATCTTAAGTTTGGAGGGTCTAGGGGTAAAATGATCTTTTCCAAGCTAGGGGTAGTATTGTAATTACCCTAAATATTTAATTAATTAATTTAAAGAGGAGGGGCAATTCGGGTAGGGTTGGCCGAAATCGACCCTTTTTCACAAGTTAGGCTTCACCCGGGTTCGAGCCTTGGTGGAAGCGACATTTAGGTGGATTAAACTGATGATTATAATCTGATTTTTTTCAAAGGGTAAGCGAAATGACCACCAAGAAAGTTTAAGTAAACAAAAAGTTCAAATTTATTTGCTAAAATTAACCTAGATGATGTAACGATGACGTATGTAGGCTTGTCTGCGACCTCTGAGAGGTCAACGATGCCGGTTTTGGCTAGGGTCTAGACTCCGGTCGTGACAAAGTTGGTATCAGAACATTAGGTTGAATTCCAAGGATAATAAGTTCATATCAACCACATCGAGTAGTTTCTAACTTATGGTAGTGAAGTGCACCACTATCATGAATTAGAGACTGCATGATGCATAGGAAAATTTCCCTTCTTCTGATCTTATCGTGCTTTTCTTAATGTCTGATTTCTTAGTGTTATGAGCGTATCTAACATCAATTCTTATCTTTCAGAAATGAACACAAGGAGGAACGCTGGTCGGGGAAGAGGAAGAGCAGCTGCTAGGGGAAACCAAGCTCCACCCCAGGCTGCAGCTGCAAGAGTTGCCATGCCAGTTAACCCAGCTGGGTTGACTGATGTTGAGGTGCAGACAGCTTTGGCATAGATGGCTCAAGCCATCACTGTTCAGGCTTAGGCTATGACGGCCCAGGCCAATAGACAGGAGGTTCAGCGGGAGAACCCACTAGCCCACAACATGGCGAACAGGTTGCGAGACTTTACGAGGATGAATCCTCCAATCTTTACAGGATTTAAGACTGCAGAGGATTCTCAAGAGTTTGTGGAGGAGGTCTAGAAGATTCTAGTGGCGATGGGGTCCACAGAGATTGAGAAAGATGAGCTGGCCTCGTACCAGTTGAAGGATGTTGCACAGGCTTGGTGCAAGATGTGGCAGGATAGCAAGGGCATTGGGCGGAGGTCCGATCATATGGGAGCTGTTTAACACAGCTTTTCTGGAGAGGTTCTTCTCCAGAGAGATGAGAGAGGCTAAGGTTGAGGAGTTTATCAACCTTAAGCAGGGCTCGATGACTGTCAGGGAGTATTCCCTGAAATTCGTTAAATTGTCCAGGTATGCCACTTCTCTTGTGTCGAACAACAAGGATGAGATGAGCAGGTTCCTTACAGGGATCTAAGAGGAATTGGAGGAGGAGTGTCGGGCTGCGATGCTTCATGATAGCATGGACTTGTCCAGGATGATGGTGCATGTCCAGCAGGTTGTGGACAACAGGAAGAAGAGGAGAGTCCGTGAGGTCGGGAGACCTAACCCTTCTGACCAGACAGGTTCCAGCAGAGGTGGTGGGAGGAGCACTTTTGAAGTTCGTGATCATCCCAGATTTAAGAAGGGGCATCAGAGTTCAGGGAACGCTAACTCTCAGAGGAGTGCAGCACCCATAGGAGGCAGACCCAAGCCAAAGAAGGGCAATGGAGGTGATCTACAGCGTCCCAGAAAGGAATGTGGCAAGTGTGGCCGTATTCACAGTGGAGAGTGCAAACTAGGCACAAATGCCTGTTTCGCTTGCGGAAAGAGCGGACACATGGTCAGGGACTGTCCACAGAATATGGGTCACGCTAGAGGTAATGCTCAGCCTAGGCCTAATACCCAGAATGCTACTGCAGCCGAGCCTCCTAAGAGGAACAGATTCTATGCCTTGAAGGGCTGGGAAGAGCATGAGAAGTCTGCTGATGTGGTCACAGGTATGCTGCAAGTTTTCTCAACCTTCTTTTATGCTTTACTTGATCCAGGGTCTACACTTTCTTTTTGTGACTCCCTTGATTGCTCTTACTTTTGAAACACTACTTGAGGTTTTGCATGATCCTATTGTAGTTAGTACTCCCTTGGGAGAAAATGTGAGAGCTGATAGGGTTCATAAAGACTGCCCAATAGTAGTATGTGGTAAGACTATGTGTGCAGACCTTGTTGAGTTACCCATGAATGACTTCGATGTTATACTTGGTATGGACTGGCTCCATAAATGTTATGCCTTCATGGATTGTCGTAGTAGGGTTGTGAGATTCCGTTTCCCTAATGAATTAGAGCTGCTCTGGGAGGGGTACAATTCGAGTCGTTCAAGTCCCTTAATTTCGAACCTAAAAGCTAATAAAATGATGTCCAAGAAATTGTTATGTCATCTTATGAGTGTCAATGATCTAGATCATGACATTCCTTCCATAGACTCTGTGCCTGTAATTAATGAGTTCCAAGATGTTTTTCCCGATGATTTGCCTGGAGTCCCTCCCCCTCGAGAGATTGATTTTGGTATCGACCTAGATCCCGATACCAAACCGATTTCTATTCCTCCCTACAGAATGGCTCCAGCTGAACTCAAAGAGTTGAAACTGCAATTAAAAGATCTCACAGATAAGGGCTTCATCCAGCCGAGCATATCCCCTTGGGGCGCTCCAGTGTTGTTTGTGAATAAGAATGATGGAACCCTTAGGATGTGTATCGATTATCGACAACTCAACAAAGTCACTATAAAGAACAAGTATCCACTTCCTAGAATAGATGACTTATTTGATCAGCTCCAAGAGTCTAGTTTCTTCTCGAAGATTGATCTTCGTTCCGGGTATCATCAGCTTAGGGTTAGGGATGAAGTTATCCCAAAGACAGCCTTTCGTACCCGTTATGGTCATTATGAGTTCTTAGTCATGTCATTTGGTCTCACTAATGCACCAACTGTATTTATGGACCTCATGAACCGAGTCTTCCGTGAATACCTTGATTCTTTCATTAGAGTATTCATTGATGACATCGTCATCTACTCTAAGACCAAGGAAGAGCATGAACATCATTTGAAACTAACCTTGCAGGTACTTAGACAACATCAGTTGTATGCCAAATTCAGCAAGTGTGAATTCTGGCTTAGATCAGTGACCTTCCTGGGTCATGTTGTGTCCGATCAAGGTGTGGAGGTGGACCCCAGAAAAACTGAGGCTGTTAATAACTGGCCAAGAACTCTTACTCCCACCGATATCCGTAGCTTTCTGGGATTGGATGGTTATTACCGCAGGTTTATGGAGGGTTTTTTCTTCCATTGTTGCCCCACTGACAGCTTTGACTAAGAAGAAAGCCAAGTTTGAATAGGCGGAGACTTGTGAGAAGAGTTTCGAGAAGCTCAAGGACAGACTCACTTCAGCCCCAGTGCTTACGTTACCTAAATATGGTGAGAATTACACTGTTTGTTGTGACGCATCTAGGGTTGGTTTGGGTTGTGTTCTTATGCAGGGTGGTAAGGTGATAGCTTATGCGTCCGGACAGCTCAAGGTTCATGAGAAGAATTATCCCACTCATGACCTGGAGTTGGCAGCTGTGGTGTTTGCATTGAAGTTGTGGAGGCATTACTTGTACGGAGTGCACGTGGATGTGTTCACAGACCACAAGAGTCTCCAGTACGTGTTCACACAGAGGGAATCTACGTCAGCGGAGATGGTTGGAGCTGTTGAAGGACTATGATATGAGTGTCCACTACCATCCAGGGAAAGTAAATGTTGTAGCTGATGCTTTGAGCAGGTTGAGCATGGGGAGTACATCCCACATTAATGATGGGAAGAAGGAGTTGGTGAAGGATGTACATAGACTAGCCAGACTAGGTGTGCGGTTGATGGCTTCTACTAGCGGGGGTGTTTCAGTTCATCCTAGTTCTGAATCATCCTTGGTAGTTGAAGTCAAGAAGGGTCAGCATCTTGATCCTATTTTGACGGAGTTGAAAGACTCAGTGCTGATAAAGATGAATGATTCCTTTGCTTTGGGTGGTGACGGCATACTTAGGTCCCAGGACAGACTGTGTGTACTAGACGTGGATGATTTGCGGAACAAGATTGTTGCAGAGGCCCATAGTTCCAGGTATTCGATACATCCAGATTCCACCAAGATGTATCATAATCTCAAGCAGATCTATTAGTGGGATGGCATGAAGAAGGACATTGCTGAGTATGTGGCCAAGTGTCCTACTTGTCATCAGGTTAAGGCGTAGCACCTTAAGCATGGTGGTCTCACTCAGATGATTGAGGTGCCGACTTGTAAGTGGGAGTCCATTAACATGGACTTCGTGGTTGGTCTTCCGAGGACTAAGAGACAACATGACTCCATATGGGTTATTGTGGACAGGATGACTAAGTCTGCCCACTTTATCCCTGTGAAATCTACTTACAGGGCCGAGGATTATGCGAGACTCTACATTGATGAGATTGTGAGGTGGCGTGGGATTCCTTTGACTATTATTTCAGATAGAGGAGCTCAGTTCACTTCGCATTTCTGGAGATCCTTCCAGAAGAGCTTAGGCACGCACGTAAAGCTCAAAACTGCCTTCCATCCTCAGACAGGGGCAGGCAGAGCGCACCATTCAGACATTGGAGGACATGTTGAGGGCGTGTGTGATCGACTTCAGAGGTAGTTGGGATGACCATCTACCATTGATAGAGTACTCGTATAATAACAGCTATCACTCCAGTATTGAGATGGCACCGTTTGAGGCACTGTATGGTAGGAGGTGTAGGTCTCCAGTTGGGTGGTTCGAGGTTTGAGAGTCATCCATTTTGGGTCCAGAGATCATTCATGAGGCCTTAGAGAAGGTCAGGGTGATTAGGGATAGGTTGGCTAATGCTTACAGTCGGTAGAAGTCTTATGCAGATAACAGGAAGCGACCCTTAGAGTTTGATGTTGGTGACCAAGTATACTTGAATATATCACCCATGAAGGGGGTGATGAGGTTTGGCAGGAAGGGGAAGTTGAGTCCAAGGTACGTCGAGCCATACGAGATTCTACAGCGTGTGGGTGAGGTGGCCTATGAGTTGGCGTTGCCTGCGGAGCTAGCTTCTGTTCATCCAGTCTTTTATGTCTCTATGTTAAAGAAGTGCCTTGGTGATCCAGCATCGATTCTGCCTGTTGAAGGTTGGGGGTTGATGAAGACTTGTCCTATGAGGAGGTTCCTGTTGAGATTTTAGACCGGCAGGTAAAGCGGTTGAGAAACAAGGAGGTTGCCATAGTGAAAGTATTGTGGAGGAACCATCTTGTTGAGGGTGCTACGTGGGAGGCCGAGGCCGAGGCCGATATGAGATCCCGCTATCCTCATCTTTTCAGCTCTTGAGGTTAGACTTCCTACTCTTAAGTCTAAGTTTCCTTATCTCCTCTATTCTTTGTTGATATTGCTTGACTGTGTAAAGTACTTATGTTATGATATGACTGGCATTGTATGAGATAATTAGAAGTGTCATTCAAGGACGAATGTTCCTAAGGGGTGGATAATGTAACAACCTGAAAATGACTATGCTAAGTAATGCTTAAACGTACCTAGAATGCATGGATTAGATCGGGTTCACACGGCTTGTTGCGCGTAGAACCAGACCTCAGAACCTATGCACTAGCCAAGCCAACCAACTTGGTGAGTTAGTTGATCTAGGCAAGGTGAGAACCAACCATGTAGGGCATCCGAATTGAAGAGATTCACCCGGATGACTTTTACCGGACTTAAAAGGGGTAATCTTAGGTTTGGAGGGTCTAGGGGTAAAATGGTCTTTTCCAAGCTAGGGTAGTATTGTAATTACCCTAAATATTTAATTAATTAATTAATTAATTAATTAATTTAAAGAGGAGGGGCAATTCGGGTAGGGTTGGCCGAAATTGACCCTTTTTCGCAAGTTAGGCTTCACCCGGGTTCGAGCCTTGGTGGAAGCGACATTTAGGTGGATTAAATTGATGATTATAATCTGAATTTGTAGGGGCTTGGTGGTCATTTCGCTTACCCTTTGAAAAAAATCAGATTTTTAAACAATTAAGAGAAGTCCTAATTTGACTAAGTCTCCACCTAATCTCCTAATCCTAAGCTAACTCATTCTCATGTTTCTCTCTACTCTCACCTTATTTACATGATCACTCATCAGTAAAAGAAGAGAACAGAACAAAAAAAAATATAAAGTTCATCAAGAACTTGAACTCTCAAACTCAAAAGCAAAATAAGCTTCAAAACGAAAAGCAAAAACCAAGTTCTCTACGGATTGTGCTTGTGATTTCGGTGGTGAGACGTTGGCTTAGTGGGGGGATTTTGGCAGCACATAAGAACATCTTTGAACGACTTCAGGTATGGGTTTTCTTCCCTCTTGGTCCCTTTCCCAAGAGACCCCTAAGGTTCAGACTATTCACAATCAAAAACTAAGGTTGTCCCCGTTGCATGCCCCTGTCATTAGATTCTTTGAAAGATTCAAGTATGCGTTGGTATGACTTCTGTAAATGATTTTAGGGCTGGTTGTGATTACGTGTTTGAATGTGTATTCGGAATTATGTAGAAATGAAAGAAGTGTTTCCAAAAATTTGTGATATGTTAACTTGTGGGTGCACGTGTGTACTGTGATTTTGGTCTCGGCTTGAAGCATGAAATTTGATATGTTAAATTATTGTATTTTACGTGTATGAATATGTTAAAAACGTGATGTTCATATGAGTTCAAAGTTGCTGAATTGAATGATAATTCTTGACTGAAAGTAACCTTAAAGATGCACCTAAAGATCTCCCTAAAAACTACTCGAAATGCCTTAATGTTTAACGTGAAAGAGGTTGAGAAAATGGACTGCAAAAAGGTGACCAAATTTCAGAAAGTAACCATGAAAACTCACCTAAAGATGCAATAGATTCTACACGAAAATTATCCTAAATCTAACATTTAAAAGTTGAGAAAATGGACTGCAAACAGGGTGAACAAATTTCCAGCATTCTGGGAATTTGTTTCGGCAGCTTACTGTTAAAAATTTTAGTTTTAATTTTTTTTAAAAATGCATGAGGTCAGTGGGGATTGAACCCAAGACCTCACCATATACAAGTTTTAAAAAATTTAATAATAAAATGAGTTAAGGGGGATTCGAAATGGGGTAAAGCTCAAGTGAAAAGTTAGGAGAAAAATGAAAGAAAATGAAGTGAGGCGTGTGGGGTTCAACCCACAACCTCTTGGATGGGTGAAGGAGAGAGTAGAAAAATGAAATAAAGAAATAATAAAAATGAGGTATGTGGGATCGAACCCACAACCTCTTGGCCGAATGAGGAAGTAAGGAGAAAATATAATTAAAAATAAGGTGAGGTTGTGGGGGTTCGATCCCACACCCTCTTAGTCTAAACGAAGGAACCAAGTAAAGAAAGAAAAAGAAAAGAATGTGGGCATGGGGATTCGATCTTGGGTCCCCCAGGCCGAAATGTTTAAGACAAAAATCAAGAAAAGAAAGAAAGGAAGCGTAGGTGTGGGGAATGGATCTCGGGTTCCCTAGCCAAGACTTTTATGTCAACAAAAATTATAAAGAAAACTAACTAAGTGTTATACAAGGGATTTAAAATGGGGTTCCCTTGCCCAATTCCATATTGACACATAAGTCTTATGTCATTAAATAATTAATGAATGCTGCTAATAGAAATCAAAATTGAGACCTTGGCATACTTACAAGATGCATAAGTCTTGTACCACATAATCTTGGGTAATATGAATCACTTAAATGAACTATGAATGAAGCCTCATGGCTTGTGTGTGTGGACTCATAAGTCCAGCATACGTTTATAAAGTAAGTGAACCTAAGATGTTATGTGATGAATGATGAGACCCCAGAAGGGTTAAGTAAGAGTGTGAAACACACTAAAAGGCCAAGTGCATTGGCATATGATGAAATGAACATTCACGCAAAAAGGGGTGAGTAATTATGAAGGGCAAATGTGCTAAGACTAATGAATGTGGTGACAACATGATAAGAGGCTAATGTGAAATATGAGAGCAATCTCAAATGAGCCTAAGTAAATGTTACCAAAACGTACTCACCTATGAGAGTGTAAAGTTAATGAAGAGACCAGTCTCTATGAACACTCTAATGAAAGTATTAAAGTTAATGCATACTTAATACTAATGATGAGATGAGAAATCATCTAATGAGCAATGATGCCCTCATGCTAGAAGCCAGCTTCTATGATGTATGAGATGAATGTAATGGAACTTTATACTGAGCACCGATAGGCTAGCTATGAGTGGCGATTCCTTATTTCGAAAGGCAGAGGTTCGTGTAATTCTCATGAGATGAGACTGTCCATCCAGACGGGATGGGTCTCCTTATATCTCCTAGTCTTTGAACCTATGCAGCCAACATAGGGATTTAGCATGGTTCGATTCCCTATATACGCTAGCATATTTTGGTTTCACTTTGGCCGGTGATTCCACCTCTTTTTGGTGTGGGGTAGACACAGGATTTCATGGAGCTCACATGATCTATGTCGGTTAAAGTTAAAGTTCCCAAAGAAAGAATGAGGCCAGCCTCATATAATGCACACAATGAAATGAACGATACCAAAGGTGTTTGGTTAGGATAATCAAGAGGTGAACTAGACTTATGTAATGACACTAGGTCATTCTTAGTCATTGCACAGTGAATCCAATGAGAGTCTTAAACTACATCCTAGGTATAGCTAGTGTTTACACTAGCCTATGAAATAAATAAAATGAAGTACGTACGAATGAATGTAGCAGACTCTGTGTTTTCTAAAGAAGGCTCCCTAGTTGAGGCCCCATATGTTGAGCCCTCATTTTGGGAAGTCCTATTGTCAAGTCCATGATTCCAAGGTCTCATGACATATGAACGAATTATAAGAAATATGTTATGTGCTATATGCAATATGTTATATGCTATATGCAATATGTTATATACTATGTGCAATATGATACGTATGATGATGCATGTTACTCTCATAGCATGACTTTCCTAATCCGATTTTGGCAAGTCCAGTGACTTGACTTTCCATAATTCATATCATTAGGAGAGAGCTCTTCTTAATCATGCATGTCCTTGGTGTGTGCTTGCATATACCCATACTTAGTACAAGTGTGTACTAATCCCATACATTTATCTATTTTTAGGTGCAGGTGCAGCTGGACGTTAGAGCTTACGAGTCGACGCAGAAGTTATCTGGACGTGGAGCTTTCATCCGGATTTGGTAGGCCCTCATGATTTCAAGGATGATTACTGGCTTATTCTAGCGTAGACGTAGGCATGAGCAAGTGGAGTATGTTTCACTAGCGTTTCTTTCGTATTTACTTTCAGACGTTGTATTGGTGCCATTTTGACAACTCTATATTTATGACTATATCTTTCATTTGATTATCTTGATTTAGATGGTTGTTGTGAATGCTTAAGAGTTTATGTAGATAGTCTTATACGAGCTCAATGTTTCTCACTATGAAGTTTAAATAAACAAAAAATTCAATTTTTTCTGCTAAAATTAACCTAGATGATGTAACGCTGACGTATGTAAGCTTGTATGTGACCTCTGAGAGGTCAACGACGCCGGTTTCGGCTAGGGTCTAGACTCCGGTCGTGACAGCTACATCATATTAAATATACCATCGATGGCTATTTTGATATCGATTGCAATATGACATAACTTATCGAGATCTCTTCATTTTTCATCATTTTCAGGTACCTGAACCTTTGCCAAGGTTTTATGAAATGTTATGTCATAGTGCTCTTCAAAACACTTATCTCATTAGCAATGACCATTTTGATAATTTACTCCTCTCCTTTATCAAGGAGTTTTACATTTGGAATCGATTGGTCTATCACGCTTCAGGCGTATCATAGACTCTGTCCTTCAAGGACTATTTATTGGTGCATTTGCATCTTAATTAAAATATTGAGTCAGCAAATACATCTGGCAAATTACTTGCAACATGTAGGAAATGAATTATCTTTAACTTCAAGTTCACATTTTTAACGAGGATCTAGATAATTCACCCCACACTTAATTTTTAGCTGCTACACACATGTACCCCTAATGTTAGGAAATCTAACATTCACCCTCAACATCATTTGGGGATCCATCTTGGTGCGTGGAGCAATAAAATCATATGTGGGCACATCAAATTTTTAAATAGAATATTTGGTTTCTGACCCTGAACCAATTGTGTTGGGAGAACCTTGTTGGCTTGATGCATACATGTTAAATTAAATCATCTTATACCAAATTTTATATGAGAGATTCATTCTCATAATCAATGGTCTAGCTATAATTGGAGGCATACAATTTCTGCTAAACCAACCAGCATTATCAACATGACTTTATGGTTTGGAACTATGCTCTTAATTTAATAATTCGAGCAAACAACCTTACAAAAACAATTTTGTAAGTTGATCTAAATGTACATGTGACCATACCATAGATGCATCTATTAAATCATAATAGTAAATGGTCCACATGGCAGGTGAACATGCTCATATTCACCTTTTAATGTGTTCCAAATAATTTTAGGGGATACAATTCCAACTTTAGCTGGTACAATTATCATTTTATCACGAGAACAAGCTACAAAAGAGAATTCTTGAAGAATCTTTTAATTCTTCAACATATAGTCACGTGAATTCTTAATTTTTCTTGCATCACATTTTAATTGGAATGGCCATCCGATTATGCCAACTGATATTTATTCTAGTAAGCTTTTAGTTTACTTTTGCATGTGATTCCATCATCATGCACATGTTTGAATACAACAAACAACGGAAAAGAATGAGTAATTTTATACGTAAATATTTATAACCCATTTTGATTGTAATAATTTGAAGATATTAAATCTTCTATAATTTATTCTCAATATAATATTTGTTTTCAGTTCTTCCGAAACTTAAAAAGTTTTCTTTGAGACTTACTACAACCCCAATATTATGAATAATTTCATTCCTCCTGATAGTAACATATTAGCCCTTTCGAAACTATCAATTAATTTTGTGTGCTACCATAATTTTCACAATGCCTTTCTTATGGTGACCATCTCCTTCAAGGAGAAAATTATTCTTATTGTCATGGTTAAAATTATTACATTCAAGACTCATTTCTTGATAACCAATGACAAATTTGTGTTGCCACACAACAACATTTATTTTGATCATGGCCACAACCTTTACAGAAAAAAATTATTTCTTTCTTTTGTCCTCTAATAGTTCATTTTAAAACATACTACAATATTTGTGTCGTACTCAAAGTATATATATATGACCAAAATGACTATTTATGTCAAAAGATTTTCTTTCAATCTCTCAAACCTCCTGTAGAGGTGAGATGGGTCATTCATCCAACAATACATGAACATATTCTTTATCCATACGAACACAAGTCTCATTTTCTTTATGAAATGAACCATAACCATTTGTACATGTTCCATAAGTTTTTATTAGAAACTCATTGTCATGTTTTGGCATTATGTGACTCACCTCAACATCACTTTAAGAGGTCAAATGTACCAAATGTACTACCACTTTGTATTCCTTTATTTTGATGGAGGATTTACAAAACTTTTTAAATTGGGTTGCACCAACAACAATGTGCCCAACTTCTCATACTTTTAACAATTACCTTCACATTTGAAGGACCATCTTAAGAACCCATAATGTTCTTTATTTTAATTACCACAATGATGACCATTAACATTTTACCATACCCATATTAATACATTCCACCACTTGTCATTTTCAGACACATTATGTCCTGCTACCACATTCATATAAGAAAATGGAGAAAATCAATTGGACAAATTTCATGCCTTTATCAAGAGCATATCAATTCGCTCAATCATCATCATTATTTTATGTTGGGACTTGAACCCAACGTCTTGCCCATAAGAAGACATTTTAAGTCATTATTTGTTGGGTCCCAACCCAACATTATCATGATGCATCAGGACTCGCACCTGATGTATTACCCTCTTGGTGCGACAGGACTTGAATCCTTGGTCTTACCCTTAAACAATGACATAATAAGTCAAATATAATAGGACTCACCATTGAGCCTTGAAAAATATTGTCACTTTGTGATTAACATGCACAATAAAATATAGAACAAAAAAAAAACACAATAAAAATATTCTCAACAAGGTATGTACTAATATCTTAAACTTGTCATAGCAGAGAGTTCCATATAGCATTATATTATGTTTGGTGCACGATGATTAAGTTATTGAATTATCATTATAAATCAAAAAATCCACACTAAGAAAATAATAATTTCAATTACACTAAAATAAAATTGCTCACTACCACTACCCCTTTTTCAATTTCCATGTAAACCCAAAATATTTCTAACAGAACAAAATAAATTGAAAGCTTATAAAATAACCAAAAGAGTGAACATAATCATAAATAAAATATAAATAAGTTTCACATACAAAAGAATGTATATATAGTCATAGGTGGAAAAAAAATGCACAGTAACAATAAAAGTAATCGTTCATCTTGTTCACAAGTAAAATATAAAATAAATTCCACAATAATTTACCTTGTTTTTGAGAGAAACAAACACAATTATTTTACCTTATTTTGTTTACTTTGCTTCAATCTTTTAATGGTAGAACAATCGTGCTTTTAACGGTAGAACAATCGTGTTGATAACGTGTTGTAAAACTAAAGAACAAAAGAACAATATAAAAATGAAGACAAGAAGAATATAAGACAAGAGGAACAATATAAGATCACAATCTTTCTTTCAAGTATTCACCAAATCTTCAAGTGTATACAATATGAACCCTTATGCCTCTATTTATAGTGAAACATAGAGACATATAAAAGGTTAGTCATAAACATGACATTAACATGAATATAATGGGGAGGTTATGAAAGTGAAAGGTTACAAGAGTATTGGTTATAAAGGTGGAGGTTATGGATGTTATCATCATCTTCATAATGAGAAAAATAGTGGAGATAATGGGTGAGTAACTTCTTGGTGTAGTGGACATCCACACTATAAAATTTTATAGCATAAATGAAATTGTCGTATACGTTAATATTCACCGATAGGGTTTTTTATGGTTAAAAAATCAAATCGAACCGCAATCCGAATCAAACCAATTAAAACAAATGATATTTGGTTTGAATATTTGGAATTATGGATCCTACTCTGAACCATGATGAACATATCCTGAATTTACTTGGCCTTATCCAAGGACTCTCTCGTTATATATTGTACCCCACAACTAATATCATATAGACCAACCCAACCAATTGGAAATCGAATCACCTATGATACAAAGCCTCAAAGTATATCATCTCGATGCTGAAATGATAACTATCGTGGTATGTAAGCTCCACTAAGAATAAAAATTTATCCCAATGACTATCAAAATTGATCACACATAACCTAAGGGACCTGGATAATCCATTCAAATACACCATCAATCTAAAGGTGGAAAGTTGTACTAAGATCCACTTGAGTATCCAACTCCTTCTGCATAGACTTTCGGACATGAGATGTCAATTACGTACCACAACGAAATAATTAAAAAAATGGGCATCTCATACAAGTGAACTATCTCCCGAATGTAGATCTATGCTAACTTCCCCAAGCTACAAGTAATTTAAATTGATATAGAAATATGTACAATTGGTTAATCGATCCATTATCATACATATAACATCAAACTTGCACAGATACGTGGTAACCCTACCAAAATATTCGTAGCATTATGTTACCACTCTAACTCTAGAATAAGCATCATATAAGTCATACATTCATGCTTTTGGTGCTCATAATTTACTTGAAAACAATTCAAACACGAGATACAAATTCAATCCCTTCATACGATACTATCGATAATATTGCTTCAAGTTAAAATATACCCCGATAGCCTATGGATGAATAAAATATCTGAAATATCGGCCTCTTTCATGATTAATCTAGTTAACTCACATATTGGAAGGACATAATAAAATCCCTTATTCTTAAAACTCACTCACCACCAAGAATTTCTTTCTTGACTTCTCTTTGTAATACCTTATCGTAAGTCGTACACAAGTTTTTATCACCAAACTATCGACACGATTCTTTTCCAATAAGGGCTATCTCACCTCCATGTAACAAAGGTAGACTACACATACTCACTGTATTTCATCTGAAGTTATCTACTATCACATTCGCTTTGTCCAAACGATAAACAATAATCATTCCATAGTCCTTGAGAAACTCTAACCATCTCCATTGTCTTAAATTTAGATTTCTCTTATTAAATATTATACCAAAACACCTCATAATACACACTATAAATATAATGCCTCTACAATTTTGATGCAAGCACCACCCAAACTCAGCTGCTGTTCGGGATCTAAATCAGTATCTTGCTGACCTCCTAATCTGATCTCCACCGTTCAAATTAACCATACGTCAGGACAGTCAGTCCAAATTTCAGCTAAATCCAACGGTTATTTAATTGGGAAACACGATCTGAAGGTTGTTGGTCGGAGAAAAAGACTGCAGTAAAACATTTCTTTTCTCTTATCTCTTGTTGAAAGCTCTCTCAAAAACCTCTTATATCCTAATGTCCTTCAAAGAAAATACTAATGAGTTATTGAATTATTCTCTGAAGACCCTCCTCTAATTGTAGAGTTGTGCTTTCCCTTACAAATCAAAACCAACTACAAATAGGATTACAATTTCAATCCTTTTCCTAATAGAATTAGAAACCAAATAAAGAGGATAATTTCATCCTTTTTCAAGTAGGATTAGGCCATGAGACCTTTGGCTGGAACATGGGCAATAGCCCAACATTGAGCTTTAGAAAGCTCACCTCACACACATCAAACCATTGAAAAGCCACTTACTTCTAGGTTAATCTATTCAATGCAGGTGTAATGAATGAGAGCACAATCGATACTAAGCAACTAGGCCTAAGAACTCTTTATATAGCAACTAAAATCGGTCAAAACCAATTTCGAACTGCCTCAATTCTCTTGGGATCCCTCATAATACATTTCTTGATCACTACACATTTCAACCATGCCACCACACTAATCGAAACCCATTAAAAACATGAATAGAGCTTAATTTTCTTCAGAATTTAAAGAACCATCCTCAAATAATGTTTGGGATTCTTCCTACTATGGGAGTATACCAATATATCCTCGATGAAAATAATAACAAAGGAATCCCACTATGGTATAAACACCCAATAAAAGTATACTTGATCCAACAAAATTTCTTACTCAACAAGTGTTGTTATCGTTCTTTCAAATTCACCAAAGTATTCCAATAAGAAATAATAAAAACAGGGTGTCTTAACTATAAGTCAATACTAAATTTTATATCAAACTCATATGGAATACCCTTAAAAACTCTTGCACCATTGGAATTGACTCTAAAGGAGACGTATCATCACTAGTATCACAAACATAAGACAAATAGGTGAAGCAATACTTGTTCCCACGCATGAAACTTTAGAGACAAAAATATCTTTCTTTAATGGGTACTGAGACTATCCTGCCACTTAAATTTTGAAATATCAGACATATTTGAAGTTAGTATGAAACTGTATGACGTAGAGAAATTTACTCCATTTTCTTATACTATTGAAGTTTACCACACTAAGAATAGTTAAGTTTGTCCACGTGTCATGTACCACCAAGTCAACAACATAAGATCGATGTAATCGATCTACCACTAAGAATCATCTGCAGGTGTAGAAATACATATAGACATAGGAGAAAAGTCACAAAGCAGATTCAAATTCAAAATAAGGTACGTACTTACGAAGTATATCTACACTCGAAATAAAACTATAGTCAACTGAGAGCATATCAAATGATACTTTGAACAACCTTGATTATCCCAATACAATTTGTTATTTATGAAGGTAATATTTCCAGTCACTGCTATATTGTTCTATGATCTATTTAGCAATTCATAACTACTATGCATACATCTCTATAGGTGTCCTCATGCAACTTCATACGACTATTCATTCTAAAATCCCTTAACTAAAGAATCTCCCCCCCCTCCCCCTCTTATTTTTAATTATTATTACTAATCTTCAATACAATATCTGGAAAGCTCCTCACAATATGTATTTATCACTATTTATCAATAACCCTCCATTTAAATGTTCTTATTGACATATATTCAATATAATCTTTTATAATCTTTTGATGCATTAGACTTAACCAACCTTGTGACTTCTATCAAATAAACATCAATATGGTCATAGTGCTATTCAACTTGAACTATTCAATTTATATTCAGTATAACTCCACTCTAAAGGATAAAGAAAGAAAAAAAATTGTCATACAAATCTTATAACAAATCTTACCCTCTCAAACGTCATGAGAAGTGATCACATTTTATATTTCTGTTCTTTCTCAACTTCTCACTATAGTCTTAGCAGAATCACTAAACTTTTATTTGATCAATTGAATCTTCCAAACCTTACACTTCTATTCAAGAAATCAACATTATAATTTTTCATTACTAAATTATTCACTAATCGTAAGCAGAGTCATAGATTGTCCTACTAATTTCAAATGAAATTCCAGTTTCCTTGTCAAAATCACACATCGAGAAAACCATCCTTTCCACTTTCCAACCTCCTTAATTTCATATTTTAAAATCTAAATTCTTATTACTAAGTTATCTTGTTAACCACACAACATTCAAACAATAAAGCATAATATCATCCCTTACCACTAAGGCCAAATTTAAAAGTGTCTCCTCACCATTGGTAAGAGAAGGAAATAAAGAAATTTTGACAATAAACCGAATCAGACGCACAATAAGGAATGAAAGAATAGAAGTTTCTTAAAGTCCCATAGCCTCTCGAAGATAAGTAATGGACGTCTCCGCACCGATCCGCGACCCAAAATCTCAAGTTGTGATGGCACCTATGTTCCCAACCTATAGGTAAAGCCAACCAAATATTTTTACCAATTCAATTCATTATATAAAGTAGAAAGATAAGCGAACACATAACATCCAAACACTAAGTCATTTACAAGTATGAAATGCGGAAACCTAAATTACTATCCCAAGATTTAGTGTCATAAGTACAAGAGCTTCTACAATAAGATACAAGTCCAAACTAATATGAAAATCTAAACATAAAAAATATCCTATCAGAATACCAAAATAACCTAATAAATAGAGGTAGATTGAAGGTGTGGGCCGCAGAATATCCCAAGCAGCACATCACAACTCCAAGATAATCCAAACTCATATTCAAGCTCAAAGAACGTGATCGAATTTGAAATTCAATCTGCACCACAAAAGAGTGCAACAAGTGTAGTATGAGTACGAAACCACGTGTACCCAGTATATCTCATTGACCGACAACGAAGAAGTAGTGACGGGAGTTTATATAAGAAAAATCAATTCCTTAATTATACAAGTCTATATTACACTTACCAGTCAAGTTTCATCAAATATAGATAATCAAATATCAAGTACTTTCCAACCACCAAATAAACACATAATCATCAAGAATGAAGGATGTCATGAGATGCAATGCAATATGACACAATGAAATGATATGCCTCAGAATACCCAGTACTCTCTCAACCGTATACATAATACTCCTCGGAAATACATCGAGAGTTCATGACCCATGGGGGACTCGCGAGGTCCATATACCGACACGGACGATCTCCACGTGTCTGTGCGGACGATCTCAACGCAGTATCATAAATCAAGCTATTTTCGCACGGACGATCTCCACGTGCCCAAAGTATAATCTTTACATCTCACCATCCCCAGCACGGACGATCTCCACGTGCCCAACTTATACTCAATCTCATGTCAATGCATATACACAATATTATTTCAATAAAGGGGATGATGATGCACCTCAATCAATTAATATCAGAATAATACATAACCACCTCAGTTATCACAACCATACGGGTGCAATAAAGAAAGCACAATCACACAAGGAATTCAAGTCAATAATATATCAGCTAATGCCCATATGTTTTGGCATTCTCAAACTACAATCTACATTCTATAGTAATAACTTTCCCTTTATAACACCGGTACTCGTACCAATGCTCGCCACACCTCTGATACGAGACCCCCATCTTTCGCCCTTACCCATTGTCTATTTTATTTTTAATCTTTAATTTAATGAGGAAAAACATCCTTCAACAAGTCTGAAAGTCTTAACATACCTTAATTGCCGAACCTCGTGCCACGAATCTTCATGATTTATCCTTTCCTTTTCGCAAAGTTTCGGAAAGTTCCCAATCTACCAATTTGCAATATTCATAAGTAAGCGAGTTTTTAGACACTCAAATTATCATATGTCTATCATAGACCCTAAAACTCACTCATATCTCTAATCAAGCTCCAAATCTTGATATAATTTATATGCCAAAATGATCATATTTGCTAAATTTCAAGTCAAGAACTTAATCTTAATCTCTCCAAATATACTAAAATCCAATATTAAATCATATAATATACACCTAATAATTAATTACCTATCTCAATATATTAAACTTAAACCTTAATTTGATAATTAACTTAAAAAGATCGACCTCACACAACTGATTACGAACTGCACTAGTATGTACGTAACCCCTTGCAAAACATACTGTTTAATGTCTAACTAAAAAAATAAATACATTTCAATTGCCAATCATTGGCATGATTGCCTAATGATTGGCTTATAACCTTGTCCCCACTTACTATATTTTCTCAATAAGAAAGAAGAAACTTTACCGATCCAAACTTACACCCTACAAACAACTATACTTTAACCCCACATTAACAATAGAATAATAATTAATATATAATTCACCTTAATTCATGTAATCTAGGTAGGGATGGTATCCTTTTATCTGAGCAACGAGTTCTTCTCCAACGCCGAGGTAACGAGAACTTATTCCTATTTTTGATTTTCTCTAATTATGATATAATAACTGTAACCCCTCTAAGTTATTTAAATGCATAATTCAAATTTAAAGGTATAAAATGAGTTATGGACTTGACCCACTAATTATTAACTATATTAATTATTTAATAAAGGTTCACCACTAGATACTCGGAGTTTTCAAATATTCCAAAGTTTTTTTTTATTAAAATTTTATGGGAAGATTCAAAATAGTGTTAGTTCTCTAAACGACATATATATATATATATATATATATATATATATATATATATATATATATATATATATATATATATATATATATATATATATATATATATATATATATATATATATATATATATATATTTTGCCTCTCCACTCAATAAAGAAATATAAAACATCTAATTAATTGAATATTAAATAAAAAGCATATCATATAGTAAATGTTCAAAGTGGGATAGTATTAAATAAAAAATGAAAGACGAAAATGTCCAGAGAAAGTTGACATACATTTGTACCCCTTTTTAAAGACTTAATTAGTTATTATATAATTAATCATATCATATTGTATTAGCTTTTATCATTAACGTCGAATTACAAGGTCACCATTGCGATAAATCAAAATATCATAAAACATTTAATTAAATATCATACAATCATATTTTAATTACTTGAAGGTTGAATGCAAGTTCACCACATTATAAAATTTGCAGTCCATCATTGAATTAAAATCAAATTAAATAGTAATGTTTGAATAACATAAATAGTGAGTATATTGAAAACTCAACAATCACATTTTAACCTTCCACATTCAATTCTCCCTAAATGTGTGAAACTAATTTATTCGCCCATTACGTACTGTTGTAAGTAACTTCTTACACAAATGAGAAGTTGCACAATTTCTTCTTTAATGGGTCAATTTTATTTTTTCACCTATTATAAGCATATGTAATGTAACTTATACATATTGTTGGCCCCTAAAAACTTTATTTATAACCGTATGTAGGCCACTGTTGTTATCTTTATATTTTGCTACTTTTATTACTTGTTGCATGTATTTTGCTTGATGTTAACGTGATTTCGTAGCATATTTTATTTTTAATTTTTTTGTCACTTTCAGCCTTTAACCAATCATTTCTCTTAACTAAAACTTCAGGCTAGAAAAATGTTTTCATTACAAGGATACCTTCATAGGTCAAAATAAAATTTCTATTAATTATAAAACTTTGTTCTATTAGAAAATACATTTATAATTTATTCTAATGATTCTATATAAATTAGTATGGGATACACGTGCGTTGCACGTGTTCAAGACTAGTACTTATAACTAAACTCATTAGAAAGAAAATCACTGTCCATTTTTCAGATTAATGAATCGACAAAAACCTTCCGTTCTTGTTTCTCCTGCACTCAAGAACCGCAAGAATCTTAGGTTACAATGAAATTTTAACAATGGCTAAAAATATCAATAAATCAATTAATAAAATGGATTTGTACCAATGATACTTACTAAAATCGTTGGAAAGAAAATCACCGTCCTTTTCTAAGATCAAAGAGTCGACAAAAACCCTCAATTTTTGATTCTTCTGCACTCAAAAAGCATAAGATTCTTAAGTTAGAATGAGATATCAACTCTTGGCTACTAGGGTTGTGATAGAAATAATCGGAGAACTTATTAGTCGAGTCAATGTGTCACGAAAATCAAATGACTTTGTTCTATCATTTTTTTTAATTCTGAGGATGAGCCGACCCATCCTAACATTATTTATAAGATGCTAGATGGTGATTTACCTTTGATGCCCATAAAAAAATGTAAGTTGAGCGAGAACTTTAGAGAGAATAAAAAATGGTTCATAAAAATTAACGACTCTAATAATATGTAATGAAAACATAAATTAAATCACCAGAAGGTTAGCCGAAAATTAGAGATATTTACGAATAAATTTAAGAGAATAAGTTTAAACTCAAAAAATAAGTATTCAAACATGATATTTTGTTCTTGACTTAATTATAATCATAATTCTCGTAACGGAAGAATATAAAAAGTTCTAATATATATATATATATATATATATATATATATATATATATATATATATATATATATATATATATATATCACCTTCACTCAATAAAAAATTATAAAACATCTTACTAATTGAATATTAAATAAAAAGCATATGATATAGTAAATGTTCAAAGTGGGATAGTATTAAATCAAAATATGAAAGAAATGTCCAGAGAAAGTTGCTAGACATTTGTACCCTTTTTTAAAGACTTAATTAGTTATTCTATATTTAATAATATCATATTATATTAGCTTTTATCATCAGCGTCGAATTACAAGGTTACCAGTGCGATAAATTAAAATATCATAAAACATTTAACTAAATGTTATACAATCATATTTTGATTACTTGAAGGTTGAATGCAAGTTCACCACAATAAAAAATTTGCGGTCCTTCATTGAAGTGAAATCAAATTAAATAGTAATGTTTAAATAACATAAATAATGAGTATATAGGAAACTCAACAATCATATTTTAATCCTCCACATTCAATTCTCCCTAGATGTGTGAAACTTATTTATTTGCCCATTACGTACTTCTGTAAGTAACTTCTTACACAAATGAAAAGTTGCACAATTTCTTCTTTAATGAGTAAATTTTATTTTTTCATCTATTATGAGCATATGTAATGTAACTTACACATATGTTTTGCCTCTAAAATACTTCATTTATAACAATATGAATTACCTCAATGATTACTACTAATTATTTTAATTTCTTCTTCTTCTCACCTATTAATTGTTTGTTATGACCTTTAACATTCCTTGTTATTTTCACAATATTTGATTTATTTTTAATAAATGATTTATAGTAAATACTTCTGCACATGCACATTTTTAGAAGTGTAACAGTCTTTTGGGAAACTAAAAAGTTAGTCCAATTAAACAGATTTGATATATTTATTGTTTACTATTAATGTAAACTTATGAAAAAAACTCACATATGTGGCTATGTGATGGGATTTCAATCCAAAACTCAACGTGTAGTAATTCATTTTTTAAGGTGGAGTGATTTGGATAGTAGAAGAAGAAATAGAAATTGTTGTACCGGTAAGAATTTTGACTAACTCAATTATTTCTAATTTTTTATTTTCTCTTGTTTTTTCTATCAAGTATGTAGGTTACTATTGTTATCTTTATTTTTTGCTACTTTTATTCCTTGTTGCATTTATTTCGCTGGATGTTCAGGTGATTTCTTAGCCTATTTTATTTTTAATTTTCTTATCACCTTTAGCCTTTAACCAATCAGTTCTCTAACTAAAACTTCTGGCTAGAAAAATGTTTTCATTGCAAGAATACTTTCATAGGTCAAAATGAAATTTCTATTCATTATAAAACTTTGTTCTATAAGAAAATGCATTTATAATTAATTCTAATTATTCTACATAATTTAGTATGGGATACACGTGCATTGCACGTGTCCAAGAGTAGTACTTACTAGAATCATCAGAAAAGAAAATCACCGTCCATTTTTCAGATCAACAAATCGACAAGAACCTTCCGTTCTTGTTTCTCCTGCACTCAAGAACCACAGGAATCTTAGGTTAGAATGAGATTTTAACTATGACTAAAAATATCAATAAATTAATTAATAAAATGGATTTCTACCAATGACATTTACTAAAATCGTTGGAAAGAAAATAACCGACCTTTTCTAAGATCAAAGAGTCGACAAAACCCCTCAATTCATGATTCTCCTGCATTCAAAAACCATAAGAATCTTAAGTTAGAATGAGATATCAACTCTTGGCTACTAGGGTTGTGATAGAATAATCGTAGAACTTACGAGTCGAGTAGATATGTCACTAAAATCAAATGACTTTGTTCAGTCATTTTTTTTTAATTATGAGAATTTGCCGACCCATCCTAACATTATTAATAAGAAGCTGAATGGTGATTTACCCGTGATACCCATAAAAAATGCAAGTTGAGCGAGAACTGTAGAGCGAATAAAAAATGGTTCATAAAAATATACGACTCTAATATATGTAAAGAAAAATTTATATTTAAACACAAAACAGGTTAACCGAGAATTAGAGATAATTACAAACTAATTAAGAGCATAAGTTTATTATCATGATATAAAATATAACTTATTAATATTTTATTATTTTTATTTTTAAAATTAAGTAATTCCAACTTCAATATTTCTAAAATAAACATAAAAAGGATCAACTCAAAATTTAAATAAAAAGGTGATATTTTACCTTTAATTTATAACTTTGTTTAGAAAACAAATAGACAAATGAAATTTAACTTCATTTTTTAAAATTATATAAATGAAAAACTCAACATGATATTTACTTGGGATGTATGGCATTTTTAGAAAATAAATAAATAAATGAAATTATCATATCCGTTAATATTTACCGGTATGATTGTTCATGGTTATGGTTAAAAAATTAAATTGAATCGCAATCCGAATCAAACCAATTTTAAAAAATGATATTTGGTTTGATGTGGTTAGGTTTGACATTGCATTTTGAAAAATCAATACTATTTTGTTTGACTTAAGTTTTACTTAAAAATAACTACAAAATAACCAAATCGAACCAATAAAATTTATAAATATATCAGTCATAAATAAAATATAAATAGTTTGTTAAATTTTAAGTAACATAAGTCTTTAACTTGCCATTTGCTCAAGCTCAACACATAAATTTTAGCCCATTTATTACAATCATATGTCCAAGTCCATCAAAATTCATTACTTTAGTGTTTATCTACCATACATTTCATAAGATAGTTACACCTTCTCTTAATTGAAGCAATTTATTCGTGTATTAATAACTTTAGTATTATTTAATTGCTTAATTGAACCAACAATAACTTTTCAGTGGATTATTCATATACTAGGTATTTGTGTCTATCAAGATACATATGTCTTAAAAAATTATTACTTTCAAACTGAAAAAACTAGAAAAAGTGAATCAAACCATCAGTAACCAAACCGACGGTTATTTGTTTTTCGTTAGGTTTGGTTTTAGAAATTTTTAAAACCAACTAGATTGATTACATTTTGGTTTTAACCAATAACCGATCCAAACCGAACCACGAACAACCCTATTCACCGTCTATAAGTTTTTCCTTATTTGCATAGATACATTTTTTATATTTCCTTCTTTTCTTTTTTAAGATTAAGTAGCTTTAACTTCATTCTTTTAAAAAATTATCACAAGTATCACCTCAAAATATGATGTTTTAGTTTTGATTTATGACTATTTTAAGAAAATAAATAAATAGGTCAAATTTTCATATCTGTTTGTATTCATCATTTTGAGTTAGAAAATAAATAAAATTGTCATCTTATCAAACATTTATCTATTTCATGCATTTCTTTGTTTTCATAAATTATATTTACTACTAACAATCCTTAGTATTTTGTTAGTTCTCTTTTAAATTAAAAATAAATTTAAGTAACTTTAACTTCATTTTGTAATAACTCAGAAAAAGGTTCAACTCAAAAAATAAGTATT
This sequence comes from Solanum sitiens, assembly GCA_016801875.1. Classification (NCBI taxonomy): domain Eukaryota; kingdom Viridiplantae; phylum Streptophyta; class Magnoliopsida; order Solanales; family Solanaceae; genus Solanum; species Solanum sitiens. The sequence goes on along the minus strand of JABWTJ010000275.1, from coordinate 8,104 downwards.
CAAACATGATATTCTGTTCTTGACTTAATTATAATCATAATTCTCGTAACGAAAGAATACTAAAAGCTCTATATATATATATATATATATATATATATATATATATATATATATATATATATATATATATATATATATATATATATATGTATGTTTTGCCCCTCCACTCAATAAAAAATTATAAAACATCTAATTAATTGAATATTACACAAAAAGCATATCATATAGTAAATGTTCAAAGATTAAATCAAAAAATGAAAGACGAAAATGTTCAGAAAAAGTTGCTAGACATTTGTACCCCTTTTTAAAGACTTAATTAGTTATTGTATATTTAATCATATCATATTGTATGAGCTTTTATCATCAACATCGAATTACAAGGTCACCATTGCGATAAATTAAAATATAATAAAACATTTAATTATATATTTTACAATCATATTTTAATTACTTGAAGGTTGAATGCAAGTTCACCACACTACAAATTTTGCGGTCCTTCAATGAATTAAAATAAAATTAAATAGTAATGTTTAAATAACATAAATAGTTAGTATATAGAAAACTCAACAATCATATTTTAACCGTCCACATTCAATTCTCCCTATATGTGTGAAACTAATTTATTCACCCATTACGTACTGTTGTAAGTAACTTTTTACACAAATGAGAAGCTGCACAATTTCATCTTTAATGAGTCAATTTTATTTTTTCCACCTATTATGAGCATATGTAATGTAACTTACACATATGGTTTGCCTCTGAAAAACTTCATTCATAACAATATGAATTACCTCAATTATTACTTCTAATTATTGTAATGTTTCTTCTTCTCACCTATTAATTGTTTTTACAACCTTCCACATTCCTTTTTATTTTCACAATATTTGATTTATTTTCATAAAATGATTTATATTAAATACTTCTGCACATGCACATTTTTTCGAAGTGTAACATTTTTTTGGGAAACTAAAGAGTAAGTCCAATTAAACTGATTTGATATATTTATTGTTTATTATTAATGTAAATTTATGGAAAAAAAAACTCACATATATGGATATGTGATGGGGTTTCAATCCAAAACTCAACATGTAGTAATTAATTTTTTAAGGTTGAGTGATTTGGATAGCAGAAGAAGAAATTGTCGTACAAGTAAAAACTTTGAGTAACTCAATTATTTCTAATTTTTTATTTTTATGTTCCTTTTTCTATAAAGAACATATGGATTGTCATCAAGTATGTAGGTCACTGTTGTTATCTTTATATTTTGCTACTTTTATTCCTTGTTGCATGTATTTCACTGGATGTTCACGTGATTTCTTAGCCTATTTTATTTTTCATTTTCTTGTCACCTTTATCCTTTAACCAATCAGTTCTCTAACTAAAACTTCAGGCTAGAAAAATATTTTCATTCAAGAATACTTTCATAGGTCAAAATAAAATTTCTTTTAATTATAAAACTTTGTTCGATAAGAAAATACATTTATTAATAATTTTGATGATTCTATATAAATTAGTATGGGATACACGTGAATTGCACGTGTCCAAGACTAGTACTTACTAAATCATCAGAAAAGAAAATCACCGTCCATTTTTTAGATCAAAGAATCGACAAGAACCTTCAGTTCTGGTTTTTTTAGCTCTCAAGAACCACAAGAATCTTAGGTTAGAATGATATTTTAACTATGACTAAAAATATCAATAAATCTATTATAAAATGAATTTGTACCAATGATACTTACTAAAATCATTGGAAAGAAAATAACCGTCCTTTTCTAAGATCAAAGAGTCGACAAAAATCCTCAATTTATGATTCTCCTGCACTCAAAAACCATAAGAATCTTAAGTTAGAATGAAATATCAATTCTTGGATACTAGGGGTGTGATAGAAATAATTGGAGAACTTATGAGTCGAGTAGATGTGTCACGAAAATCAAATGACTTTGTTCTGTCATTTTTGTTTTTGAATTATGAGGATGTGCCGACCCATCCTAACATTATTTATAGAAGCCGAATGGTTATTTTTCCGTGATGCCCACGAAAAATGCAAGTTGAGCGAGAACTGTAGAGAGAATAAAAAATGGTTCATAAAAATATATGACTCTAATAATATGTAAAGAAAAACTTATATTTAAACACCAAAAGGTTAGCCGAAAATTAGAGATAATTACAAACAAATTTAAGAACATAAGTTTATTATCATGATATAAAATATAACTTATTAATATTTTATTATTCAACTTCATTATATTTAAAACAAACATAAAAAGGATCATTTCAAAATTTAAATAAAAAGATAATATTTTACCATTAATTTATAATTTTGTTTAGAAAACAAATAGACAAATGTAATTTAACTTCATTTTTTAAATTATATAAATGATAAACTCAACAAGATATTTACTTGGGATGTATGTCATTTTTAGAAAATACATAAATAAATGAAATTGTCATATATGTTAATATTCACCGGTAGGGTTGTTCATGGTTATGGTTAAAACATTAAATCGAACCGCAATTCGAATCAAACCAATTTAAAAAAATTGATATTTGGTTTAATGTGGTTATGTTTGATTTTGCATGTTGAAAAATCGAATTGATTTGACTTTGGTTTTACTAAAAATAACAGCAAAAATAACCAAATCAAACCAATAAGTTTTATAAATATATTATTCATAAATAAAATATAAATATTTTGTTAAATAACATAAGTCTTTAACTTACAATTTGCTCAAGTTCAACACATAAATTTTAGCCCATCTATCTATATTACCTTAAAAGCATGAACTCCTAACTTGAATGTTAAATTACAGCAATATCCCTAACTTAGGTTGTGCCTTTTTCGATGAGTTATGACTTTTCCGATAAGTCGTGACTTTTTTCGAAGGATTGTGATTTTTCGATTAGTTGTGACTTTTCTAAAGATTTTTTTACTTTTTTCATTAAGTTGTGAATTTTCCAAAGTTTTGTGACTTCTCTGAAAGGTCATGGCTTTTCAGATAAGACACAAAAAACAATTGTTCAAACTACTCTCAGTTTACTATAAATAGAGGGGTTTCCTCTCATTTTTGTTTCATCCTCTCCTCTCTCTTGATTATATTACTCTTCAATCATCATTATGCACATATTTTGTACATTTGAATTGTCACAATGATGTTTGTTCATGTGTTCCTATAGATAATTTTTTTCCCCATTTTGCATGGCTTTGAATTTGAAGTTTCACGATTTGATAAAAATTTCCAACTAATTGACATATCATTTCTCCATTTTAGGTTTGCATATACTTTCTTGATGAACTTTTCTTTAAATTCATGTTTTTAATTTTCATGTGTCTTCAAATTGAATTGAAAGCATTGTATTTCTCTCTTTAACAGGTGTCTTCAAATAGAATTGGGAAGCATTGTATTTCTCTCTTCAATTTCTCTTTTTCTTTTTAAATTGAAAAGTTTAATAATCATGATATGTAAAAAGCTACAATTTGATCTTGACATCCCAAACTTTGTACTTATCATAGGCATGAAACTAATGTTGTTCCTACGCAAAATAAGTGATCATTGCTATCTCTTCTTATGTATTTGCTTTTTCAAAAATTTTTGTTGCATGGTTATTTTGCATTTAATTATGCTTTTAGAAGAACGACAAGTGAATATAATTTTCAGGTTGATATAAGTGAAGATTATGGTACTTCTTACTTTACTTTAACTTGATTTAATTTAATTTTCCGTTCTTAGTCCATATTTGTTCTCCTAAACTACATTGCCTCTTTCTTCTCCTTCAATCTTTCAGGTTTGCTCCTTTATTGTATTAAAATTTGTACTTTTGAATAAATTTTTCATATGTGCAGATACATGTTAGGTTTAATTTACCGTGTAAAATTTAGGATATTTGATGAAAAAAAATTTTTTTTTAAGTAATAAAACTTGAAAAAAATCCCCTTCAATTATGAAATTGCATCAAATAATCTTATTTTTCGTGATGTTCTAGCCGACATAAATTTCTGCAAGTTCCTAGTATTGGTTGAGTCTAAACAGTAACTTATCTTTTATGATTAATAAACAAATTGAACATTTTCTAATGACATATTTATGTCATGATTTTTAATGGGTTATGATAAAAATATATAAACATTACTAAAATGTAACATAATTGTTGATATTCGTCCCTTTCTTAATTTATCAAAGTAACTTAATTTCTATTTTTCTGTAGCCCTTTATGTTAATTAGTAGGGAGTCACAAGCTGATTAGTGGAAAAATAATCCTAGATTATAGCAAAGATGAACATAGGAGGTCTCAAGGACTAATCTCTTTTTACAAAGAGGTTGGTTAGCAAAATCCCAAACTCCAGCTAATTAAATTTTCTAACAATGGGTGGCCATGACGATGACATTAGATATATGATACATGTTGATTTATTTTATTGGAAATACCATTTGCTTGATTGTTCATATCGTTATCGTATTGAATCACACAACAAGAATTTGTGATCCTTTCATGAGAGTTTTTTTTTATATAGAGATTCATCGTGATTACTCAAGAGATGTTTATTTGGAAGGAGATAGGCCAATAAGGAATGTTGCACTAGAGGAAAGTGAGGTAACTGGAGTGTAAATATATTGAATTTACACAATTTCTTTCAGTGAAAAATTAGCTTACAAATAAGAAAAAAGAAAGTGGTTTAAAGGAAGAAGATAAAGAAAGTGAATACCAAAATATGAACTTCAAAATTCACCTCGTTTTCTGAATTAACTTTATTTATATATTATATTATTCAACTTGATAAAATCATATTTCACTCGGAGAATTACATTGAGTATAAAAATGTTGTTCTTGTTATGATTTGATAAGAATATTTGCTAAAATAAAAATATTTTATTGCATTCGCGTTTATCGTTTGAAGCGAGTTTTTTTATATAATATTATTTACTGTTTTGGATGATAAAAAGAAAAGTAACCACTATTATAAGTATTTCATGCATAGTCGTTATATTTGAATCATTAAAAGTTGTTAGTCATCACACTTCACTATGAAGGTAGGTTGAATTCCACTAATGTGTTGATATCTTGATTTTTTATTAATGTTTTTGTTTATTTTTATTTAATTTTTATCTTTAAGTTATGATTTTGAATGGGGTGTGATAAAAATATATAAATTTTTCTGTACTATGGGATAAACATTTTGGTGTTGTCCCTATATTAAATTAAGAGAAAATGGTCAAATGCCCCCCTAACGTATTAGTCAATTCTCAACTACACACCAATACTTCACGGGGGTCCTATTACCCCCTTGAACTTTTTATTTTCGATATTTTTTAACCCTTAAACGCTGACATGTCCAAGAAGGTGAATACACCTCCTTTAGGCGCGTAAGGATGTATCTAAAACACATTTTCTGTATTTTGGAATCCACGTGTAAGTCCAAATCAGCCTAAAATAAGTTTTCCAATTACAACTTGCATTTCTAAGCCCCTTTTCTCCCACAAATCTTTCATCTTCTTCCTTTCTTCTGCCATTTTAAAAGCTTGAAGCTTGGGAACAATTTCAAAGCTTCAATGGTAACTTCAATTTCAAATCTTGAACCTTCAGGATTTCTAATCTTCTCTAAAAAATTTCGCTATTAGATTCAAGGTTCAAATTTATTTTCCTCACTAATAAATATAAAATTGCAAGGTCAACTAGATCTAGCTATGGAGCTTAAAATTTCTTCTCCATATCAATGACAAAAAATAAGTTATTTCCCTCTTCAATTCATAAATATAAAATCACAACGCACGTACACTCATTCTTTTCACGTTCCTCCAACAAGGAGAATCATGAAACATTTTTCTCCTTCACCATTACAGTTGACCTTCAAGATTTAAAAAATATCGATTTTCAAGATCTAATATTTTATTCAAAAATTGATTTTATTTATTTTTAAAAAATTACATCACATCATACACAACGTTGTTAAAATTATTGATTCGTAGAACAAGTAATCTTGAAGAAGAAGAAGAAGAAGAAAGGTTGATACTCAATTCAAGAGTAAACACGTGGTTATGTTTGGAATTGAGAATTTTAACATAATTAAAAAAAATAAGTTAAAAGAAGTGGGGTCTATTGTATCTGAAAAAATAAGAAAATAAAATTAAACAAAATGGGCCCACGTAGCGCGTGTATTCAAACATATGTGTATATCTAAGTATGGCAAAAAATGAGTGTTTAAGGGTTATAAAATATCAGAAATAAAAGGTTCAGGGGGGTAATAGGACTCCCGTAAAGTTTAGGTGTGTAGTTGAGAATTGACTAATAGGTTGAGGGGTCATTTGGCCATTTTCTCTTAAATTAAAATATAATAACTATTAAAAATGGGACATTAATTAAAAGACCTATTTAATTATATATGTATAAGATTTATTAGAAATTTAGTTATATCATATTAATTCTTTAGTTATAACATTTTAAGTTCTCTTAAATGTTACTAATTATTGCAAACGTTATTCACACTCTATTACATTCTTTAGTTATAATATTATGAATTCTCATAGTTATTATATTAATTATGTTTATCTTTCATCTTTCCTTATATTAACCTTTGGCCAATATTTTTTCATATTATTATACCGCCCCTATATATGTTATAACACGATCTTGAATTATATGAACGATATATAAGATAAAAAGGTGATTATATATGATTTCAGAGATTAGATATGGACAGTTAGATAAGTATGTTTTATTTATGTACACAATCAATCGAGAAGTCAAATATTTGACCTAACAACACAAACGACATCTATTATGTTATGACTTATAAAATAAAAATTAATAAACGAAAGTAGTTATAAGAACTACATCTAAATAGTTTTACGTGGAATACACTTGCAAAGCACATGTGGTTAAATGACAAGAAAAATGCATCACAAATATTTTCTAAGATAATATTACTAATATACGACTAATTATATGATTGAACCTCATCAAATTGAAATAAATATATACATTATTATATTTGACTAATAAAATGCTTCATTGACCATCTTCATAGGTTCTTGTGAATAAGAGATATATATGGTCATCCGCATTAAACATTCACAAAAGAATCTGCAATATTGTTTTGTACAAAATTTATTATTCAAATCTTCGCTTAAATATGCAATGCTATTTACTATAACATATATTTGTGAATTTATAATCACGTGCAACGCACGTGTCAAGACACTAGTTACAATCATAAGTCCAAGTCCATCAAAGTTAATTACTTTAGTCTTTATCTACCATATATTTCATAAGATAGTTACACCTTCTCTTAATTGAAGCATTTTATTCGTATATTAATAACTTTATTATTGTTTAATCGGTTAATAGAACCAACAACAACTTTTCAGTGATTTATTTATATACTAGGTATTGTGTCTATCAAGATACATATGTCCTCAAAAATCATTACTTTCAAACTGAAAAAACTAGAAAAAGTTACGAAATCGTCAGTAACCATACCAACGGTTATTTTTTTTCGTTTGATTTGGTTTGGTTTTAGAAATTTTAAAAACCGACTAGATTGATTTCATTTTGGTTTTAACCAATAATCGATCTTAACCGAACCACGAACACCCCTATTCACTGGCTATAAGTATTTCCTTTTTTGCATAAATGCATTTTTTTATATTTCCTTGTTTTCTTTTTTTATGATTAAGTAGCTTTAACTTCATTCTTTTAAAAAATCATGACAAGTATCAGCTCAAAATATGATGTTTTAGTTTTGATTGATGACTTTTTTAAGAAAATAAATAAATAGGTGAAATTGTCATATCTGTTTGTATTCATCATTTAGAGGTAGAAAATAAATAAAATTGTTATTTTATCAAAAATTTATCTATGTCACGATTCAAATTCACAGGTCGTGATAATACCTATGTTCCCAACCAATAGGTAAGCCCAAAATATTTTACCAATTTTAACTAAATAGTGAGAAAAAGTAAACACTATCTGAAAATCTCCAACATAAAGCTTTCGATAAGTACGAATTGCGAAAAGCTAACAATACCACCCAAGAATTGATGTCGTAAGTACAAGAGCTTCTAAAATACGATGCAAGTCTGAAACTGAAATGACAAATCCAACATAAGGG